>OZ010686.1:15655763-16255763 GCA_963932265.1 Thymelicus lineola
GTCAATGCTTGACGCTGACGCTTACAGCGCAAAGCGAACGCCTTGAGCTACGCAGCTCGTGGCCCTCGGTTACAATAAAGCAAAAATTGCACAGCAAGTGACTTTCAGGCAGAGGCAAGAGAACAGCGGTTATAGAGTCGAAGCTGCGAACTGAGCACTCGTCGGAGGAGAAACGGAAGGAGCATCAGAGGGGAACTGGCGATAGCTCTCAATGAGAAGGCGAAGGAGCGGCTCGCGAGGCAGTCGAGCGGGAAAGAGGAGGAGAAACTACGCAAGAGCACCGTCTCGTATAAGAGCGTCAGTCAGATGCCAAGAGAGAATGAGGTCAAGGAGCTTAAAATTATATGTCGGTGAGTTGACTCAGACTGAGCTATTTCAAAAAAATAGT
Organism: Thymelicus lineola; assembly: GCA_963932265.1. Lineage (NCBI taxonomy): Eukaryota > Metazoa > Arthropoda > Insecta > Lepidoptera > Hesperiidae > Thymelicus > Thymelicus lineola. The sequence goes on from OZ010686.1 coordinate 15,656,152, forward strand.
TCTTTCATGCATTGAAGTATTATTACTAGCGTATAGGACCGACACCGCGAACACCATGTATGTCCCAATGCATGGGCGCCACGTGGCTTCAATCTTCAGTGGATTCGTTCGATTTTGAAAGGAATGGAGCTCAATTTTGAAAATAGAACCTCCCGGGCGGGACACACATTTTGTTCGAGATGTCTGTTCTATGACATTATACTTCAATGCTTTCATGTTATATTTTGTTTGGATTAACAAGGATGATCTATGATGTCTAGAAAAAATGTCACAGTCACATAATTAATTGTTGTAAACAGTATAATAAGATTAATAACTCATGTCTATGGACAGCGGTAATCGCTTATCACGTGAATACGTACTTGGATCGCTCGATTGCCGGTTATTTACCCTTAAATCCTGGCCTAGTACAAATTGACCAAAGATTTTGATATGATACTTCAATCCAGATTTTTGTCATTGCAGATCGTAAATACGAAACGGTAATATTGCCTGTGTTCGGCGTCCCCGTACCATTCCATATATCCACCATTAAGAACATCTCCCAGTCCGTGGAGGGAGACTACACGTACCTCAGGATAAACTTCTTCCACCCCGGTGCCACGATGGGCAGGAACGAGGGAGGGAATTATCCACAACAGGCTGACGCCACTTTTGTTAAAGAAGTGTAAGTTTTGAAAACAAATAATATTTTTTTTAGGTGAAATGGTTTTAATCTGTTTCTACGACGTTTTTCTTGGTATCAAATGTATCTAAGGATGTCTTTTGATGGCGATATACCTACCTTTAGATGACCGGTTTTTAACCGACTTCAAAAAAAAGGAGGAGGTTTTTTTTTATGTTTGTTACCTCGGAACTTTGGACTGGGTGAACCGATTTTGATGATTCCTTTTTAATCGAAAGCTGGTGCTTGTCGTGTGCTCACACATAAAGAGCGAGATCTGACAATGGCATCCATGTCAAAAGCATATAAGTCTTAAAGGAAAATGCCCATAGCCAGTACTCTCAAAAAATTATTGTGTCACAATGACTTTTAGACAAAAAATTAAATTAAAATATTTCAAGTATATACCCTATTTCCTAAAACAATCCTCTTTGGGAATAATTTTCTGAAATTAATAAGTAACTTAACTTCCGTTTTACAAAAGAAAACCATTGGGTCATTTATGTTTGGATAAGGGCCAATCAGAAATCTTTTAAGATCTTTCGGGCCAATAGGTTGCATTGATTCCATTATGATTACATGACAAACTAGATGACGTAAGGGGACTGTCAAATGAATTAGAAAATTATTATAATCAGCCAGGAGTAAAAGTGTTCTGTGATTATAATACATTACAAACTACATGGCGTTTTGGGACTGTCAAATGAATTTGAGACTTAAAAGATCGACATTAGATACGCAATCGATTTTAATACGGCGGCATAGAGTTCACATTACTGTGAGTTTACTATAACCTAAATTCAAAGTAATTTGGTTGAAAATTTCGTATTTCTTAACATTGACTAAAGTAAGTATGTGTAATTTATTAAGATAATATAATCAAATAAACGTATTTTTATCAGGACACAAAAATGTTAAAATCAGTACATTTCTCCATACTAAATGGGCATTCTCCTTGGAAGTTGGTTATTTTTTTGTTAAAATTTTAGTTATCTTTTTTGTCACCTACTGACAAAAAAATTACAATTATTTAGATAACATCGCATTGTTAAATAAATTGAAAGAATTAATAAGAAGTGTAATCAAATTTTACAAACAATGTTATTGACTTGAACATAATCAGAATTGTAGCATAATATTCAACAGCATAGAGTAATGTTACGTTTTTCTTTCAGCACATACCGAAGTACAAACACAAAGGAGCCAGGCGAGATATCGCCGCCCTCAGCGAATCTCAACACGGGTTTTAGACTTATAAAGGAAGTACAAAAGAAGTTCAAAACGCGCGAGGCCGAAGAAAGAGAAAAGGAAGATTTAGTTAAGCAGGACACACTTGTTATGTCACAGAGTAAAGGCAATCCCAAACTTAAAGATCTGTACATAAGGCCAAATATTGTAACGAAGAGAATGAGTGGGTCGTTAGAAGCGCACACTAACGGGTTCAGATTCACCTCGGTGAGAGGAGACAAGGTCGATATATTGTACAATAATATTAAAAATGCCTTCTTTCAACCCTGCGATGGAGAGATGATTATACTTTTACATTTCCATTTAAAACACGCTATAATGTTTGGTAAGTAATTTTAAATTATTTTAAAATTGACTACCATTAAGTTCTTTCACAGTTAATTCATAGTCCATAGTTCATAACTATAAAAGTTATGAACTATGGTGGCATTGAATAACAATTTAGTTTTCCATTTGACCTATATCTTGAGTAGGATGCCCCCCATCCGATCAGGCTCCGAGCATTACTATGATCGTTGAATCGTGCGTTTTTACACGACTTATGGCTTATGGAAGGGTTATGTTTTTGGGCGCGTATCTTGTACGTATGTATGTATGCGTGTAATATTATTTATTACCTCATATCTTCCAAACTGTTTTATATAATTAAGATATCGTTAGGTTCGTCTTGACAACCCAATTGTTCTTAGATAAGTGAAATGAAAAAATATGGTGGTTGTGAGATGCCATTGTTTGTAGTATCAAAAAATAAGCTCAATAATTTGATACCCACGTTGCATAAATCGAATAATGCAACGTGGGTATGAAATTATTGAGCTCATCATAAGGATTTCAAAAAGGTATATCATGATAGCTGATGCCATCAATCACATATGGTTGACAGGTAAAAAGAAGCACGTGGACGTCCAGTTCTACACGGAGGTGGGTGAGATCACGACGGACCTGGGCAAGCACCAGCACATGCACGACCGCGACGACCTGGCGGCCGAGCAGAGCGAGCGCGAGCTGCGACACAAGCTCAAGCTGGCCTTCAAGAGCTTCTGCGAACGTGTAGAGAACATCACCAAGCAGGAGGTCGAGTTCGACACGCCCTTCAGGTCAGTGGCTAGTGGTATAGCTTTGCGAACTTTGGCGCATGTAAGACAGAGATAGCGACACGAACATACTAACGTGTGACTGAGACAATCCACCGCGTACCGAACATTGCCGAATTATGTTACTGCGCAGCCTTCTGCGCGAAGTTCAGACGCACCAAGTTCACACGTCGGCCGTACTGTACAATAGTTCATTAGAAGTAATTTGATTTAAAATTAATTTAAAAAGTAACCAATTCTGACAAATACTGTATATTGATTACACACGGTGCTGCTCACCAGTTCTGTTAGCTTGAACTTGGCTTGACACGCTAACGCGTGTCTAGATAATTATATTCAGTTCACAAATGAACATTATTAATATGTATTATTATAATTCAGTTGTGATTTACATGTGTGACTGTAACATTAAACAAACTTGAAGCCGCACTGTATTGTCTGTATTGTCAACAGAGAGCTGGGATTCCCCGGCGCCCCGTTCCGCAGCACAGTCCTCCTGCAGCCCACGTCCGGCGCCCTCGTCAACCTCACCGAGTGGCCGCCCTTCGTCATAGGTCACTTTTTATAATACTATTTTATTTCAATTTTTATATTATGACATTATTATTTTTAGTGACAGTGACTGTATTATTATTATTTGTATTATTATTTTATTATGACATGATACTTATTTTGCTACTATTGACTATATTAATGATCTTTACCATACCAACTATGGCTAATTTACCTAGTCTGGCCATAAATACTGTTACATAAAAACTTTTCTTTTTTTCAGCTTTTTAATTATTTTGAATTTGGAACACCTATATTATTTTAAAAACTTCTTTCGATTTCGCGCCATTTCACATACTTTTTCGTGTTCATTATCAAATTACAATATGGAATGGGGTGTTAAAGAAAATAGGATTGCAGTGATCGCCTTGCACAAAGTGGGTATGGAGCCGTCGGTCATATTCCAGACACTTCAAAAGCTTGGTATCAGCCGTATGTTCGTATATCGTACAATCAACACATACAACAACACTTCGTCTGTCGAAGACCAGAAAAGATCGGGGCAGCCGCGTGCTGTTAGAACTACAAAGGCTGTTAATGCTGTTAAAGCCAGAATTCGTCGAAACCCCATTAGGAAGCAAAAAATCTTATCGCGAGAAATGAAGATTCCCGCTAGGACTCTGTCGCGTATTATAAAACAAGACCTGAAGCTCGGTGCTTATCGTTGATATACAGGACATGCCCTAAATCAATCTTTACAAGAGAGTGGATCGATCAAAACGCCTTCTGTCGCGATACGCAGGTGAAAGGCACAGAAATATCCTCTTTACCGATGAAAAAATTTTCACGATTGAAGAACACTACAATAAGCAAAATTATAAAGTGTACGCTCACAGTTCTAAAGAAGCTGCTCAAGTGGTCGGGAAGGTACAACGTGGTCATCATCCTGCGTCAGTGATGGTTTGGTGGGGCGTGTCTTATCAAGGAGTCACAAAACTGCATTTTTGTGAAAAAGGAGTGAAAACTTCAGCAAAAGTGTATCAAGATACAGTCTTGGATCATGTTGTGAAACCTCTCAGCAATACTCTTTTTAAAAATATACCGTGGACTTTCCAACAGGACTCTGCACCTGGTCACAAGGCACGAACTACCCAAGCCTGGCTTGAAACCAATGTTCCGGACTTTATAAGAGCTGAAGACTGACATTATTTCATTTTAAAAAAAAGCATTTTCATTTGTAACAGAACTTATGGCTGGACTAGTTCTAAGTTATGTACATGATTTTATTGTAATTTAATTCACATTAATGTATTCACAGACATGTATACCTAGAGTAGATGCCGCATGTTCATACATTTCACGTGTAACAGAAAGGATTTGAAATCCTATTTGAGCGCCGTGTCATTTAGTTGGCGTTTCATTGCTATTGGCAATAGATGTCAACTGAAATAACGAAAAATGCCTAATTGTAACGTTTTAAACTGTAGGAATTCTACAAATACAGTTAGCAGAGGCAAAGGAAATATTTCTTTTCATCGTTAAGTAATTTTTTTATAAAATTGTGTAGTAATTTATTTTAAAATAATTTTTTTCTTATTTATTGCATTTCTACCACGTTTTACAACGAAAAGCACTAACTTACTGTGTACTGCATACTACTCAATACATTGCTGATTTTGGTAGCAAAATTTATATGGCTTGTTTACTGGAACACGCAATGAAAGTAAAACAATCGTTACTATAAATCGTCGCTTAGCTTCGTAGTACGGTGAATATTGTCGTGTTTCTGTAAAATATAGCATATAGTGTTGTTCATTTACTCGGTGTGGTCTCGATGTTAATCGATTTTGAAAACCAATGAATAATAATATTTACATAGAGACAGTTTTTAACAGGCAAATTATTTTTCATTACAATATTGATGTTTCTGTATAGTGATTTTATTCATGATAACATTTTAATTAAAGGTTTTCAAGTGACCCCAATATTAAAGCAAAATGAATTATAGCGACGGGGCATAGAGATGAGTTTCCAACAAAACATAGCCGTATATGTTCTATTCATTTCAATGATGACTGTTTTACGGATTCGAAAAAGAAACGAAGGCTGATTTCAAGCGCAATACCGAATATTGATGTACTGTTTTTTTTAATTTTGAATTTTTAATTAGAAAAAAAATATTCGTTTAACTTTAGGTAAGCTTAAATGTGTCCATATGATGTTTTGATTTTCATAAAAGAAATGTTTATAAATATTTTTTTAATTTACATTTATTTAATTTCTTGAAAGCAAATAATAAACAATCATAATATTTATGACCTCTTTATTTATCTTCACATTTTTGAAGCTTGTGTTTATAATTAATAAATAATCAAGTTAAATAAAACACAAAACTATTTATTCGGTCATATTCAAGCACTATACTATATTATTATGTACAACCAACCAAAGGCATTTTTTATGTTTTACATATTCTACGCCTACAAACGATCATACGATTTTCTATATACCTAATTATAATCGGTAATCGATTTTGAGAATCATTAATCGTTGTCGAGAATCGGTAACAAATCAGTTTCGAATTGATATCGCTAGGATGGGGAATTTCAGCACTAAATATTCTTGTGACAGCACAATGTGTCAAAAAAAAGTGACACGCTTGGTTTTCATACAATTCGAGGTACATGCGTCGTCTATTCTTGATATATGTCTGTGAATGTATTAATATATGATGAGATGAATGATGATAACTAACGCATTAGGACACTGTGATGTTATTTGTAAGATTATGGAATAAATAAATAAATGAATGAATAAATAAATAGCGCTGGAAGACGTCGAGCTGGTCCACTTCGAGCGAGTGCAGTTCCACCTCAAGAACTTCGATATGGTGTTCGTGTTCAAGGATTATGCAAAAAAAGTGGCCATGGTGAATGCGGTGCCGATGAACATGCTCGATCATGTCAAGGAGTGGCTCAAGTGAGTAGGACTTTGAATTTTGTATCTGACTCCATCCCTGCACTATTCTCTATCGCAGCTGGCATGAGCTCAAAAATGACATGCCACTGTTTATGACTAAAACCACAGACTAAAACAAACATTTAATTTATCTGTCGTAGAAATGTCAGCCCAGGCATGGTACTTGGGACCCTAAGTAAAAAACAATATGATGTTTTCCCATTGACTTATATGCGTAAAGACAGGGCCTACACGCGTTATAAACAAGGTGCTGAAACTGGACCAATGCTTAGTACTTATTAAGTAATCGAAATGGCGACGCTGTCTCACGTAGTTTATAAAGAAAAAGAGAAATAACGCTACTTTTTGCTTGTATGAAGAACATTTATTTTGTGAAATGTTCAGGGGGGTCAATGTTTGGGGCCTTTCATCATTGTATTTTCCTTCAATTTGTTATAATAGGTGTTGGTCTTCTACAACACGGAATTGTAGTGTGGGACCAACGATCCTGAACCCATGCCTTTGTATGATTTTGGTTCAATAAAGTCTATTATTATTAATAACTTATTTCAGCTCGTGCGACATCCGCTACTCGGAAGGTATCCAGTCTCTGAACTGGACCAAAGTGATGAAGACCATCACGGACGACATCGAGGGATTCTTCGACAACGGCGGCTGGTCCTTCCTCGACCCCGAGTCGGATGAAGAGAACGCTGCACATGTTAGAAGATTTAATTTTTATTTTAATATAGATAGATAAATAATATATAGATAGAGATTAATAAATACACGCACCCTAGGATTTCGCATTTTCTCAGTTGTGGGTGGCTTACTCAAATGACACATATTAAAGCACTAACCAAAGACAAAACTTTAGTCTGCCAAGAACTGGAATCAATCTCAAGTCAGTTCAAAGTTCAAGAACTTGACACAGTTAGGTGTTTACAGCTTGTTACTATGTACTAACTAACCCGAAGGACTTCGACATAGCTTATAATCAGCTATATATTATGTAGTTAACTTGCCTAATGTGTATTGAAGAATGTTGTCACCACTAACTGGTTACCTTTCGTCATCCACAGGATGAGGAATCTGAAGAAGAAGATGACGCATACGAACCCACAGATGTTGAATCTGAGGAAGAGTCCGAGGACGACTCGGAGTATGACTCGGAGGCGTCGGACGTTTCCGAAGTTTCCGGAGAGAGTGAAGGTAAGTTTCAATTTTGTTTCAATTTGAGTGCCTTTGCAACTTAAAAGTATAGAAACTTGTGTTTATAATGTTTATTGACCTCTCATTCCGTCTTCAACCAGTTATAAAATGGTTGGATAATTGATTAATGTTTATTGACCTCTCATTCCGTCTTCAACCAGTTATAAAATGGTTGGATAATTGATTAAAGATGGAAAATATTGGATGCATCAATAGTTACTTACTAATAATTATGAGTTTGTAAAAGTCTACTTTTATTAGTTATTTACCTTTTCTGCTGTGGTATTTGATTTCTTTTCTCTAATTTGATGTTGGGCATTGCTAGCTACAATAGAAGCTGTAGTTTTCAGCTACCTCCAAGTAACCCGTATGAATTCAGTGAACGCCCGGGTATCGTGATACGGGGATACTGACTTATTCGGCGCCCCCTGTAATCCGACATTCCTATCGCTGTTGATTGTATATAAAAATTCAATTCATTAAAGTTCAAATAGATTCTTTTGTAATTTGTCGGATTACACGGTACTCTTATTCACAAAATTCCGGATTATTCCGGTCTTAGGTATATATGCTCTATAATCCGACAATTTCGATAATCCTTTGCCCTGCAAAACGTTTATCGAATTACCGCGGGGCTACTGTATTCCAAATCAGTGAATAACAGTCTATGACCTATCCACTAGGCGAGGACGAGGAATCCGGCAAGGACTGGTCCGACCTCGAGCGAGAAGCGGCCGAGGAAGACAAGAAGGAGCGCAACTACGACCGCGAAGACTTCGACCGCAAGCGCAAGGCCGGCCGCGACCGCCGCCGCTCGTACGAGGACGACGGCAAGAAGAGAAAGCATGACAAGGATAAGAGCTCCAACCACAAGAGCTCCAGCTCGAACCATAAAAGCTCCAGCTCGAACCACAAGAGCTCCAGTTCGAATCACAAGAGCTCGAATAAGAGTCCCTCGAAACACAGTAGTTCCAGGTTTGTGGGGATTTGGTTGCTAATAATTTTATTGTAGTAATCTGCACGGATTTATGATAGAATACTTTGTATAGGAGCAAAGTTCTTTTTGTTTAAAATTTGCTGACAGTGGTAGCGATCATTTAATTATTTTAATTTCCTAATCAATGAATTATTTGTTTAGGTAAGCTATTAATAATAGATCTTTAAAATAATTTCAATAAAAATAGTGCTGTTGTATTTTTTCTAAAATAAAACTAGTCTAACGCCCCAACTCAGAGTCACCAACGGTTACTTTAATCGCTCCTTAGTAAAAGAATCACCATACAAATTCTGTACTAAGGAGTGATTAACCGAGTAACCGTTAGTGACTCTGAGTTGGGGCGTAAGTCTAGTCTCTTTGAGCTGATAGCACATTATGTCAGCACCGTACGCGCTGAACGTGTCATCCGCACCGGGCTCTCATATAATTTCATACAATGAATTCTAAATGCGACGCGTTCGGCGCGTACGGTGCTGACATATGTGCGATCAGCTTTATGGTGGCCATCAAGTATACTTGTCAAGCTTGCAGCGAACTTGACGCGGCATCCAGTAAACTTGACGGTGTATGTATGTTTTGACATTGCATGCTGAATTCAGCCAAATATGCTGACCTATGACATGTTATTGTTACCACCATAATAATATTATTATGAACCACGTTTGACGCAATAAAGAATTATGAATTATGGCCACGGTATAGCTATCTGGCCATATAGCTATCTCATGTACACTGGATGCCGTATCGAGTCAAACTGCAACCTTGACAAGTACCATTAGCCACATGTTATATGTTATAACAAACAATGTGTCCAGCCCGTCAAAGAGTCGCGACAAGCACAAGTCGTCGCACCACGAGCGCTCGGACAAGGGGCACCGCTCGCACAAGTCCAACGGCGACCACAAGCGGGGGGAGCGCGGGGAGCGCGACCGCAAGCCGGGCAAGCGCTCGCGAGACGACAGCCGCGACCACGGCCGCAGCCCCAAGAAATCCAAGTGAGTAACGACGCTTTAATCTTGTTTTTTTTTATGGAAATAGCCGGCAAACGAGCTGACGATCCATTTGATGGTATGGTAAGTGGCCATCGTCGCCCATGAACATCAGCAACACCAAAGGCATCATCGATGCGTTGCCGGCCAAGAAAGAAAGAAGAAAAAGAAAGAAAGAACTGGCTCTCAAGCCCCCAGCCGGAACACGACGAGTCGTTTGGCGGCTGACTCATGCTCGAGGGTTGTAGCTATCCAGGCGAACCCCATGGAGAAATAATAATAGTAATAATGGTATTAATTAACAATTAAAATCAATACTACTAGTATAATCCCTCCGAGGGCCCTACCATCAGCGGAAGGTACACCTTGTTGCATAATATATTAACATGGTGAGCGCCACGCAGATTTTAAAGGCAGTCCCCGTCAGGCCACGCGCGCCACTTATACCTTGTTCGCTGTAGCATGGTGTGGGTGACAGTTTCAATGTTCGTGAATAAAATTGTCTTTTGTTTGTTTCAGAAAATAAACACACGTCGAAGATTCTCAATTTTTGTTAAAACTCCAGCAACGGGTCTCAATTACTACATGCCACCGCGTCAGCATACGTTTAGTTGTGTCACCTGTTCTTCCCAACCTCCGTCTGTTTATTGTTTCAAATCAGGTTGTCTGAATGTTTGTATGTATTTAGATTTATTATCAATTCCAACAGTGATTGTAATTTAATTATACCAACAAAAGAAATAAATATAAGGATTTACTAAATACTGCATTTTATTTTTCTCATTTTTTATAAATTTATTAGGAACTACATATATATATAACAAACATAAGTAACCAGCTTATGGATGATTGATTTATTATCTTACAACACAGGCGTCTAAAATCTCAACAAAAATAAATTGTACATTATTTACAGACAAATTAAGCTATCTACGCTAGGTAGAATATGTTAGTATATCGGTTGTTGCCTCGGTTTCCTGTGCAGCGACCACTGGTCCCCGGGGCAGTACTGTTATTCTCTTGTCTGGTAACTTGGTCACATCTTTTTTCTCCACCTCCCGCTCTAGCCCAGTCTCTATCGTTTCCCCCGAACTCCAATACTTCTTATTGACTAGCATCAGTAACATTAGCAACGGTAGATGTAACAACGAAAATCTGAACAGTTTTCTTGAACTAGCGCTGTCAGATTTCTTGTAAAATTCCCAAGCTGGAAAAGAAAATTTTAAATTAGATTCTATAATACATTGTCAAATAGACATAATTTTTGCATAGTGTATTGATTTAGTAAGTTAATTACCACTTAATTACTGATTATGATATTACATTATTCATAATTGTTGCTACAGAAACCGTAAAACAGTTTTTGTGACATTTGGCCTTGAATAACTTGAACGCAGACGCGAAAGTTTATGAGACGACGTAACGAAGGCCAAAATGAAGCTGTATGAGCTTCTTTCTAGCTTATTATCTCTCATTCAATTGACCCCTTCTTACATATCTGACTAGAGTTGAATTTTCATGTAACAGTTATGTTTCAGAGTAACGATCCACCTGATAGTAAGTGGCTATCCCGTGAACATTAGCAACACCAAGGCATCATTGATGCGTTGCCGGCCCAGAAAGAGAGAAGAAAAAGAAGAGAAAGAACTGGTTATCAAGTCAAAACGTACCTAAGTACATGAAGTAAATATTCAAGGGCAGCGACTCCGCGGCGAACCACACGTTGGTGACGCCGAGGTAGGGCGCCGCCACGCACACGCCCGTGATGATGGCCGTGTGGCGGAGCGCCACTCTCCTGCACAATGCTGAAATAAATATGGATTTATTTTTAACTGTAGCATGAGGTTTTTGTGATGTTATGACGCCTTCCATCAGTTACTTCCACCTATACTCAAGTCAAACTCGGTTCGGACTTGATGTAAACATTGTGTCTGATAACGTTGCATAGCAACCACAAACAAACAGGCGTATGAAACTTTTTGTTGTAATGTCAGTAACTTATTATTTTTGTTTGCTTTATTTTGTTTGTGTTTTTTTAATAAATCAAGTGCCTTCTTAATGAAAAATGCATTAAAATAATTACATAAATAGTGACTTCACTTGAAACCTAACTTTACACAATTATCGCTATACGGTTTGGGTAGTCATTTCTATTTATACACATAGACCAAAACAGTATATTTTGTTAAAAGGTTCCAAATTGCTCCTCTTAATTAAGGATGCGGGAGCAAGAATTGTTTATTGATGAAAGTGTAATAAGATGTTGGTTTTTACCTCGTTTTCTCTTAGTGTGTTGTTGTTATAGTTCAATAGTGAGTTAATTTAGATGTCACAAATATCATAATTATTATTTAGTTCTATAATACTTATCTGGTGTACGAAACACAAATCAGTTTGTGAAAACCCTATAGAGGAATTTTAATGGTTTGTTTACATCGGGTCCGATTTGAATGTGAATGTAGTATAGGGTTGACTGGTTTGGTAACTTTTTTAGACGCAGGGGGAGTAAAATGCTTAAAGATATTTATCTTACCGAACAGAACTGGCGTTATTCAAGGTTGGGCGACGGCATAGGGCGCCAAATTTGGAGGGGCGCCACGTTTGGGGCGAGGAGCAAAAAAAAGGAAAACAAAATTCTTTTCCCATTGGTTCAGCAAAAAATTTAGGTCGGTTTTAATTTTCTTATTTGGGCGCCACAATATTCTTGCCTAGGGCATCAGTGTCTCTAACGCCGGCACTGTTACCGAAATATGCTTCTATCCCTCTGATCATAAAATTGACCTGTGTTTCAATATGATTATACTTTTTAAACTCATTCTGTATACTTAACTCATTTTACTACAATTTCGAGATAGGTAACTTTCGTTCTCAGAGTGCGATAAGTTAATAATTGAATAAGGCCTTCTACCTCTTCTTGTCATTCCTAAAAATTATAATCCTTTCTAATCTATTCTATCGCAATCTTACTCTATCCTTCCCTCTCTTCGCATTATATTAGTTTCGCAGACCTCAAAATCATCATACTTGTATTAGTTGTGCTTGTACACCTCTACCAGCAATTTATTTGTCAACTTAGATAAGTTTTCCACTTTGGGTTATCTGGAAGAGATCGCTTTTTAGCGATAAGATCGCCTATTGTATGCTATCCATTGTAGTTGTTATGTATAATATGTGCATTTTATTCTGGTGTGCAATAAAGAGTTTTGTATTGTAAGACTCAAATAAGTCAAGGCATCACACCTGGATCAGTGACAGCCATCATCCGGTACCCCGCGCGCGAGTAGTCCGGGCGCAGGTTCCAGGACAGCGCGTTGAAGTGCGGGAACTGCCATGAGTAGAGCAGCGCGCCCAGCACCAGCGCGCCCGCGTCCAAGGATCCCGTACACCCCACCCACCCCATCAGCGGCGGGATTGCGCCCACTGCACACACACAATATGGAACTTAGAGAAAAATTTTGTTCCACTTTTTAAGAATAATACACGTGCGTAAGAAATTAAGAGCCGATATAGTTTGCACGGAGAACCACAAACATCCCAACTCAAAGTCACTAACGGTTACTTAAATCGTTCCTTAGTAATCACCATACAAATTCTGTACTAAGGAGCGATTTAAGTAACCATTAGTGACTGAGTTGGGGCGCCAGTCACATAAACCAACGCCTCTTTTTTAAACACCAATACCGTAATAAATAGTTATAGACATCCATGATGTGATACGCGCAATAAAATTGTCTTATCTGCTCATATCTATATACTGATCTCGATTTGCGCAATATATTGTGTTATTTAAAGATTAATAAACATATTAACACCTTATGTTTACCTATAAATCACGAAAATCAAAGTAGTATTTTTTTTTAAATTATAAGTTTATGCTTAATTAAAATCTCATCTGATAGTAAGTGGCGATATAATCTTGATTGGTACGACCATAGACGACGAACCTAATTATTAAAAGCCTATTCGCTGGCCTTGAAGACACATTTAATAATCAAAACAATCCTTCGCAGTAAGAATAATGAATGACGAAGCAAACCGCGCGTAGCATGAATTATACCATAATACTAACCGACGGACCCCAACCACGTGTTGAGTATGGACATCCGTTTGAGCGGCGTGTACACGGAGGTGTACAGCAGCAGGTTGCCCGCGCCCAGCGCCGCCGTCAGCGGGTTCACGCCCAGGTACAACACGCCCAGACCCGTCGCGCTAGTCAGAGCTGCGAACCCGATCGCGTGGACAGGTCTGTGTAACATGGTACAGATTATAGTCACTTTGTATTAATTTAATGAATGTATATATCGCACCTTCAGTGGTAAAAAGTACACCACTACACACAGAACACTCAACTAAACAACTTAACTAACCAAACCACAATCAAAACTTACTCCAACAATCCTTTAACAAGCACTCGGTTCTTGGTCCGAGACATCTGTGCATCGAAGGGCACCTCGTGGAACTGGTTGATGGAGTTGGCCGCGGCCGACACGAGCCCGGTGCCCGCGGCGCACAATGCGAACGTCGTCAGATCGAACGGCGCGGGCGCGAGCACGTAGCCTGCCATCGATGTCATTACTACTAGCGCTGGAACGTTACCAACAGGGATTAGTATTTGTTTTTAAGATGAGGGTTATTTGGTAATCCTGTTATTTAACAATCTTGACACAACTTGTTATTTATATATAAATCGAAATTAGTTAAAAAAATTATGAATAATAAACGGAAATTACTTTTGGCATTAAATGATTATTATCTGTATATTATTATCTGATTTTTTTCATATTGTATCAGCCTTTTTTAAATTACGATAAAGACTGTTAGTTAAGATTGTTTACCAAATAGAACTTGTTTAAAAAATGGACTATAGTAGCGTAGTAGTATCTATAGATCTATAGTCTAAATAAAAATATTAAAGATAGGAATTTTTTGTTTGTTTGATTTGAAAAAATATTTTTGTATGTGGTACCCACATACTTCAGGAAAATATTATACATTACTAGATTAAATGCCACTCTTATCATGAGATTCAAGTCTAACAATCCAACAATATCAGATGTGAATTTAGTACTAAATATTGAAATGACATATTGGTGTTAATTAAATACACATGTAATAAATACAATTGTAATAAATTAATAATAACTTACAAGTCAATCGGAATTTAGACAGCATCATACAGTATTGCCCGACATTGTTCTTGATGTCATGCGTGGGAGTTTCCTTCCACATCAAAGCATCTTGGGGCAGCGGCTTCCCCTTTTTATTGGTGGGTATAGCCTGTGTCTGTGATGTGATGGGCAGTTTACTTCTCCAGCTCTGAGTTGTTGATAGCCCTGCCAGTTTCTGTGTTGACCAACCATTCTGAAAGTACACATAGTGTTAAAGTTAAATAGGAATCAACATCAAAATCAATCATTACTCCACAACTGTACAAACAATGTAAGAAAAAAATGTTAAATATCAAAAATATTTAAGTTAACTATGGAAATATATGTAATAACTGTTGATATCTATATATTAATACATGTAGAGAAAAAGGATAAGATATAGGAATCTGAGATTTGGTACACTTTGGTAAATTCTCCATACAGAGACGTATAGAAAGTGTATATAAATAATAGGTCTTACAAATATATTTATCAAAGAAAGTAAAATAAATAGTGTTGATGTAAAGTAACCTTTTAACAATATCAATTGTAGCATAATATGATTGCAAAGCAAGGTCATGAGGTGGATTTATTTGAAATATTATAAATAAATATAATTTATAGTGTTCAAACTTACTCCAATCTTAATCAGCACTGACTTGGAGGAGAGACCAACAGGACTGTGTTTCAGGCAGACCGTGCAATGTAACACTTTTAGATAAGACATGGTGTGGTTCCCCGTTTCGTTTTGTTAAGTTAACATCCTGCAATACAAAAACCGTATATAGTAGAAATATTCTAAGCCTTTTTCGGGAAGTAAATTATATATTCTCACAAAATTTAAGTGATGTTGTAACATTACGTCCATACTTGATAACAGATTCAGTACATTTCTGGACCACAATAACTGAAAAACATTTTAAATATACAAACATATTTATTACTTGGTAACTTAAAAATGATAAGACATCGAAAAATCCTTTTTAAAAGATAAACAGGAAAACTATGCAGGCAAACATGATAACTTGTGATTGCTTAGTTTTTCATAACAATCATTTTTACTCACTTCTTAGATATTTCGCACTCTGCAGCAAAAAGGCAATCCAATAATGTTTTAGATATATATCTACATATGACTTCTTCTATTTTATGCTAAAATAAATAATCAAAACCGTATTTAGGTTATTTAGGTAATCCCACCACCTTTATAACTACTTTGAAGGTTGACATTTGACACAGAAAGAGATTGAGACAGATTTATGCAGGCAATGGTAAGTAAAAGAGACAGAAAAGATGGGCAAACCATAGACAATGAGTGACATAACGTAAGATTTCTTTCATGATCAACGTAACGTATAAGGTCACCACAGAGTAAGAATTTATAAACTACGTAAAGTCACATCTTAAAAAATGTTAACCCAATAAGCAAAAGCCACTTTTTGGCCAAAAATAATATCAGTTTATGATATTACTGGCCATTTATAAATATATATGAATTTTAAGCATAACAATTTATAAAAAGGTTTGGATTTTGGAAAAGTTATGTACTATAGTGACTTGTGGAACGTCTGTGCTCTATCTACTTTCTGTTATCTGTGGAATGTAAAAAATGTTGAAAGTTGACAGATGACAGCCGTTAGATACTACTCTATGGTTGCCAATTTTGTCACCTTTATGTTGCCAGTCTAATAATTGTGCCAACAGAAAAGGAAATAAATATTTAATAATAATTTACCAGAATAACATACTCTACACTTAAAATACATAACTCTTACTTAGAAAATGAGAAATAATATTATTTTTCTTATAACAGGGCTAGGTTGTAGGTAGGTAAGAGATTAAGTAGAAGAGAGTGGTAATTAACGTAAGCCTTTTTTTATTATTATGATAACATTAACTCGTTGTTGAAGTTTTTGCAATCAAATTAAATTATTCTATAACACAATTGCAGTGAGTACCCTAAATAAAATTGGCAATATTTTTCAACATATTTGCTTGTAATACATATAGTAATAAGTGAAAACGTGATTTAGGTACCTATAAAAACGTTCAAGCAGTACAACGTGTAGGTAAAGTAGGTAAAGACGTTTGTATAAATGATAAGATTGCCTGGAAATCATTGTACCCCGTCCTTTCCTGCGTAGGCTTAAAGATAATTGTTAAACTTCTGTATTAATTTAAAAGATGTGCTGAGGAGTTTCTTTCGCAATATATTCTCCATTACAAAACACATTCTTGAAATAATGCTGGAATAAAAAAAGAAGTTCATAAGTATATCAGTGTTGTGTATACCTATATAGATTTTTTATTGTTTGAATATTCATTTTTACGTTACTTAATTAGTAGTGATATTATTGGTATTATTATCTTTTCGTAAAGCCAGTCTGGGTGCTATCAGTGATCACCCTCTTGCCTGGACCAGCCGTCAAATGACGGGCCGTGAATACTGCCTTGTTTTTTTTCTTTTTTCTTTCTTGGTTGACAACACATCGTTGACACCTTTGGTATAACTGATGTCCATGGATGATGATGACCAGGGACCACCAGTGAATTACCAGATTGTTTTCCGGCTTGCTTCTTAAAAAAATGTTATCGTTTAATTAATTTCATTAGGAATTTATGTTTGGTTACATACTTTACCAGTTTTATCACTTATAACAAAATTATAAAATGAAATTTTGTAAAGTTGATTGATATCAAATAATTATTTGTATAATTACAATGCTGACACATCGTACTGGCAATGCTCATGAGAAAATTGAGAAATCAATATTATTACTATTTCCATTTGGTTTGCTTTGCATATGGGATCAATGGGAAATATGCAAGGAAATACAATAATACATGTCATGTATAGTTTAATCCACATTACATGTACGATTAAACATTTTTAATAGTTTTATATTGTTATCTCAAGTTGTGTTATGTATTAAACTAAAAAATATATCAAGCTTTTGAATAAATTTCACAATATTATTTCGAAATCACCTTATGAATATTTTACTTATTTCTTGCTTCCAACAAGCTATTTTAAAACCTTAATTTCTGATAACTATTATAAATAACTAGAATTATTGATTTATTAGGGAAATCGATGAAGTAAAGCGGTAGTAACACTGATTTTTTGTTTTTATTTTGGTTTCGTTCGAATGTTTCGCTTTCGTTCGATTAGATTCGAATACGGAAGTGGCTGGTTACCTGTGTTGACGCTCGGGTCTGGTTGCGAAACATGTTCTATTGCTTTTTAGGACAGTTTGAAAATGTCTAAATTATGGTGAGAAACGGATCTTAAACGTTAAAAAGCCAGTGTGTTCAATCATGGCTACGCGAGGAGAAAAAGCTGGAACGGGTGCGGGTGCGGGTGCGGGAGGTAATGGCGAGGAACAAATCGTAGAGGTAAGCGATTTGGCCTACATACCGTTGAAAATACTAGACTTGACCTGACTTGATATTGGTTTTGTATCGGTTAGTTAACTGAATTACAGACATTGGCGGAGGTGTTCAGGTGTTTCATATGTATGGAAAAGCTTGTGGACGCCCACCTCTGCCCTCACTGCTCGAAGCTATGCTGTTACTCCTGTGTGCGACGATGGTTGACGGAGCAGAGGTCGCAGTGCCCTCACTGCCGCGCGTCCTTGCATCTGCACGAGCTGGTCAACTGCCGCTGGGTTGAGGAGGTCACTCAGCAAATAGAAACCATGCAGAGCACTACGGCAACTCAGAGAGACAACCTTAGGGACAGGTAACCAAATCCAGATTTATTTTCTGCACCTGTCTTTCTTTGTTACAATAAGTAATCTACTCTTGTAATAATATTGGTATTCTTATTAGAATTTTGGTCATCAACATAGGCAGTCTAGGAAGTCTATGAAACTTTATATTTAATTTTTTCATGATGAAACTAATCCTAGATTGTATTTCCTTGAAAATCTTAGCTTTGATTTTTACAAAATTTTATCAATTTGAGACCTAAAATACAAAGTAGCTGTTTAATAATCATAACTTTTAATAAGACACCTTTGTACTTATAATATGTATATTTTTTGTATTATTCAGTACAGCAATCCTTGTGAGTTTTGTTAGAAATGACAAAGCAGGATTAAAGATACCAGGCTTGCATGGCATAAATATCTTTAAATTAATACAAATAAGAGATAGCCAAGTGACTAAGCAATCTCCTGCTGAAAAATATTCCTGTTCCTGATTACAAACTAAAGATAGTTTTGTTTGTTATGAGTTTGGAGTATCAGTTTTACACAAACACAATTTAAAGTTTGAATTTTTCTTAAATTGGTAATTTTTTGAGTTTGGAGTATTAGTTGATTTAAATTATTAATTAATACCATTATTACTATTATTATTTATCCATGGGGTTCGCCTGGATAGCTACCACCCTTGAGCATGAGTCAGCCGCCAAACAATTTGTCATGTTCCGGCTGGGGGCTTGAGAGCCAGTTCTTCCTTTCTTTTTCTTCTCTCTTTCTTGGCTGGCAACGCATCAGTGATGCCTTTGGTGTTGCTGATGTTAATGGGCGGCGATAGCCACTTACCATCAGGTGGATCATCAGCTCGTTTGCCGGCTATTTCCATAAAAAAAGTATCACAGTTTTATTCAGAAACTATATTTTTAATATTATTATTTTTCTTAAATCCTTAAATTGATAATTTATCTAATTTTACAAGCACTTTACAAGCTTATAATTGCCTTGCTTTGTTCTTTTGTTAGCATGAAATATTATTATGTATTTTACAAATTGATTTGCTTCTGATAACTATGCATTTTTATCATAAAGGTGACATGATACTATGCTTAGGGTTGGATCCAGATGAGGAAACTCTTCAGCAGTTCACAGTAACACAAACTATGAGATTGTTTTTAAAAGTATTTTTAAAATATCAATTATAATTCTTTTATTGCAATTTATTTTACTTTGCTATTCAGTTTACTGTAACATGAAACATTTTCAGCTGTTAATTTAAGAAAATAGAAAAATCTCTGCTTCCAGATGCTCGACCCACCAGGAGAAGCTATCGGTATACTGCTGGACGTGTCGCCGGTGCATCTGCCACCAGTGCGCGTTGTGGGGCGGGACGCACTCCGGACACAACTTCAAGCCGCTGGAGGAGGTGTACGAGCAACACGTC
The DNA here is from genome assembly GCA_963932265.1 of Thymelicus lineola. Lineage (NCBI taxonomy): Eukaryota > Metazoa > Arthropoda > Insecta > Lepidoptera > Hesperiidae > Thymelicus > Thymelicus lineola. The sequence goes on from OZ010686.1 coordinate 15,676,098, forward strand.
ACTCAGATCCGCGATGAAGTGTCTCAGCTGCGACGACGGCTGATGGAGCTCATCAGTCTTGTCCAGGATGTGGTTAGTATATGAGAGCCTTTATTTGTTATTTTGATCCTGTAAGATCTCAATTGTTAAATCGTAGCTAGTATCAATAAGCCAGGCTGATACATTTTATTCCGTATCATAAAAACTGCTGAACCGATTTTGATGCAATCTTATCTATTCACCAAGTTTAATTAAATGTAATTTGTAACCCATCGCCTTCAATCAGTTGTTATTAGTGATCGAAGGCCATCAGTTTCTAGTTTAGGAGAAATCGGTGGAAGAATCGGAGACAACAAACACTTACGAAACTTAAAGCCTAACCCTCTTAATTATTCATAAAACAGGCAAAGTTATAGAAAGCCTTTAGTGTTTTGTTTCTTTCACTCTTATGAAAAACGACAAAGATAAAACATAACATATCAGTGTAATATGTATTTTTTTAATCTAACCCTCATAGGAGCGCAACGTAGAATCAGTCCGCGCGGCGAAGGACGAGCGCGTCCGCGAGATCCGCAACGCGGTGGAGCTGATGATATCGCGCCTGGACTCTGCGCTCAAGGCCAAGCTGCTGACCCTCATGGGGCAGAAGAACGGCCTCACGCAGGAGACGGAGCAGCTCGAACACCTGCTGCAGGAGATCGAGCATCAAATGCATACCAGTACTCGGTGAGGTCATTTATTGTTGTATCTATAGACATGTTTTAATTCAATGTGTTTTGTGCAAGATGTAAAGTTTGGCACTGAATTTATATTCAGTAGATAGCTTTTATAATAATACTTAAAGTAAACGAATAAGTAGGAAATTAAGTTTTCATTACTTTTCACATTTTAAAGTAAGTTTTATTTTCATCTTGAAAGTGATTCAACTTTTTATTTCAAAGTTTTCTAGTACCACAGTAGCATCTCAACCAACAAACTCACACTGGTTGTTCTATTATTTTAAATTTACAGATCTGAACTAATAACGAAGAGCGGTGACCTGTCCAAAATGATTCACCAGATCCGCAAGAAGCCGATGGCCAGTTTTGTTACTGCGCCAGTGCCAGCTGATTTCCACAGGCAAGTTCCGATATAATGTTTATCCCTTGAATCATTCACAGATCACGACTTTCAAAATATGTACTTAGACAGGAGATTGCATTGATACCACATTTGAATAGATGTTGGGGCCCTTATTACTGGGCTCTCACTTAATTTTTTGGCGGCCACGCGTCTGTGTCACCGTTGATGTTATTCAGTTACAGAAAAGGTGAAAGAGATTTATTGGCTCTGTCATGAAATTACACATGTAAATTAACAATGTAAAGCTGGCCATACACAATCAAGTGTATGGATAGCTATATGGCCAGATAGCCATACCGTGACCACATACTCAAGTTTACTGGATGCCGCATCAAGTCCGCTGCAAACTTGACACTTGACTTAACTTTAGTTAACTTAACTGGCCATGTCCCATTGAAGTATTATTACTAGCGTATAGAACCGACACCGCGAACAACATGTATGTCCCAATGCATTGGCGCCACGTGGCTTCAATCTTCAATGGATTCATTCGATTTTGAAAGGAGAACCGGGGCTTAATTTTGAAAATCGAACCTCCCGGGCGGTACACACATTTTGTTCGAGATGTCTGTTCTATGACGTTATACCTCAATGCCATGTCCCATGTTAATGTTTCCTTTAAAACGACCCGACAAACCATTAACCGACAATCAATCGTGACGTCACGCAGCGAAATAGTCCCGAGCTACGACTCGAGCACGTTCCCGCTGTTGAACTTCACGCAGCTGCAGCACGCGGCCGCGCCGGTGTACTCGGCGCCGATGCACGTCAACGGCCTGTGCTGGCGGCTCAAGGTGTACCCGGACGGGAACGGCGTGGTGCGCGGCAACTACCTCTCCGTGTTCCTAGAGCTCAGCTCCGGCATGCCCGAGACCTCCAAGTGAGTTATGATAGCCTGGTACTTTGGTTAGCGATTAATGTAGTTTGTTATGCGTGTAGTGGGTACTTGCGATTGGTGGTGGGTACATATTAGGTACTGCGTTAGATAGATACGCCAATCGTGAATCCTCATTTTTACGGTGGACTGATGAAAATAACAATTTTAGTTTAGTAACACATTATAGTTACAGGAATTTTATTCGCACAATGTTATTTTATATTTATTGTTGAATTTAGTAGTATGTGCAATTTATTTTAAGCTACAGTTAACGAGACTATTGTAATATATTTTTAATTAACAATAAAATTTAAGTTTAAACCCTCCTGTGAAATATAGTAATATGATTTGGTCGTTACAAACGCTGCTAGTATATACTTCTCGGCCCGGAGGTGAGTTCTGAACAAGCCGTCTTAACTTTTAATTAGTAGTAGATTGCAGGTTTGTGTGGAAGCATGGTATGGTACTACTTCGAATTGTGTGCTGATATGCCATTATTATCTCATTGGCTGTCATATTATAGTATTTTGTACATATTTATAATTGCAATGTGTGTTCAATGTTTGAATTTTATATACAAACGAAATTCTGTAGAAATTAAATTAAATAAAGACTTAGTAGTTCAGTGGTCACCACAGCAGGGACGTCACAGATGCATTGCTGGGTAAGAAAGAAGTGAAGTTTGGATCAGCTCTCTTTCCTGGTGGTATGTGGACCTAAATAGCTCATTTCTGTAATATGACGACATCTCCCTGTCATCTCAAGAAGAAGTAGAAGGGTTAGTGACTAATGCGAGTGTTTAACATCCTTACTCCTATTGAAGTATTAATCACAAAAGAAGACAATCGTTTCCCCACGGTAGCACAAAATGTGAATAGTATCTTAGGTGGCTTAAATTTATGAATAACGAACGATACAAGTAATTGGGACATCAGCGCTTTAAGAAATAGGTTGCTTGGATTTTATCAGGGGTCACATTGACCCGTTAAATTGGCTTTAAAATTGGCCTGATACTTTTCTAAATTGAATTAAAATTGGCTTCTCTGGCATCATCAATGCTGCAAAAATGTTTCCAGTTACCTGCGATTACAACTCAGATCTCTCTCTGTTGCTATTTGGAATGCTTCTCATTACCATGAACTGTGTTGTCCCACTCATAAGTAGATCTCTTCCGATTCTTGCCATGGCCACTTTCTGTCGTAGGTATCTGATGCTTGGTAGTTGCAACATTAGGTTCTATCTGTTGTACGTTTCCTCTGGCATATGTAGCTGACGGGTGTTTTGCGCATACTATTTTTATGTTTTTATTTCAGGTGAAAATGGGGAAATCTAAGCAACATCATCGCTTTTTCAATGTATTCGGTTGTCAGATGGGAGACATTAATTGGCAATAATAAATTGTCATTATAATTGTCATACTGGTGTTGCCAGTAAAATAAAGTAAAATGGTGTTGCCAATAAATTATTAATACTTCAGAAAAACCAATCGGGAAATAATTTCATTATTATATTATGTAATGTTATAGATTTGCTCTTTAAAAGTATGTTTCATGGGATCGACGAATAAATTTACTATTGCTCAGCAGCCCCTGGTTAAAGCATGGGCTTCCCTTATAAGGATGTATTGATTATTTTTCATTTATTTTATAAATATAATCTATCTAAAATGATAATTACATTTATGAAATTACGGATAATGAGCTCTTTATGACTAAATTTCAACGCTTAAAATGCTTGCCTATTTTGGCCAGCACCATTTTTAGATACGGATGGATTAATTGACCTTGTTACAATGACAAATATTGTAGGGTCAAAGTTGACCCAATGAATTCACGATTAGGGAAACATGTGTTAAGCATTATTAGTTTTATTTCTAACATAGACTACGCTACAGCCTAAGTAGAATACAGTCCCGTGTATCGTATTAATGAGATCAATGTACTTATTAGTAGAAAGGCTATTGCCTTAATTAATACGTTGTCCCATACTATCGTACCGTTGTACGAGTGCGCCACTAATATCGATATCGATAGATACGAGTATCGAGTGGAGATGCTGCACCAGGGGTCGCACGACCCCACCAAGAACATCGTGCGCGAGTTCGCATCCGACTTCGAGGTGGGCGAGTGCTGGGGGTACAACCGGTTCTTCCGGCTGGACCTGCTCGCCAGCGAGGGGTACCTCAACCACGACACGGATACCCTTATACTGAGGTAAGGTATAACCACTTACCGTCAGGTGGATCGTCAACTCGTTTGTCGAATATTTTCATTAAGGAAAACTGTAAGGCGTAACACGCATTACGATTTTTCACCGTGCGATTTTTCCGCAAAATTCTGTGTGATATGGAAATTGTATTAAGCTTCACGCACTTACGAAAAAAAATCGTGTTGATTATGATTCAGTACGCGATTTAAAAATCGTCAGAAAAAAAATCGCGTGGTGAAAAATCGTAATGCGTGTTAAGCCTAACGGTCATGGTATCGACGGTCATTTTCATACTGACAGCATGTTTAATGTATCTTTTATTTACTTGGTATAGGTCGGTATTTTGAAAATCGTTTTACAATCGACTTACAATCATTTAATTATTGTTGCAATTTTGAAATAACATATTTTGTATAGATAGGCCAAGTCGGTTGACGAATCAATCGGTTAAATAGTTGCAGATTACACATTTGGTCACGTAAATTCGGGTTTATATAAACGTGCCATCGGATTTCACCCGACCGTGCGATGTAATGTTACCAGGTTCCAAGTGCGACCGCCCACGTTCTACCAACGCTGCCGCGACCAGCAGTGGTACATTAACCAGCTGGTCACCTTGCAGAACCAGCACATTTTGCAAATTAATGATCTCAAGGAGGTAAAATCACATGTTAAATGAAACTAGACACAAACGTGAAACTTTTACCAGTATAATATCACCAATGTTAATTATAACGTCGTCTGTCCCCCACAGCGTCTGTCACTAGAGATGTCTCGCAACTCGGGCGGCGCGGCTGGCACAGGAGCGGCGGGCGTGGGGGGTGCGGGGGGCTCAGGGAGCGCAGCCCTCCCGCCGTGCACGACCGCCGGCGAGCAGGACGGGGCGGGCCACAACAACCCGGTGGACGGCGGGCCGCTTAACCCCTTGCCCGCGCCGCCGAACTGGAAGTTTACCCCCTCCACCGTCACTGTCACTGTCACCGGGCAGCGGACGCTCACGCCGTCAGGTATGTGACGTCACAGTTTTAATGTATGGAAGTTGTATTGACGAAAATTGTGGAAAAATGAGATGGGAAAGGCAGGGAAATACAATATTTTATGATGTTGGAGTGTGCTACAGGAATTAGCAGGTTCAATTTATGTATTAAATAATAGCTATATTATTTAATTATTAATAATTATGTTCCGTCCAATTATGTGTGATGTGATTAGTAGGAATAATGTCTCATTTCTCATGCTTAACATCCAAGTGTTTAACGTGCAAACGTGGGCTCAGGTTTCCTATCACAATGACCTTCAATAATGTCGTACACACAGTCATACAGGCCAAGTCTTCCCCACTGGTCAAGTTCGGATTAGCAGGCTTCACAGTTTGACACATCTTTAAACAACAATACAGAGAACTAAGTGTGCAGGTTTCGCTCAAAACATCGACAAAGTTAAGCAACAGCCGGCGTGGTCAGTAGTTTGGATCGGTGACCGGTAGTGGCTAAAATATCTTGAGCGCTTCCGTGCTTCAGAAGGCATGTCAAGTGGGCCATTAATGGATTGAAACCAGTGTGCGAGTTTCAAGTTGTTATCCCTCATGAAGCAAATGATGAGTGGATGTTTGGTTGTATTTCGGCAGTGATGAGCCCGATGGTGTTTGAGGGTGTCCGTGGGGAAGCGGGGCGCGCGGCCAGCTACCCGGAGCCCACCGCTGAGCGCCGCCACCACGCCGTGGACGCCTTCAACCAGCCCGTCACTACGCGGTATTCATCCCCCTAACACCCCTCCCACTTGCCACCTTTATCAGAACACATTACAGGAATTCAATGTCTTGTTAGAAAGTGTCGATAAAATCGTTTCAAGTTATGTTCAAATCTCGGTTGATTAGTCAATTTATTTTTGTGATAAAATTTTCAATTTATAATTATTTACTTCTTTTGATTAAACATTAAATTGGGTTCTTTCACTAAATATACATTGTGTGTACTGTAAAAAATATCGACCGATATTCAGTATGTTTTTATTAAAAAATACATACAGAATCGTTCCTGCTACAGTTTTATTAATGACTAGTGGATACCCAGTGTGTTCCACTACGCTAAACTTTTCCGATGAGAATAACAGCCGGTTTTTGTGTTGACGTTGACGTTAATGCGCCATCTTTACATATTATCTTCAAATTGACGTACGGGAAAAGTACAAAACCAACTTTACCAATGGAACGAATGTGCCTAACGGTGAATGCACAGAATTGTATCCGTACCGTATATGTCATCCGCATCGGACTCTGATATGATTTCATACAAATGCGACGCGTTCGGCGCGTACGGTGCGGATATATGTGCGTTCAGCATAATGCATTGTTTTAGTGGTCTCAAACCACCTTCGGATTATTGCCTTTTAAATGAAACCATTTTGAGGCATATCGGTTGGATGGTTTCAGAGTCTATAGAGGACACCCATACAAACATTTTTTGTGTTTTTTAAGATCCTCTAGAAGCAAACATCATATTCTCATGAATTAAAACCTTTTGCATGTAACCCACCACAGGTCATCAGTGGCCAGCAGCCCGGGCGGTGCAGTCGCAGGGGTGCCGGGGGGCGCGAGTGTGACGGGGGGCTCGGGGGGCGCAGACAACTTGGCGCTGGTGAGCCTGCACACGCTGCTGAGCACGGCCGCGCCGCGCGTCGCACGCTCAGCGCGCGCGCGTCGACAGCCACCGCCGTCACGGGACACACCCAGGGGTATGTATGGTACTATTAAAAAGTAATAAATTCTTAACGGAAATTTTTGTACTAAATAATATTTATCCTTGAATTTTTTTCATTTTATGCATGACGCAAAAAGAGGGGTATGTGTCTGTTCGTGGCGTCGTAGCTCCTAAACAAATGGAGATGGTTCTTTGCTACAATTTATGAAGATTTGTTCAATTAATTTTCATTTTATGCCTGCCTTATTTTTAAATTATAAGTTACTACAAAAATTCCCCCTAAGATTGTCAAGGAATCTTGTCTAAAAAATGAACTACACTATACATGTCCACACCACCATAAAACCGTTTGTTTATCACCAACAGCGGCGATAAGCGCGTCGGTGACGGAGGCGGGCGCGGCGGCTGCGGGCGGGTCCGCGGCGCTATGCGGGTCCGTGTCGTCGCCAGAACTGAACCCGGCCGGCGCCGCGATCGACGTCAACGACGGTGACGCACAGGTTGGCGTTTGATTCGAGTACCGGTACCGGTAACGATACCGATATTATTTTTTTCGTCTATAAAAAGAAAAGTTTTTATTTTTTCTTTGTTTGTTTCTAACGTGGAGCGATTTCAAAAATTCTTTCGCCAGTATTATGCTCTATTGTTTCTGCGTAACATGGACTATATTTTATTTAAAAAATATATTGTTATTAACATATCTGTAAATGACAAGTTATCATGATCGGCCATAGTATATTTGAAACTAGAATTAAATTCTAGTTCCCGGCCGGCACCGCGCTTCAGATCAACGATGGTGACGCACAGGTTATTGTCTGATTCAAGTACCGGTACCGGTAACGATACCGATATTAGTTTTTTTTCGTCTTTGTAAAAATCCTTCGAAGTTTGGTTATCTAAACTAATATTAAAAAGAGGAAGGTTTTTATTTTTTGTTTGGTTTTAACGCCTTTTATTTCAATGGATAAGCTCAAAAACTACTGGACCGATTTCAAAAATTCTTTCACCAGTAGGATGCTCTATTGTTTCTGCGTATCATTGACTATATTTTATTTAAAAAATTACAGACAAGTTGTCATGATCGGCCATAATATATTTGAGACTATAATTGAAAAAATGTTCGCTATACAAAATTAAGATAAGACGACTTAGTTAAGATTTTGCATTAAAAATGGAGTACATATATAAATAAGTTGTGTGATTGTTTCAGGACGCGACGGGAGTTAACAGTTCGACGGCCGGTCAGCAAGCCGTGCAGGCGGTGCTAGCGGCCTCGGAGACCAGCAGCGACACCGGGGTTCGTTGACACAATACTTTATGCTCACTTCTGACGTCACATAGGTTCATTATAAAAACATAATAGTTTCTACCCGAAGACAGTAGTTTTTAACCGACTTCCAAAAAAGGAGGAGGTTCTCAAATCGACTGTATTTTTTTTTAATGTTTGTTACCTCGGAACTTAGGACTGGGTGAACTGATTTTGATGATTCTTTTTTTAATCGAAAGCTAGTGCTTGTCGTGTAGTCCCACATAAATTTGATCGAGATCTGACAATGGCATCCATGTCAAAAGCATATAAGTCTTAAATTTGAAGTCGGTTATTTTTTTGCTAAAATGTTAGATTATATAATAGCTAAATTTCATATTTCTCAAAATTATTGTATGTATCTTTAATCGAATATAGTCCGATTCATCCCAGAATCAGGATCATAATAATGTCCAGGATCATATTGTAATTATATTGTAATCCAATTTTGTTGTAGGAGCTGTTGTTGAGCGAGTTAGAGGGCTTATTCGACGACACCCAACCCAACCCGATCGATGAGCACTTCCCGGAGGAGAATGATGTTGATGAAGAGACTATGTCAGGTCTGCTAGTAATTATATTATTATTATTATTATTATACGAGTACAATGTGATTGCTATAGTTGAATTCTATATTTATAAACGGATCGAATTCATGTTAAAAATTTATCATACGAAGATAATGTGCGTTGGAATAATAACACATGTTGGAAAGGTAACCGTTTTGGTAAACTGTGGAACAACAGATATTGTTCAGATAATTTTAACATAAATATCCTATAACATAATTACCTGAGACTTCATTCTATGGATATGGTTATAGAATTAGGTACTTAGTTTGTGCGTGTTCACTTTAACATTATCATTAAACCTTTGAAAAATCCATTAAAATCCATCCATCCATAGGCAGAAGTATGAGACTATATCATATCCTACCTGATTATCGCATCCTTCCCCACGTCCCGACTACCTACCAGCCTTCAGTACCTAAACTCTGTTTTTAATTCCGCAAAGAAATTGACATTTCCAGTATTGCAAGTTTTTATTGTTTTCTAAATAGCGATGTGTCACAATCGGTAAAACGTAATCAATATTTTCCGATTTTTGACTTAACTAATCGAGGTTTTCGAGGTAAATTAAAACGCAACTTATTTCTTATTCCCCAACCCAGGCATTTGTATGATCGTATATGCAAATGATCGTATTGCTACCAATTTCTGTAAAGTATAAATTTTTTCATAAATTTTTCGGCAATATTTTCTTTTTAAATATTTTCGGAAAAGTCCGCCAATCTAGGAGTCTCTCTTTACGTTACGTAATGTCTATTGAACATTATGAATAATTTAATCTTGATTAAAAAAAATAATACAATAAAATTTTCCGGTTAAATAAATAAATATCTTACGATTCATGTATCTGGAATGATGAAAACATCACTAGCAAAAAACAGGCATTATTTTTGCATTAGACATTAGCATGTGTCAATTCGTTTTGCGGAATCAAAAAACAGAGTTTACCTGTCCTACTCCTTTCCTTCCCTCCCCAGACGGGTCCTCGGGCAGTGGGTGTTCGTGGTGCGAGGAGAGCGCGGAGGCGTGCGCGTCGGGGGACTCGGGGGGGTCGGGGGGCTCCGGTGGGTCCGGGGGCTCGTCGGGGGCTTCTCGCTACGCGCGCCGACATCTCCGTCCCCGCCCCTACCCCCTCCTACACCTCGGTTGCGACGCTGCCTACCGCACTTGATAAACACATGCGAATATTGATTTAATTTTATTTATCACTTTTCCTTACTATTATTTTATTGTCGCGCAAATTTTCCGCTAACACATTTCTGGGTACTTAACGCGTCTCTCGGTAACTGTGTAAGGGTAAAAGATACGTTATACAACTTCCAACAATGTTTGCAGTAACTCGCGATCGAAATAAGGTTTCTCTAAGAACATAGAAATATAACAAACGTGTTCTGAAGAAAAAACATGATCGTTTCATTTTCTGTTATTGAACGAGTTAGAAATGATTCCAATCGAAGTTGATAAATTTTTTGTTGCACTCATCCAATAAGAATAATATTTTATTTAGGTATTTATATTGTAAACAATATTGGTAAAAAAGTTGGAATTCATTATTAATTTATTTTCCTGTACATACTCGTTGTGCATTACTTCTCAAATAAATTGTTTTAAATACTGAATCTGGTACTTTGTTGTTATTTTTTAGAGTTAATGTTAACATTGTGTTAAAGCAGTTAAGTATTGTATGTATTGCTTTTTCGATATTCGAATAATATAATGTTTAGTAATTTAGTACAATACAATACAATACAATATTCTTTATTGTGCACACAAAAAGTACATAAAATATTACAATTTTAGTATTATTAGACACAATAGGCGGTCTTATCGCTGTAATAGCGATTTCTACCAGACAACCTAAGGGTAGAGGACACAGACGTTCAAGAAATGCGTAGGTAGAGGTGCAAACAGTAAAAAGTTTACGAATTAATATTTAAAACAAAAGATAAAACAAACTATGTAGATAAGAAGGTACATAAATAAAATATATATATGTTAATTAAGATATATACAAATAAATACAATATATATATATAATATAGCATATACACACATATATATATATATAATTATAATGTATTTTATGTCATCAAAGCAATCCACGAAAGCTAGTCAAAGGGTTAGATAGAAATCCTTAACTTAGTACTAATGATACTCTTCTGCTGGTTATCAGAGGAATAATTTTATTTGTAAAAATACACAGCTTATATACATACAGTGTCGGCAAGAACGACCAATAAGAAAATTGCTAGAATTAATTTACAAAAAGGGTTGGTTGACGTGGACCAATAGGGACGAACACGTGTAAAAGTAGCAAGGTCAGAACATTAGAAATTGTTACGCAATAATGTGAAAGAGGCCATGAGGTACTCGTGGGATGATAGCTGCGTCGGGCAGCTACATGACTCTCCCCCTAGCGAAAGCGTACCGGGAGCTTGCTAGTGCGTCCAAGTCTAGTGGTCTTCAGAATTGATGACTGAACTGGGCTTGACGAAGTACTGTAGCTTGCGTAGGTACCCGTAGTTCCATCGTTGGTTTTCGCTAGTGACTGTGATGTAGCTGAGGTATCTTGAGTGATTGCTTCAGGATCTGAGTTCTCTGGAGTACTGATTGTGTAGGCAGGCTTGAGACGGTCGATCGAAATAACTGCAGATCGCCTCTCGGGCAACAAAATTTTAAAAGTTTTGCTATTCCGCTCTAATACTTTGTATGGACCTTCATACGTAGGCATTAAAGGGGTTTTTACGGCGTCAATCCTTATAAAAACTTGCTCGCAGGTTTGTAAATCCTTGTGAATGAAAATCGGTTTCTTGTTACTGTGTGAAGTTGTAGGTATAGATGGTTTCATCGAGTTTATAGTATTACGTAGCTGTGTGACGTAATCGTAGTCGAGATTTTGTTCCTCATCTATACTTGCAGTGAAGAAATCGGATGGTAAACGTAAATTGTAACCGTAGATAAGTTCTGCTGCGCTAATACCTGAGTCTGAACGAGGTATTGCACGTAAACCCATGAGTACTGTAGGTAATTCGTCTATCCACTTAGTACGTTCTGATAGACGAGTTTTCAGTGCGGTTTTCAAACTTCGGTGCCATCTTTCTACCATACCGTTTGACTGAGGGTGATACGGACTTGTACGTATTCTTTGAGTTCCCATGATGTTCAGTAACTTGTTGAAAAGGCGACTTTCAAAGTTTCGTCCTTGATCGGTTGTTAGTAACTTCGGTGAACCAAAACGTGTAATCCAATGCTCGTAAAATATTTTGGCGATTGATTCGGCTGATGTGTCGTCTGTAGGTATCGCTTCGGGCCATCTGGTTGCTCGGTCGATCATTGTAACCAGGTATCTGTAGCCTTCGGGTGATGATGGAAGCGGTCCAACTACGTCGATGTGGACGTGTTGAAAACGATCAGCTGATGGAAACGATGTAATGTTGCTTGTTGTATGGCGCTGTACTTTACATTGTTGACAAGGAATACACTGTTTTGCCCACGTTGCGACATCAGTATTCATTGACGGCCAAAAATATTTTTGTGTTATCAGTCTTCGAGTAGTTCGTATACCAGGGTGGCTGACATTATGTAGCGCGTTGAAAACGAGTTCTCGGTACTTCTCTGGTAGGTATGGTCGAATGAATGATGTTGATGTCTCGCAATAGATAGATTTTTGCGAATGTGGTAGAGTAACTAGTTTGAGTGATAGATTACTCTGTTTCGAAAGTTGCTCTATGGTACTTTTCTCTTCCTGTTGAGCTTCGGCGATCTTCTCGAAATCAATAGCGGTAGGGCATGTGATACTCTCTATAGGTATTCGGCTTAATGCGTCGGCAACAACGTTATCTTTTCCGCTGACGTGTCGAATATCCGTTGTAAATTCGCTAATGAAGATTAGTTGTCTTGCTCGGCGCGGTGTCTCTGACGTTGAAGGAGATTTTTGAAGTACGTAAATTATCGGTTTGTGATCAGTGTAGATGATCAGGCTTCGTCCTTCAAAAATTTTTCGAAAATGCTTTATAGACATGTAGATGGCGAGTAGTTCTCGATCGAATGTACTATAGTTTCGCTGCGTGCTTGAAAATTTTTTCGAAAAATATCCCAGTGGTTGCCATTTGTCATCTATGTATTGTTGTAAAACGGCTCCAGCGGATAGGTCAGATGCGTCGGTGAAAATAGCGAGCTTTGCGTGATGCGATGGATGGGCGAGTAAAGTAGCGTTTGAAATAGCAGTTTTACACGCTTCAAATGACTTAGTTGAGTCTTCGGTCCATTGAATTATAGTTTTATCACGCTTCTTTGAATTGTGGAGGTAGGCATGGAGTGGGGCCTGAAGTTCGGCGGCCTTCGGAATGTGGTCACGGTAGAAATTGATAACTCCAAGGAATCGCCTAAGATCTTCGATTGTTTGCGGTTTCGGGAACTGCGATATTGCCAATACCTTTTCAACAGGCGGTTTGATTCCTTGGCTGTTGACAGAGTAACCCAAAAACTTGACTTCAGGTTGTCCAAATACGCATTTTGATGGATTAATGGTGATTCCATTATCTTCCAGTCGACGTAACACGGTACGTAAATGTTGTTCGTGCGTTGTTTCGTCGGAACTTGCGATTAGAAGATCGTCAATGAATGCGTACACGAAATCCAGGCCTTGTAAAACTTCGTGAATAAAACGTTGAAACGTTTGAGCTGCATTCCGTAATCCAGGTGGCATCTTGGGAAATTCGAATAGTCCCATCGGAGTGATGATAGCGGTCTTCTGTATATCTTCTTCGCGAACATTGATCTGTTGATATGCTCGGTTGAGATCGATGGTTGAAAAAATATTTTTCTGTGACAGTTGATATGTGAAATCTTTGATACGTGGTATTGGGTATCTGTCAGGCGTTGTGATTGCGTTTAATCTTCTGTAATCACCGCAAACTCTGATGTCACCGTTCTTTTTGGGTACGATATGAAGTGGTGATGACCAAGGACTTTTGCTTGGACGGCAAATACCTTGTTCAATCATATTCTCGAATTCTTTTCGCACTATTTCATATCGATGTGGGGCGATTGGGCGTGCACGACAATGCAGTGGGGCTCCCGTAGTTTCAATATAGTGTTCGACGTTATGAATGGATGTAAGTTTCATTGATGAAATTCTTGTAGTACCGGGGAATTCCGATAAAATGTTGTGGTATTTATCTTGAATATCGACGCTTCGGATAGTAGGTATGTTTGATGCTTCGACGTATGACTGCGATGATAGGTTGGTAATACCATCTATTAATTTTTGATTCTTCAAGTCAACGATGAGTTGGTGATGTCGTAGGAAATCGGCTCCAATAATAGGTTTGCTTACTTTCGCTACGATGAATTTCCATTTGAATGGTCGACGTAAGTTAAAATCGAGTTCCAAGGTTTTTTCTCCGTAAGTAGGTATAACTGTGTTATTCGCCGCGTAAAGTTGAAATTTCAAAGGGTTTTGTTGTTGACCTTTGTACGGAGGTATAACCGATATATTGGCTCCTGTGTCGATTAAAAAAGTCATGTTGTTTTTCTTATCGGTAATAAATAGGCGGTAATTGATGTCTGATACGCTAGGATCCGCCGCGGCTAACGTATGTTTCAGTTTTCCGATTTGGTACTTTCTTGCTTATAAGTACATGGCTTCGTACATTTTCGGGCTTCTGAACCAAAACGGCGATGATAATAACAGTAGGTTGATCTTGACTCGCTTCGCTGGCGCGTAGATATCGATGTATCGCGACTCGTAGATCGATGTCGGTTTTGGCGGGCGAATGGTCTTCGACTATTATTATTGTACGCGTGCGGCGTAATACCATTTTGTGACGAGTCGTAACTTTTGAATGAATGGAATGCATTCTGTGAATTCTTGATAGCGGCAACTTCAATTGATAGTTTTCGGATTTCTTCGATTAGAAATTGCGTTTCAGAATTTTTTGATGAATTGACGGCTGCGATGTGATTACTCGTGTTCTCCATCATTTTGTCGGCGAGAAGTGCTTGTTCGTCGAGCGATGTTTTCGTGGAGAATGATTCGCTGACGGTAAGGACTGAACGAACGTGTGGCGGCAAATGGTTTGACCACATGAGTCGGAGAGTTGAATCTGGAACTTTGTCTCGAGCCAGGCTTCGCATTCGTCGAAGGAGTTGCGTAGGCTTTTGGTCACCTAACTCGACTTCTGATAGTAATTTTTGAAGTTGGCGGTTGTCCGATTCCTCGTAAGCCGATATGAGTCGATTCTTCAATGTGATGTATTGTTCTGTAGCTGGCGGGTCGTATAGCAGGTCTGATATCTGCTCAATGTCTTGTTTCTCCAGCTGTGCAATAACCATCTGGGCGAGTTGGTTTTGTCCTTTTTTGAGTTCGCTGGTCGCTGCCTCAAAAGTAATGAACCATAGACGTGGCTTGTCTCTCCAGAATGGCGGGATACGCATGGAAAGAGCTATTCCAGCGATTTCGGGTTGCTGCGGCTGTGGACTTGCTGATTGGGTCTGTGGCTGGGAAGTGGCTTCGGCGTGCTGTGCGTGTTTCTCCATGACGATGGATTGACGACAGGTTGCGGTAGGTAGGTAGGCCTAGTGTGAAACGCTTCTTCAGCAGGGACGGATCAGCAGGGTGTCGCTCGCAGTGATTCGACGAGTGATTCGTCGAGCAGGGATTCCTCGTGTCGGGTGACTTGCTTGAGAGTCACCGGCGTAGGTTCTTCCAGCAGGGATTCTTCCGTTTCAGAGATTCTTCGGACAGAGTTTCTTCAGAGGAGAATGTTCTTCGGAGGGTCACCAATTTAGGATTGATGTATTGTAGTACTAATGATACTCTTCTGCTGGTTATCAGAGGAATAATTTTATTTGTAAAAATACACAGCTTATATACATACAGTGTCGGCAAGAACGACCAATAAGAAAATTGCTAGAATTAATTTACAAAAAGGGTTGGTTGACGTGGACCAATAGGGACGAACACGTGTAAAAGTAGCAAGGTCAGAACATTAGAAATTGTTACGCAATAATGTGAAAGAGGCCATGAGGTACTCGTGGGATGATAGCTGCGTCGGGCAGCTACAAATGTAACGGATACACGACGCTACGCGTTCGTTGTGATGTCGCGATGTCGCGGCGTCTGTGTTGCGCATACATAATTATGTCTATCGAACGCCTGTGCTGAAGAAACCCTAACGTGGAAGATACTCTTAGGAACCCTACATTTTGGTCTTTCGAGTCGCTCCCGAACTAGGGATATTTAATTACAATGTGTGGACAGGTGCTATAAGTATTATTAATAATTATTTAAAATTGAACCACAGAAAATAATAATGCGTAATGGCTAATAATGTTATTAGTTCCATTAATTTAATTAGTACCCATTTTGATATTGTCATGATCAAACAGGCGAGAACGACATAGACGGCATGCTCGACGAGCTGGGGTCCGGCGGGCTGGGGGGGCTGGGGTCCGGCGGGTCCAGCTCGGACATCCTGAGCCGGCTGCTGTGCGCGGTGCACGGGCGCAGCGTGACGCCCGCCGGCAGCGACGGGCCGGGTCCCGCGCCGGGCCCCGCGCCGGGCCTCTCGCCGGGCCACGCGCCGGGCCCCTCGCAGCTGGCCGCGCCGCGCGACGACCCGCAGCTGTCCACGTCCGCGCACACCGACATGCTGCTACTCAACCTCATGCGCATCAATGGCCTCACGCCCGTCAACATGTCGCCACGGAACTCGCACAGTGAGTGCCGCACCCAACCCGTCCCGCTCTTGTTCACGCGCTCATCTCGATTCTTTCCCTGTTTTGTTTGTAACTTTTAACACACTTGGACCGTAGACTTAAATATATAGACGGGCTGTTTCGAACGAAATCCAAGTTTTGTTCAAAATGGATTAAATATTTTGTGCTAAATAATTTTTTAAAATGTCAGTAAAAATATAGTCACTTACCAATTATAATTAAATAAACTCAAATAAAGTTCAAACGTAAATAATGAAAACATTTACACTGTGCACAATACACAGGAATGCGTTTTTATGTGTTCTTAAACAGTCGGAGTTTTTCAAAACATGACATCTACTTGTCTCGCTTGCTCGCAGTTGGAACCACTTGGTGTCAATGTATTTGTCCAAACTTTTAGTACTGAATAGCCTCTGTAGTATAATTTGCTAACCATTTCTCGTGATGTACTTTTGAAAAAACTTTCATAATGCTACATTTCACTAACTCATTCTACGGACGCAACCTCGTAGGTGCGCAAACACGTACATACCGCGCAGGAGCAACGTGGAGGACGTGAGATGATGGTGGCTACAAGTGACGTAGTCTCTCGATGCGCCATTCAAGGGCGTCGCCAAGGGGGGCAGGGAGGGGCAGCTGCCCCCCCCTAGAGATTCTAAAATAGTTGTCAAATGTAAAGCAACCAAATCAAAAAAGGAATCTTTGTTGACCATTATAATATTAAAATCTGGTAATTATAAAAAAATACATTGTACAAATATTCAAATTCAAACTCCCAAATTATTTTTATTCTATTTTTCTAATAAATGTAATAACTTGTTTACAAGTTTTATTTATTGTACAGTCAAGAGCTTACATTGTACACTTATTCAAATTCCCAAATTATTTTTATTCTATTTTTCTAATAAATGTAATAATTTATTTACAAGTTTTATTTATTGTACAGTCAAGAGCTTGTGTAGCTTTACACGTTGGACACTGTACCGTTGTTATTACAATCGCCGTAAATGCCGTAAAATCGCTCGACAAGTGAAAAGCTTCATGTGCTCTCGACTTTACCTACAGTTCATACTTTTCTCATTCTCCATATCAATTTGCCCCCCCCCCCCGGGCTATCGGCTGGCGACGTCCTTGGCACCATTGACTGTGGGTTGTGTTCCGCAGTGTCGGATCGCTACATGTCGATGTTAGAGGGCGGGGGCGCGGTGGACGCGGGGGGCCGCGCGCGGTACTCGGGCCCGCCGCGCCGCCACCGCCGCGCGCCGCGCGCCTCCGCGCTGTCGCCGGGACAACTCGGACAGCGGGCCAGCAGGGAACATCGGTATGGAGATGGTGAGGATGCGAAATTATTATTATTATTCATATTTGTAACTAATGGGTTTATAGTTTGCTTCCTTAGTCAATCTATAGATTTGATCTATAAACGCTAACACACTCATACCCCCGCAGTACATACGACAACGCATAATATAACACTTCACAATCACGCCCTTGACCCGATTACAAATATTTATCTGTCAAATAAATATCTACCCGGCCGGGAATCGAACCCGGGACCCATCGCTTCGCAGGCAGGGTCGCTATCAACTAGGCTACAGGGTCGTCAAATTTGATTGTTATTAAGTAAGTATTGTAATGTTTGTTTGTCTATTTGTCGTGTGTTGCAGGAGTATTCGGACAGTTGCCACAAGTGGGGCTGTCCCCGCCGGCGACGCCCCGGCGGCGCGCCGCGGAGGCCTGGCCGCCACACGACCCGGAGGACCTCGACGCCGTGCTCGACTACAACGTGAGTGCCCACATTCTACTACTACCACATTCCAGATATTCTGGTTGAAGAATTACATTGTCCACCTTGTAGTGCCACTAGCCGTCAGTCTGTAGCTAGCTGCGAGTGCAGACCCTGCACACGTGCGCCTTGTGTACCACTCTTATTACAGGGCAAAATATGTGTATTGACCCTTCGAACACCACACACATCACGATCTGTTGTCCATCGCTCACCTTCATCATCAAGTTGAAACTGGGATAATTTTGTATTGTTAACTAAAACAAGTATTTGTAAAGTTTCAAAAATTCACAAGAGGCATCCGGTACAACACGACACTAAACGAATGCGAATAACCGTGCCTTCGTTCGTTTCTCAGGACACGCTGCTAGACATGTTATTGAATAACTTGACCGTGGACGGGCAGTCGCGCCACGCGGAGCGCGGGGAGCGGGCGCCGCGGGGGGACGCGTGCGAGGCGCCGCCCGTGCAGCCGTGGTCGCCGGCGCGGGAGGGACGCGAGGGGCGCGAGGGGCGCGACTGACCCGAGGCGAAGGGCGCGCGCCCCACCGCGCTGTGCACGCACTGCTCGCCGCCGTGCGCCCTGGACTTCGACCAGTCGAACGATACGCGGGTATGCATGTTTTTTTAACTTTACCAAGTTTAGGATTTTATGGTCACTGACGTCTAATCATAGATTAGTGATTTGTAAGTTGCATTTCGTTTATCGTCGATTGTTTACTTCGTTATATTGTATTGATTTAAACATGTAACCCGATCGAAGGACGACGAGTCCTTTGGCTGCATACTTAATGTCAAAGAATACGTTTTAACATCTGAAAACATAGGAAGTTATTTTGTCATAGGTCACAGATAGCCGATAAGTAACAAAATAAACTCTCAGCAGGTAATCCGCGATACATTGAATTTTGAGAGCGATTGGATCCCGACCCGGCAGCGGCGCGCCTCCGACGAGAACAACAATCCGTCCGCCTTCCGCCGCGAGTACCAGCACTGAACGCGCACCACTCACCACTCACCACTCACCACACACCACACACCACACACCACACACCACACACCACACACCACAGACCACACACCACAGACCACACATCACAGACCACACACCACAGTAATGCCAGATCTATGGATTTTACCGTAGATCTACAGATTTTACATTTTATCTACGGACCTACGGATTATAGGTCTTATCTAAGGATCTACGGATTTTAGGTGTTATCTACGGATCTACGGATTTTGGGTCTTATCTACGGATCTATGAATTTTATTGACAAACCTACGGATTTTTGTGAATCCATTCAGAAAATATTCTATAATATATGAAGGCTTTTCTAGGGCGCCCTTTTGATAGTAGTGAGGTTTTCTTTAGCGCCTTAAGTAGGTTCATACGATAAATTGTAGATGTGGCGTCCTTTAAAAAATCTCGCTAAGGCCACTTTGCGGGTGGCACGTGGATGTTGGCGCGAGTTTATAGATCTCCGGACTTTTGTAGAGAATTAATCGGATCTGGCATCACTGACTCACCACTCACCACTACCAAATACCACTGGCCACCAACAATAAGCTGTGTTCACGCCAGGAGACAAATTCTCACGTTGTGGATAATATCGAATTTACAAATTAGGCGAAACTTAGAAGAAAATTAGGTTTCTATAGACATTGGCCATATTATTCGAATGTCTAAGGCGCGAGAATTAGGCCCCTGTTCGTGTTTGTTACAAGTGGTACAGTACATCGAAACGACGTATCGACGATCGCGAGTGACCGGTTACATAATAAATGTATAATTCAATTTGTTCACATGCCATAGTTATAGTAATGTTTGAAGTAGTTGAATGCACTGACGACAACAAGATTGCTTTGTTGGAAAACTGATTCACACGTGATGATGTTGGGTCATTCTTTAAGCCGTTTTTGTCAATGATTAGTTATGCATAGATTGTTAGATGCACTTAAAAATGTTATACGGTAGATAGTCTGACATTATCGTATATTTATGTCAGTATATAAATCGATTATTAATATCGATTCAAATCGATGTAGGTGTACTCGGGTAGGCGTTAGCGTATAATTTGTTCTCAATAGAATTGTAGTCAAGATCTGGCGGTCTATTATGAACTCTTAATTCCAGCCAAGTTCCAGTGTAAACGTCAAATTCGTGTTACCAAAGCGGTCACGTGACACTTTTTAGCCAATCCTACGTCGCTTAAAGTCCGAGAAATGAATTGCCTGGAACATGAATGGTTTTATAAAAGTTCATAACAGGCCCGCTGGTTGAATGTTTAGGTCTTTTTGCTATTATTATAATAATGTTTATCACTTCGGGCATTACGCATGGTGAAGTCAAAATTTCGATCTCTAATTTTGTTGTTATTATTATATTATTTTGTCGCTACATATATGCGTATCGGATCTCTGATTATTTAATGGTATGTTTCTCATAAAAAGTTGGTCCTTCTGTGTCTGATTCTATGAATAAGGATTTAGTTTGAATTATTCTGCTTATTAAAGGGTGAACGCAATAGTTTCAGGTATGCTTACTATGTTGTCCTTTTTATACTGTAATAATAAAACACTACTATTAAATATAACTAAAATGGTAGAACAAATGAATAGTAATATACATTTAAATCCTCCTCCTATTATCGTGTGCGTACGTTGTCTATTGGTCGTAGCGCACATATCAACTCGGAAAGGGATCGGCACCGGATCGCCTCGCCGTCAACCTAACGTAAGCTCGGCTACGGCTAGGCGACGCCGCGCTTACGGCTAGGCGACACCGCGCTTACGGCTCGCCGGCCGCTGGTTGACGGAATGAATGACAGCAGTTCGCCGACGCAGCGGTAGCCGCGGCGCAGGCGTGCACGAGGAAACGGAAAGTCGACGGATAGCGTACGGTGAGACGTAAGCGCGGGTACGGCAAGTCGTCCCCGCACCGTACCGCGGTTCGTGAGCTTGTCTCGAGGCGAGGCGATTACGTTACGAATCCGATAAGTGTGCTTTACAGTAGGGAGTTTCATACAAAGAATACTGACATGCAAGAGTTGATACGTTTACGTTCCGTTTACGAGTTGATATGTGTGCTACGACCATATCCCTCTCTTCTATACAGAGAACAATGAGACAGCGATAGCGTATTTAGCAACCTTTGCGTACTTTAACAGACAGACTACATTACATAACAACATAGCATTTATTCCCATACAACACGGTTGCGTTCACCCTTCACACGTCTTGACATGTATGATATTAGAAATATGTAGGTTCATTCCAGAGGCTTATGTTTTTCGAATTAAGATTCTAATGGATGTTCAAGTGTTTGTACCTAACATTTATATATTCAGTGTATTTTAAGTCATCAGATCTGTTTAAGATAATAACTCTGATTTTGATATAATCCATTTTGAGTGTTAGTTTATTTAATATTATTGTTGTTAGTCGATACCTTTGCCAATGTACGAAATCGGTTACGTACAGATTTGTACTCGCTCACAACAAGAACTAATTATTACATTCAAATGACATTATTTGATACTTTACTACTGACATTGCTATACGGTGCGTCTTCGAAATTCGTAGAAACGTTTGTTTGGAGTATTCTTCTTGTCGTGTTCATTAGTAGTCAATTGTCATATCGACAAATGAAAATGAATGATTTCTACAATCATTTGAATTGTAAGTCAGCATCAATTCGCAATATATACAGGTGTAATGCCCTCCAGTTATACACTGTATATATTTAAATGTAATGTATAATTTTCGATTTGTATAAAACTTACTTTCGCATTTTTGGATTTAAAATGCGTACAAGTGTCGATGGCGCGTTTAATATGTAAATGCTGGGGTCTAAACGAAGTAATATTTAACCATGATGATATTTAAAAGATCATAGAGATGCATAAGTTATTGTTGCATATTTCGAAATGTTAATTACATTGTTTAGATAACCCTCAGTAGAAATGTTTACCAGCGCGGATTGATGCTGACAACCATCATATTACGGTCTTAATGATATTTTGTGTCACTAGTATGTTATCTCAACGTTGAAACAGATTTATGTACAGACATTTGAATGTCTTAAGTTTCCACATGTAATAAAATATATTTCAATAATCAAAAAATAATACTCTAATAGGTAGGTAAAAATTAACTTGGCTCACCGTAGGGCGTTTTTCACGACGAAAGCTCATACGCTCAAGAATTTGTCCTTAGTGTGTATTAAAGTGATTGTTATCCCTCTGAACTTTTTTTGACTAGGTCTATGCCCACTAGTTAAAGGGATTCGGTGTCGAAATGTTGTTTTATGGCTACTCTAGACATTATCATCTGTTAATGGTTATGCATCGAGATATTCGACATATGTATACTTCTATTAGATGGCAAGACTGTGGTTATTTAATATTTTCTTACATACATTTGCTCTGTATAAATTCTACTGCCACTCTACTGTTCAGTGCCATAATACGGACTCAAAATTGTTACTTGTCATTCGTCCGCGGTGAGGCAAGTTTATCGACTGGTAGTGTCAAAGTTAATTAAGTAGTTTACTGGTTAAAATTAGTTTATTTTGAGGGTAGTTCAAATTTGTTTATGTATAACTAGATGTGATGAGGCAGATCTTAGGGACGGCTGTATGAGGGCTTCTGTGGAATATTGTAGGAATTATGAAATTTTAAATATACAAATAATATATCCTGAAGATATTTTGGCGTTAACGCCACAATTATTATAAATACAAATAAAACGTACCAGTTCAGAATAATTTTATAACTACATGCCCTCGTACAAGTGTATTTTCCAAAGTGATTGATGGATAGGAATTAGCAACAGGGTGATATAAATGATGATTGATGTCACGTGATGTGTGTGATACTCTATGACATAAATATACTGGATCGGCTATCCTAACTTCTTGTTATAATAAACTTTGAATTAAAGAGTGCTCATCCAGTGTTTCTTAGTTCATAGAGTTCATCGGTATGATTGCATAGTATATTATTTAAATTAATTTCCGATGACGTGTGATAGTGTACTGTGTTGCAGAAATGATTTATTTCGCGCCCAACATTTTATAAACACCAAAGAAACGTGAGACGACTTAGATTTTTATAATCCTTAATGATTTTATTACATAACCTCCATAGTAAATACCCTCGATAGCTATCAGTTATGATGTTACTAGTTAGTAGGGAATGAAGATTGATATGGAAAAAAGCTTAATAAGTAGATTAAAAAAGGTGGCATTACAATGATCATTATAGTACGAGTGAAGGTAGCAGAGTGTATTTATATTAAAAGAGATCGGTGCATATTTATCATTATTACAATAATTTTGGCAGTAATAAACAGTAATCATTATTGCAGAGACAGTAGGCTATCACAAGTCATCGCTGCGCCACGTCGGCCGCCATCTTGTTGACGCAGTTCACGACGAGTACAAAGTATCACATAGTTATTACGAACTCTAGCGTGTAGAGCGAGGCGTGGCGCGACGTGCTTGTTAGTTTTTATTAAAAGAGTTAATTTTATGTTATTTTATAGGAAGTATTATATAAGTGTCACTTTATTTTAGTAGAAAAATAAACAAATTATAATGGGTACAACTTATTTATTTTTGAATTTTGGCTATTTATACTCATTCTATTTCCAATGGTTAGAAATAAAATTTTGATGTATAACTGGTGTAACCGAATAAAAGTAGATGCTGCAATGGATTAACGGCTTTCATTTCAATCTGGTTTTCGTCGCAAAATATATTGCTTTGCTTAAACCATGGTATGCTAAAGAACCGATTAAGAAGTTTATACTTACAGTACGGCCGCTGTATCTTGGTGCGTCTGAACTTCGCGCAGAAGGCTGCGCAGTAACATAATTCGGCAACGCTCGGTATTATGTCTCAGCCACACGTTAGCATGTACGTGACGCTATCTCTGTCTTACATGCGCTAAATTTCGCAAAGCTTATGTTCAGACGCGCTAAGTTTCAGCAGCCGTACTTTACATTGTATTATATTGTTATAATGGTTTAATTAATGGTTTTATAATGTGTTAAAGTTATGTGGTGATTAATTAAGTCAGTGACGTCTATAGAACAGATAAATTCTCCAGCAGAAGGTAAGTACCTACCATACTTTCAATACTATATGTTACTGTTGCAATAAATTATATTGTGTCTCTGTATTTCTGTATCTCAATTCAATATGGCTATACTACTATAATAAGGGTATATTGTAGCACTGCCAGCTTATAAATTGTTTATCAAATAATATTTGATATAAATAATTGACATGAATATGATAATTAGAATTGTGCTGTTATGGAGTTTCTTCCTGATTCTTCTCCAATAACTACATAATTCCATTAAATTAATTACCGAATATATGACTACTAGCCCATTTTGTAAATATTTAATCCATACTAAATTAAGCCATTTTTAGGGTTCCGAAGTAAAGTCTGAGGCATAGCGTAGTAGCGTAGTAGTTAATGAGTAATAGTCACTACTTTTTACGTTTCGTTTAGTTTTTTTCTACGTTTCAATAAACTTACTACTTCGGAACCCTACGTTGCGCGTGCCCCGGTTTTTTACATTACCTTCACAGTGTACGTAGTTACTTAAACACTACGTTGTTGGCTTGGACTCGAGATGGATGGAGGAGTCTCTTATATGTAGGTATTTGTGTATGTTAAATATCTTGAAAAATATTTGTCGAAAGGTAACGTAGGTGTCCGTAAATCATACAACGTTTTAAATTGATTCAATATTTTATTTTCATTTCTCCAAAATATACACAATGACAAATAATGTAAATCTGGTTGGAACCATATTTGCAGAATGTCTTTAAGGTGTTTATCTATTCGAATTCCATAGCTGATTACACGAAGAGCATGAATACAATACTTAAATCTGTTGTAACCACCTCTGTCGGGTCTACCTCCTACGTACGATACAATGTAGTAAAATTAGTAAATTCACTGTTCCTACATTACATAAATGATATATTTACAAATAAAACTTTAAAAGGAACGCTTTGCAAACATTCAACAAACTTGAGATCGTCTTAACGTAAGGATGGTATAAAATTTTCCAAAAAAAGTCAATGAACGAAAGTCTAAAACATCATTTTGCGGCCGTAAATTATATACAAGTTTACATTTTTTTCCAAAAAAAAGAAAACCGTGCCGAATCACGTTTTACAGCTTTCGCAAATAAATAACAATTGAATTTAGCCTAAAAATACTTTTCTTTGATAAACAAAACAATAAAAAATAATTGCATTCAACAAAGCTACGATAACAAATTTAATATAAATTAATGATAAAAGAAATGTACAATTTATACAAAGCTAAAGGGATCACTTTATTATCACTGCATTAGTGTTAACGTCGCTGACAGTGCGGCGCACTGCGGGATTCCATTACATTATAATATACTGACAGCTGTCGCATTCCCTATTTACAAGAACTGGTCGGGCTCCGGTCCGGCGGCGGAGCCCTGCGCTACGATACAGCCGCGCCGGTCATTAATCTAGTCCATATTCGCACAGTAGTCCAAACGAACGCTACAAGGTAACTTCAATCACGAACTATCTACACATCGTCGAGAATTGTGCATTTCGAATCCTCTAATTCTATTGCGAAGGCAAGCAGGCGATATACGCTCGTATTTACTTTAATAATACCGTATATAACCACGAAGTCGCGACCTCCACGGGTTCCTACGCATAAATCTTAGACAATACTTACAGTTACCTCGTGCCACGGACACGAACTAACTTACCCTACGTCTATAGTTCTATACCATTGTACAACCTATTATAGTAGCGCTACTTAATATATTATGCTTTATCATTTGCACTGTCTGAACGTCAATACGAGCCGAGTTCCACGGTAACTCCGTCAATAGTAGTTCAGTACCTACAAAGGGAGTCGTCCTACAAACAAATAATGTAGATTTGTGGAACTCTGACATCAGTACGTACTACGTACACTATAGTACTGTATCTATACTAATGTATCAAGTGTTACCCTCGATGTACACCTCGTCGTTCCCTCGCGTCCCTCTCATCCCTCCTCTCACTCTGTCCGAGTCGTGCCGTCCCTGTCGCTCGATCCGCGCATTCATTTATTTCATGGACAGCTTCGTTATCTCTCTTTGGCATTGTTTAGTGAGCTAAGTTCCATTACACTTTCCATTACGCTAATAAATCGATTTATTTGAAACAGTTAATCCCTATCGTCGTGTTAATCTATTGCACTGATCGATTTATTGAAAATTTGGAAGAATCACTTTCGCTTTGTTGCATCATACGATCACCTACACGATTAGATATTATACAATTATAATTACTAATTACATTAACCTACGTATTCCATTAAATCTCGATATCGATCAAGGGAGCGAGTGAACGGGCTAAATGCACGCCAGCGATGATTTGAGTATTAAATCGGTGTATTATAAAGTTATTTAGATACTTGTGACCTAATCTATTCAGTCGATTGAATCGAATCAAAATAATAGCCTCTCTCGTGAAAGCGTCCACCTCCACCGGCGGCGGCTACAGTAAAACAGCACCAAACCGAACTATACGCACCGGGGGCCGCCCCCCCACAGCGGGGCGACCCCTTCTCTGTAATGTAACCTCAACTAATACTACTTCAGCATTCATCATCTGAATAACACTAATTAATCGTTACAGACGAATCGGAGATGAGTTACATTACGGTAATCGTGAATCAGTCGTCACGCTCCGTGAACTATGGCTCAGACGTGCGACTCGAGCGGCGGGCGGGGCGGCGGCACGAGCGGCGGGGGCCAGGGCGCGGCCGTGAGGTCGGGCGAGGAGGTGCGCGTATGGCGCGCCGACCAGCCGTCCTTGTCGAAGTCCTTGGTGCCGCCCACCGTGTGCCGCCGCTTGATGCCGCGCTCCGGCATGCCGTTCTTGCGCTTCAGCTTCGTGGAGCGGCAGGCGGGGCGCGGGGACTCGGCTCGGGGGCGCTCGGCGCGGCAGTTGAGGCTCTCGGAGCGCAGCACGCGGGGCGCGGAGGGCGCGGTGGGCGCTGCGCGGGGGGCGGGGCGGGGCGCAGGGGACTCGGACCGCTTGAGCTTGACGCCGTCGGCATCGGGCGCGCGGTCGAGAGCGGCGCTGTGCCGTTTGGCGCCACCGTCGTTTTCCTTCTCGGAGTCGTCGGTGTCGAGGCGGCGCGGCCAGGCCTCCTCGCTGGAGGAGGAGTGGCGGTGGTCGCGCGCCAGCCACGCCGCCTTCAGCTCGTGCGCGCGCGCGGCGGGCGACACGCGCTCGTCGCTGGCGCTGGCGGGGGAGGGCGTGGGGGAGGGGGACGGCGAGGGGGAGGGGGAGCCGCTCGACTTGCTCTCGTCCTCGTCCTGGCACTCGTCCGCGTACGGGATGCTGCCGTCGTCGAGCGGCGACGCGTTGTTGAGCGTGCGCAACTTCTGGTCGAAGGTGCTGGTGAGCGAGGACACCAGGTCGCCGGTCCCTGCGACAAGAAGGGGCTCGTTAGCGCTGGGAATGAAGATCTCTGGGTTCGTCAGGCGGGCGCGAAATAACATCGGGAACCTACTCAGACTTAAACATAACTTAAATATGACAGCTGTCAAGATGTAGGGTATTTGACAGGTGGTCAGTTCCGAGCGTGATTCCGCCCCCGCCTGTGAGACTACTCGGTAGACCCGAGTATCATTGTAACGTAAGCGTTATTTATTAGCGCCGCGTGCGGGATGCGCGCGGTGATACGGTAAATGGATGATATGGCGACATAATATAATATATACAAGTATATGTATGTGAGGCGAGCGCGAGCTACACTAGTCGATGACGTCAGCACGAGCTCAAGCCGTGCGCGGGCAGTCGGCAGCCGCCGGCTCCAAGCGTTAGTTGTATAGTTATGATTGTTTTATTATTGTGTTCACGTTTAAACGCGAGTCGCATTTTGTTTAACGATTATAAGACGTTAACTTTTTGTGTAGCAATTAATGAATATCATACATGAGTCAACACTCGCTACTCGGTTACGCGACGAATTGTCACATAAGTGGTGCAGCATTTGACATCAGTTCGATGTGTAAGCACTTCGCACTTGAAAAAAATTTAATGCTTCTCATGCTACATCGATTTATAATTTGAAAGGGAACGATTCGAATGAAAAATTGAATCGAGTAATCAGTGTTATCAAAATGCGACCCGAATGTATAGGTAGCGGCGCTCGGATGAGACGATGTATGAGAGCGCCGCCGCCGACACTGCGAACACACACAGCGGCCGTAACGCACACACACGCAACACGCTCACATTCCTATACCTTCGTATGTGGACATAACAAAGGATTGCTGTCTACTCTCTCACTTCAGTACTGCACACCTAATGGAGCAAATAGCCACCTTTATTGTACGAAGCCAACATTACATTATTCAATACCAATTTTACTAAAAAATGTATCACTCCTTGACTTTACTGTTTACTGTACTGTTTATATTTATTGTTTGTATTTTCAAGATTTTTTTAGATATTACACATTAAAAGTGTACTTAGTAAGCCATAATTTGTTTAGCAAGCGAATAAAATCGTCTAACGGTGACTAAAATCGATTTGTGAATCGATTTAAAACCGATTTTTAATCTTTTCACCTAACAACAGAAAAGGAGTGATAGAACAAGCCATATTACTACGTAGCAATTTCTATATCGATATCATAGTAGTAAGTTATGTGCGCGGGCGCAACGTACCGTCTATAGAGAAGTTGTTTAGCGTATGCCGCGCGCCATCCGCCCGCCCGCGGCCCAGCGCCGCCATCGTCTCTATATCGATCCTGTGGACAAACACACACATACTGTTATCACATTATGTCATACATAAACATTAGTAATAAATAAATCATACGATAAAATAAAACAATGTTGAACTACCCTCAAATATGGGATTGTGTTTGAACTACATCGTATTGTAAATTTTTCTCAAAATAAATGTTTTAATAAAGCTTACATCGCGCGCATCATTTTCTCTCTCGCACTTGCACTGTTTATGGAAATTAGGTGTTTCGCATCTCTGTGCCTGTGTGACGTCATCCATAAACATTGCAAGTGCGAGAGAGAAAATGATGTGCGCCGTCTCTTTTGCACGTTTTATTACTCCGCCTGCCACGAATCTTTGCGTTTAGTATAGCATACTATCAGTACAATATTACTTGGCCACTAGGTTTATTACGTGACATGTAGGTATGCAAAATTAACGGAGTAGGTACAGTTTTTAAACTGTATCCATGAGTTACTTGAAGATACGTTATGAAGTTTATACTGACTTGTTAACAGCGTCATGATGTCTGACGAACTGATGGGGCAGGCCGTCGTAGTCGGCGAGCGAGGTGGTGAGGTGCGCCGGGGGCGACACGAGTGGGGAGGCGGGGGGCGAGCCGCCGGGGGAGGGCGGGGCTTTATCCGACCCCGCCCACTTCTTGTCCGTCGTCGGCTTGGGGCGGGGCTTGCGCTGGATCTTGCGGTTCGCCGCCGATATGATCGAAGAGACGATGTCGCGCGTCGATACGTCCTTGCCTGGAAGGAAAGAAACTTTATTATTATCTAAGTTATAATTATTAAGTATATTCATTATGAGTATCTATGACTCCACTATGATTTATGTCAGCAGTAGTGAAATCACTTAAGGAAGTAGGGGTATGCTTTGGTCCTTCGAGCCGGACATAATGGTAACAGTTCATTACTATATATCGGTTTACAATAAAGAGTTTTGTTGTTGTAGTTCAAATTATCAGTACTGCACATATTTGTATGCTATGATTATTTATATTGATGCGATGGTATCGATTTTATTAGTGTGTAATGTAAGAGGTGTTATGCATCGTTAGTTACCGTGATTGCCTTCCATCTTCTTGACGTTGTGTATGAGCAGGTCCCGCGAGGGAGTGGGCGCGGGCCCCAGGTCATCGGCGGGGGGCGCAGGCTCCACTGGGGGTTCGCCCGCCTCCTCTTCGAAGTACCACTCGTACTGTAAAATAGTATAATAAATTTTATAATTACAGTTGTGCAATTATTTTACTTGTCTATATTTTGATATAAAAAATGCTACATTTTTTGTATCCCCGTCTTTCTCTCCCCCTCTTTACAGTGTTGCCAAGTTAGCCACTTTTTGGCTAGATCTGGCTACATATTTTAGCCACAATTTTAGCAACTCATGACTTGACAAGCTAATAACAAGTAATTATTAGCTAATAACAAGTAACTATTGGCTTGTCAAGTCTTGAATTGCTAAAATTGTGGCTAAATATGTAGCCAGATCTAGCCAAAAAGTGGCTAACTTGGCAACACTGCCTCTTTATTTATCTCCTCTTCTCTCTCCTAATGTACTTGTAGCTAAGCGTGTCAATACTAACGTGCATGAGGAAGGACTCGATGATCCGACACTGGCTGGACATATCGTTGACCATGGCGAGCATGTCGTCCCCCGCGGCGCGCACGAGCGTGGGCCCGAACACGATGGCGATGTTGCGCGCCTCCATCTTGTTGTGGTGCGAGTGCGCGACCACCGTGCGCAGGTGCTGGATCAGGTACTTGAGCGTGGCGTAGTGCGCCGCGGGGAGGGACTGCACCAGACGCTTGAGGGCGCGCGCGCGCTCCGGGGAACGGTCCGCCGCTGGAAGGGTTAGGGTGAGCTTAAAATACGTATATAGATGATTGAGTAATCATAATTTTAAAATAAGAAAAAAAAACGAGTGTGCTTTAGACCACACGACTGAAGTAAAACTTCTTTATTATGTGTTTTCATTGATAAATTAAAATTTGAATAGATTTTTCATTTAATTATTTATTTTAAACGTAGAATATTTAATGTATTGAACAAAATATTAATTTATAAAATTGTTCAAGAACGAAATGAAATTAAGAAATAATCAAGAAATCACCGTTCGCGTAACGCTAGCAAACTCGTAAACGAACTACAGTTCGCCTCGCCCGATCACATTTTTCGTAACGCTTTCGTCACGCATTCACCAGCTGCTTACTCCCCAAGTCAAGCGTGCGTATAGAAGTTTTACTTCAAAAAAATAATCGTCTTAGCTTTGGAAAATAATAATTAAAAATGTAGATAAATTAATATCGAAATCAATATAGCTATAACAATGCTAAGTTTGGTACTAAATATAAAAATGCAAATTTATAATTTTTTATGAAAAATGTAAAAGTTCAATCGGTACTTATTAAGATTTTTCTTCACACCGTTATAAAAACACTTCGACAAAATAGCTGCTTGGTTGATGACTCTTTTCACTTTGCACCCGTAGACTTGTGAGTTCGATGTCATGTAATTTCTAGTCAGAGTTTGTTGGCATTATTTGTAATATTATTATTATTATTATTGTCAACTGACCAATGAACGCGGGATAGAGGTGCGCCGTGAGCAGCGGGTCGGGCAGCCGGCGCAGGTAGGCCTTGAGCAAGCTGGAGGCCACGTGCACGTCGGCCCAGCGCGCGTCGGGCTCGGCGGGGGGCGCGCCGCGGTCCAGCGCCGCCGCCAGCGCCGCCACGCCCGCCGCGTTGCCCGGCACGCGGTACACGCCCACCGTGCGGAGACCGTATGCCTGACACACACACACACATACACTATTTTTGTTTTTCTGTCCGGAAGTTACTGGCAGAAAACAACATGGTTTTTGACGTGGATGGGCGTGGTAGCTTGTAAATACAGGAATTACGTAATCCAGCACGGTAGTTTTCTTCCTCAGTCAAATACAAGGCGGTGTCTTATCTACCTTATTAATTGATTTGTGCATATAAAATACACAGGTGAACTCATTACTACAAAAAGGGAGGGCAAGATACAAAAACTTTCCGTAATGTTTCACATTACATATTATTTGAGTTATTAACAATGTTGGGGATCATTTTTGTATCAGACCCTGCATATCTTACTCTTTTGCGGACTGTACATTACATAATATGTACCGGCGCGCGTAGCGTGTGCAAGACGCGGGACGGCAATGGTACACAAGATTAATTTTGACTGACAGAGTAGAATTGGCAGCTTGGTATTTCAGTCAATGTCAGGAATGCGGCACGCCGCTACCAAACCGTTTGCTTACATTGTTTCAGTAGTAAACAATATACCATTGCATACATTATTATGTTATGTCGTAGTGAGGGCTATTACAAGTACCTATATTGATAGTGTGTGTTGTTATCCTATCATCATAACATTCCTAGCAGGGGGGGGGGGCTTGTTTGAATCCTGCTCGCAACCTCTAATTTTCAAAAAGTTATGTCATCCTAAAGTTAAATGAATTGCTCCGTTGAAGGAAAACATTGTGAGTAAACCCACACACCTTAGTGTTCTCCATAATCTCAAAGGGGTGTAGAGACTAATGTATGTCCATTGAAGTATTATCACTAGCGTATAGAACCGACACCGCGAACACCATGTATGTCCCAATGCATTGGCGTCACGTGGCTTCAATTTTCAATGGATTCGTTCGATTTTGAAAGGAGAACGGGGGCTCAATTTTGAAAATCGAACCTCCCGGGTGGGACACACATTTTGTTTGAGATGTCTGTTCTATGACATTATACTTCAATGTGTATACCCCACATTGTGTGACATGAGCTCAGCAGTGAGACAGGTTTGGATCATTACGATGATGTTTACCTCGACAGCCCGAGCCGGCAGCGTGACGGCGCGTGGCACGAGCGGGTGGTCAGGGTCGGCGGGGCACCGCTCGAGCGGCGCCCCCAGCCAGCCGCCGGCCGCAGGCGCCGCGCCCCCCGCGCTGGCCGCCCCGCCGTGCATGCGCCGCAGCTGCTTCGCCATGCGCCCCTTCCACGTCTTGTTCTTGGGGGACGATGGTAGCGTCGGTGTGGGTGGACCTGTGACGTTTATTATTAGGTTAACATAGAGTAATGAGACGTTTAAGAGTTTTAATTATCAGTTAAACTATATATTATACTTAGTAAATAAAAATTGGGTTTCAAATATGTATTCAACGGTGTGTAGGTAATTTTCAGGAGCTCATACTCAGTGGATTTACAAAAAATAATGTTTTACACAAAAAACTTGACATGAAAGAAAATTAAAAAGTCATTAAGCCATCATAACAGTATCAAAGATGTAATAAACGAGATCAACTAGAAGTCTGGAAACCTTTTCTTCATCGCATCGATGTAAAGGATTCAGTTATTAAAGAACAAATTACGTAGTACCTAACTGTTTCTCATCTTACCAGGGTCCTTTCCCGTGGGCGATCTGTTCCTGCCGACCTTCTTGCTCCTCTGTGGCGGCTGCGGGGAGGGGCAGCTGGGGGGCGCGGGGGTAGCGGGCGAGGGCGCCGGGGGCTCCGCCTCGGCCGGGGGCACGGGCTCCGCCGGTGGAGGCTCCGCGGAGTGCCGTCTCAGCGCCGCCAGCCATCGCTGAGCGTCCGCCGCACCGTCCGCCTGTGAAGAGGTACCTCAATAAAATTCCATCTTCCAAACTTTTAAAATGAAATAGCCAAGAAACGAGCTGATGGTCAACCTGATGGTAAGTGGCTATCGTCGATTAGGCCGGCCCTGTGTTGTGCAGGTGAAAGTTTATTGTTACTTGTTTATAGAAAAAAATACAATTGAGGCTACAAAAGTTACAATTGTTTATTCTTTATAATCTTTAATTTTCCACGCGAATAATATCATTGGATTACGTCAAAAGTTTTCATCGTCGGGATAAAGTTATGTAAGTACGTCTGCTGTTTCATATTATCTTATTTATTTATGAATTTGTCATACTTAAGCAATTGTATACGGTTATAATAACAATACTATTATTATTAACTATTATTTTTAGATATATTTCTGCAGTTGGAATAATTATCTCGCTTATTCTTGTACACGTCATATAAGTGTCGAACTCTGGATAGATTCGATTTATGTAAAATGATCTTAAGGTTGCGCGTGAAAATATTTATAGTGATGCTCTGACGAAATCATTCATTTTGCTTTTTAGTTTTAATCTTAGAGAGAGCTGTAATATAAATGAATGTCGGCAATAGATGTTTCTAAGCGAAAAATATATCTGAACATGATCTGAACCCATAAAAATAAAAGTTCTCTTTTCAAACGTTATATTTTTCATTTTGTTGGATGTACCTACGTATAGTTTGAATCGTATGAACATAATTTGAGATTGTATCAATTATTGCAAGGTGTTTCTTGCGTTGCTAAAAACAAGCTATTAAATTGTTCTAAGTTTCGAACTAGTTGGTACCTAGTTCGAAACTTACCTACCTACTCTGTACAACAATGTGATCGTATAATGCGAACCGTATAGTAATTACATAGGTTTCACTAAATACTAACAGGTATTAGGCATTTCAATAATATTAAAATCCATTTATATGCAAACGGTTGAAGTCCCCCGTTCGTACATCAAATTCGCTACGCTTTGCGTAGAGCTTTCTAATTGG
This sequence comes from Thymelicus lineola, assembly GCA_963932265.1. Taxonomy (NCBI): domain Eukaryota; kingdom Metazoa; phylum Arthropoda; class Insecta; order Lepidoptera; family Hesperiidae; genus Thymelicus; species Thymelicus lineola. Next base: position 15,710,817 of record OZ010686.1, read on the forward strand.
TCAAGTGCAAGGAGATTTTCCTTGGCAATCTGTGCAAATCTGACAGTAATTATTGCATGTGGAGAATTTATTTACTATTTCCACAAGTTTAAGTAGGTTATCTGGTTTTACTATTTTACTATTGTCAGTCATCAGTGTAAAAAATAATTAAACTTTTTTATAAAATCTCAAGGTGGTACGATTCACATTACGCAGCTACCGTACGATACATCCAACTTTCCCATATATTGTTTAAATATAGTGAGACACGAAGGGCAGACTTCTATTGTAAACACAATTTATACACTGATAGCTGGGTGGATGGATGGAAGATGGATGGGTTGATGGATAGATGCGATAGCGATGCGATTTAAAACAAAAACAAAATAGACAAATAGTGTGGTGTAAATAGGCGTGTAATTTCGGTTATGTCTTACATACGTCTACGCCAGACGTCATTCCTATAAAGGTACTCATCTAACCTAGTGTTTATAGATCATGTTATACTGGTCCTCACCTGCAACAACAGTTCAGCGCCGGCGGCAGTGGTGACCCGCACGACATGCTTGCGCTTGGTGTAGTCGTCCGCGAGCGCCGCCAGCGAGTAGCGGACGTCGAGCGCGTCGCGCGACCCGCTCTCCGCGCCCGCGCCCGCTGTCGCGCCCGCTCCGCTCACCGCGCCGGGACTCTGAAACGATGGAAACGCATACGTTTAAATAGATTTCCAACGTAGCGTGAGCCTAGCTATTACTATCGCTATATTACAGTAGATAATCTCTACTTACAATTATTTTGTTTGTATTTACGTTTTGCATATATGGAACTTGTTCATAAATGGGAGCTTGCTCTAAAAAATTTTTTTTCAAATAGGTACCTACATTGGATTAAATTCTCACATCAGCAACGTTGATTTAGTACGAAACGTATCTAAACGTAATTTAGTTCACGCGCGATCAATTTTAAAGACATAAAAGTGCGAGTATCAACAATGTTAACGCGCTTTAGAATTTTTCACTTTGATGTGTTCAAACATACGCACGCCGCGGCGGCGCAGTTTGAGCCGTTTCGCGTTGATAATGATATAAACTAAAACAGACAGCGAATAGATCGTATCAATCCACGCACACATTTTACCACCTTGCATCCCGAACCAACTCGTGACCACGGGATTTATGTTGAATCTTTGCCAATGTTCACTACATAAAACTGGACATTTCGCAACTCCTAGTATAAACAATATAGTTATCGTTCAAACACCTCGCTAGAGTTACTCCACATTTTGATTCGATCGTATTTGAAGCGTACTCATAAAATATTTTATGATCGCGTTTATTGTTTCACTCTTCGTGAGGTAATTATTACGTAACAGTATTATCAAATCATACGCGTAATATGGATGTGAGATGCGTACGGTGACTGAATGATCTATTTTAAAATGATTTATTGGTCCGAGTGAGAGGAATTAGATTTTTATTGATCGAAGCATTGGGTTTGTTATTTTTTCCGTTTTTGACACAAACGTCTGGTGAGCAATTGGAATTTATAACACGTGGGCATTATGATAATTTGCGTGTGTCTTCGTTAAGTAGGTTCAGGCCACTTGCTCATATTGTTCAATCAACTTTAGCTCATTTTGCAAATCTGCAGGTTTCAGTAGGTTGTTGCAATTTAAAATGAATTTGAAATGGTGGATGACAGGGTAGCACTTTTAAAGTAATTTGTGGTTACATACTTTTAATCAAAGCGTGGGCACAAAAGACAATAGTAGGTACATAAGTACATAATTGGCGTGGGTAGATAAATCTTTATAAAGATTCATCTCTCCTTTGGGTAATCGAATATAATATCTAAGAAGCAGTATAGTAATGTTAAACATAGGTATACGAATATGACATAGTAAATATGAACCTTATGGCGTTTCGTGTGAACCAAACGTTCCGCTCACACATCAGTCACCGAGCCAGCTTTCCCCCTCTAATTACGGACATTATCTCGCCAAAACTCATAGAACACGACGTGAATCAGACAAGACAAGTGTCTTCACAGCCTGTTGAAAGCCAGCAAAAACTATGTTACGTGACTCAGGACCCGGCAATATAACGAGCGGTTTTGTTACTCTGTACTAAAAAGAAAAAACGTGTCTTCTAATGACATCATTTTCAATTTCGAATCTTTACTTGAGCTTTTCTAAAACCATTTCATTATTTTTCATTAAACGGTCATTAATTTTAGAAGTTAATCTAGATAAATAATTTGAAGAATAAGTAGTCCATAAAAACTATGTCGTTTGTTTTGAGACATGCACAAATTATTCAGTGTCTCTCACTTTAAATACTCATACATTCATTACACTCATTCTTAGATATTAATGGCTTCCTTTCAACTCAGTCGGTAACCATATATTTTGTAAGATGCGAATACTTTTTTGCATCTCACGCTCTGTTTAATGCAGCGGGGCGTGTCTCATTTCGATCCCGAAAAGTTTGCTTTCTTTATCGGTGTTGGTAAAGTGTAAAAATATATTTTGCCGGAAACCGTGGCAGTGTTGCTATGCTACGAGGAATACCGCTGTAGAGAGCTACGACTATTCAACATGAGTTATAGAGATCACTAAAAAACTGGGTTACTGCACTGCGTACATTTATTGAAAGTTGTTCAGAAACTTAAAAGAGAAATATGTTTATTTTTTGCAATAGACTGCATCAAGATAAATTGCTTTTATAATAATACACTTTTAGCTCATAGCGGAAGGATCATGAGTGAAAAGATGCTGGGAATGAAAAAGCCATGGCCATTGATTATCAGAGACATGTAGGATGAATGGATGCCGTTTAAAATGTTCAAAAAGAATGATATGACATATTTTTCAATATATTTTATATGAAAATATACCTACAGTTATCTAGTGCCATTCATTTTATGTGAATTAGTCAGCTATTACTTAAGTTATTTAAACGGCGTTGTTGTTTTTAGTTAAGTGAAATAATGTTTCCACAGAAAGTGCATAATAATATTATTTATTTATGTCAAACATTTGAGTCATTATTCATATGTTTGTAACTTTAGATCCGCTAATGAAGCAAGTACTTAAAAGTAATCAGTCCTAGCATCTATTTTATCTACGCCAGGCTAAAATACCAAAATCCTTCATGGTCCAGTTGTTGCTACAACTTACCTTACTAATTTTAGCTTACATTTAAGATAAAACTAAGCCTGAGTAGGTAACACCTAAAGTAGCGAAGCTAAGTAATTCAAAAAACGAACGTCCCAACTCAGAGTCACTAACGGTTAGATACTTAAATCGTTCCTTAGTACAGAATTTGTATGGTTTTTCTAGGGAGCGATTAAAGTAACCGTGAGTGACTCTGAGTCTGAGTTGCGGCATACCTAAGCCTGATTAAGTTAAGTTTTAGTTTGTTTCTGTCATCAAAGTTACAGTCGGCCTTTGCCTACAAATAAACCAGAGACACAACTCATAGACAGTCTAGCTCCAAAAGGCCCCATGATTATACTAAGTTGCAAACCAAATTGGGTTAATGCACAGTGGGCCAACCAGAGTTCCCGGAACGAGATGTACACGTGTTTGTGTTGTGAAGCACATACACATCGTACCTATTGTGACTTGCAGCGAGAACTTTAATCACGAAGAGTTATATGAATGTAGGTTACTGTGTAATGCAACGAAAAGTAACGCTTCCCTAGATATGCGAGATTGGTTGGATATCTCTGTGAAGAATATGCATTTCTGGAGTTGCATTCAAAAGCTTCACGTATTGCAATCTAGATTGAGATTCGATAAACTTGTTGTATCAAGTTGTAATCGAAGCAATAGTTGGTATGTAAGCTGTTGTATCTAACAATCTTAAAAAACTTTCTATCTTAATATCGTTTGGTTTTAAATTCATCGTTGCGTGAACACCAAACGGCGATATTGTTTCCACGTGACCATAATTCATGTAACTGGGTCAAATTATCAGTAAATAATACAAAAAACGTGAGTACCCGTTTGCATTTAAAAGAGATTATTATCCCGAAGCAAAGTTTTGTACTACGTGGCAAGCGAGTTTGAAAATCATTTCTGTAACATTCCTATAACGTTAACCCGTTCACTAGCTTCTTCACCGGCGGAAGCACTTTCTATATTAAAAAATCATGTTAATGAATGTAACATTTTATTTGAATTTAAACATATAACCACTAGAGACTTAATTAAAGCATTTCAGTCTCTGAAGGTAAAGAATACAGGTGACTTGTGGGGCATCTCGGTAAAAATAATACAGTATATTATAGATATCATAGCTCCATATTTGGTCGTAGTTTTTAATAAATGTATAGATCTCGGTATCTTTCCAGATCTTATGAAATGCAGCAAAATCATTCCACTTTTTAAAACAGGTGAAAAAACTGATGTTAATAACTATAGACCAGTTTCTGTTTTACCAACTCTTAGTAAGATCTTCGAAAAGATAATGCTGAATCAAATGTTAACCCATTTCAATAATAATAAATTATTACATCCTGAGCAATACGGTTTCACAAAAGGCCGGAGTACAACCGATGCCGGGGCTAGGCTTTTAAAGCATATATTTGAAGCATGGGAAGCATCACAAAATGCCATAGGTGTTTTTTGTGACTTATCTAAGGCATTTGATTGTGTTGAGCACGAAACATTGCTGCTTAAACTTGGCCACTATGGTATAAAAAACAAGGCCCTTAGCTTGATCGCGTCTTATTTGAGTGATAGAATACAAAAAGTAAGCATAAACGATATTAAGTCATCGGGGTCACCGGCTGTGATGGGTGTACCGCAGGGCTCTATATTGGGTCCGTTTCTTTTTCTGGTATATATTAATGATTTACCACATTATGTAAAGAACCAAGCGGATATTGTACTATTTGCTGATGATACATCATTAATATTTAAGTGTGAAAGGAATAAAGTAAATTTCGACGACGTAAATAGTGCTCTTTCGCATGTGTCGCGTTGGTTCACTATTAATAACTTACTTTTAAATGCAAAAAAAACTAAATGTATAGAGTTTGTGCTACCTAATGTTAAAAAAGTCAGCAAATCTCTTAAATTAAATAATGAAACATTGCATATGGAGGAATCAACGGTCTTTTTAGGGGTGACCTTAGATAGTAAACTTCAATGGGGCCCACATATAACAAATCTCGCGACAAAACTTGGTAGGGCTGCTTATGCTGTTAGGAGAATAAGGCAGTATACTGACGTCGAAACTGCTAGGATAGTTTATTTTGCTTATTTCCACAGTGTTATGTCATATGCCATCTTGCTGTGGGGCAAAGCAGCCAATATAGAACAAATTTTCATTCTCCAAAAAAGGGCTGTTAGGGCTATCTATAAACTTAAGTCTCGGGAATCTTTGCGTGAAAAGTTCAAGGTAATAGGTATACTTACAGTAGCTTCCCAGTATATCTTCAATAATGTAGTTTTTATAAGGAAGAATATAAACGCGTATAAACAAAATTTTGATATTAATAATCGCCAAACAAAAAGAATGTATCAATTAGTTACGCCTTCGTTCCGCCTAAGTAAAGTGCAACGATCTTTCATAGGGCTTGGTGTACATTTCTATAATAAAATCCCAAAAATAATACGTGACTTGCCAATAGAATCTTTCAAAAAACGTGTAAAAACACAATTGTTAGGCAAGGGATATTATAGTGTAAACGAGTATTTAAATGACAAAGACGCATGGAAATGATTAGCTCTGCAACCAGTTCCACTCAGAATAGTAAACTTTTGTATGATAATATCTTTTTTGTAATATTTTTTTTAAAAGATGTGCTGAGGAGTTTCTTTAGGCTTTTCTTCTCCTCCATGACAAAGCACCTTCCGAAAAGCCAAAAAATGACGTGCATAAGTGTATCAATGATACCTATATGAATAAAATATTTTGACTTTGACCATGACTTTGACTTTGTACAGTACGGCCGACAGCGACGTATCTTGGCGCGTCTGAACTTCGCGCAGAAGGCTGCGCAGTAACATAATTCGGCAATGCTCGGTACGCGGTGTATTATGTCTCAGTCACACGTTAGCATGTTCGTGTCGCTATCTCTGTCTTTTATGCACTAAAGTTCGCAAAACCTATGTTCAGATGCGCCAAGTTACTCGCTATAGACGAGCTCGCCAGTCTGTCGTTGTGTCTCGATGCTCCCATTTTCAACTATTGTTCATCCCATCCTCCTTTATCCCTCTTTGTGCCTAATAGATACAATCACGTGGAAAATTGTTTGGGCGATAGTAGATATTTTCATTGTAGTAAATATTGCACGTTCCTCTAATAACAATATATCTGTAAGTAAATATAAAGTCTCTATAGGACTGTTATAAACAATACGGTACTGTTTTACATCGCCGCCGGCAAAAGCTAGTTAGCTGATAGAAGAAATCGAGAGTGCAATTACGTATGTCTGTCTACTCGAGTTTGTAGGTTAAATGGCATTTAGAGCTCATAATACAGTAATTGGTTCTTTGACGAGCATCCTAATTAATGGTGAAAGCAGTGGAGTGGTTACGATGGAATTTTATTGGTTTAAGTGCACTTTCAAAATGGTTTGAGGAATTGTTAACTGGACAGTCTTGTGGGTTGTTATTGTTAATGGCGGTTGTATTTTCATCTTTGTTTGCGATATAATGTACATACGAGAAAGTCACGTGCGAGCTGAGCGCAATGAGCTGAGTATGAGATAATCAGGTATAAGAGAGTAATCAGGGCTAAATCTTTCTAAGGGCTAAATTTAGAGGGTGACGTATGATATAAGTTGCTTGTTCAGAGTTGCTGTTCATTGATTTTAAAAATGCAGAGTAATTTTATCAACAAGTCTTTACAGTTGTTATTGATAGGTGTTTACCAGAAATTATAATAATACTCAGGTGTCGTTTTATATCACTAAATGTGCCGATAGGTTTATTTTCCTGCTTCCTTCTATTCTATCTCAGTAAAGTGATAATGGTGATACCAAGTCAGCATTGCTATAAAGATGTCGAGATAATAAAACTAAAATTAATGAAAGCAAAACATTACAAGTTGTAGAAAATTATTTATGAATGTTGAACAGCATACGTTTCAACATTTTTGGCTCAACTGGTAATGTTTCAGTAAACAAAGTCCCGGCCGCAGTCCAACGCCGGCGCCGCACGCATCATCGGCGTCGCGGAAAGACGAAAAAAATCGATATTTACATACGACGTCAATATCGAATACTAAATCGATGATATGTAACGCGATGCCTCTTTCGCTGTCTACATACTGTAACGAATGGGCCTGTACCAACAAAAAGTGGATCGGAGTTCCGTTCGTCTTTCGTACGATTCCGTCAAAAAGGAACTCGATTAGAATATCGCGGCAACGAAACAACAAGTCACGCACGCCAGTTAGCTGAATGTCCAGCCGTCTGAATATCGAGAATCCGATACTATCTCTGGCGTTTGATTTTGTGAGAAGACATTTATACTTTCAATATTCTCTAAAATTACAGGTTGATAAGAATCGACGATTTATTGCATCTGACACACTTACCCCGTGCGCCGCATTAAGCGTGTGTAAAAAGATTTGGTCGGACAATACGACTCGGTCTTGACCTACCTTTTCCTTTCTTACTACAGTCGGTGTCACAGTGTGAAATAGTGTTTTAAGTATGTTGAAATAGATGACAAATAATTACCCTCGGTCATTCACATCTTTAAGGTGTATTAATACTCCAAGTTTTAGGAAGTGTAATATTGGACAAAATAAACCAATACGTATTCGTACATTCCAAATTTTATTGCTCATTGCTCCAGCTCTTAGCCGATTAGAATCCTGAACACATTTTAAGAGCAAGGTTCGTTGTCAATAAGTATTCAATAGCGAAAAAAATGCCGTAATGGTCAAGTCTAAACGCGTTAACGAGGTGGAAACGGCAATCTTAGACGTCGTATTGCGTGCTATCCACAATAATTACATAGAAAGTCAAAAGAAATTCAATACTACTTGCGCAGCCATTGACCCGATAAATATCTAGGTGGTATTGAAGGCTGCGTAGTTAGCTGCTAATAACGTATTACTTGTGGGTCAATTGCCTAAGCCTTCCGATAAAAGTAGAGATGCGTTTCGTTGTGACACTAAGAACGAGGCTTCAGCTACACGTAGGACGTATCCTAATAGTCTAATTGAATTGAAATGAATACAAAACCCCCTTAAATAGTAATTTGTTTAAAGCAAAGAGAAACAGACGATCAGTTTAGGTTTTAAAACAGTAAAATTAACATTACGAAGTAATCGTGTGAAAGAAGAACGAAAAAAACATACGTGCAATAATAATTTAGGTACCTACCATAAAATAAAATGATGAAGTATGCAAAACCTGTACACACTATATTGAACACGAAGTGAAATCTATAATTACAGTTTATATGTTATACGTATAAAAAAATCACTACAAAGTTTAATTATAACTATATTATTAATAATCGCAGCAATCTCTCTGCTGTATTAGTATTGAGTATAAATGAAAACAACAAAATAAATGTCAGTTGTTATTTGTACAATTAGTAAACATTTAGTGCAAAACATCTAAATAATAAAGAATATTATAGATACGTATTAGGGAAAAAGATAAAATGAAAAGACTGCTTAGAGTTCAGTATTGCAGATAGATTAGGGCATCGTGTAGAATGAACCTGAGAAGGATTCTAAGCTCGTTATTATAATTTAAGAAGCCAGAGATGATTATTGATTTATTCGACGATCAAAATTCAGTAAGGAGTGGAAACTGTAAATTTTTAAAAATTCGATGCGCATTCGATAGAACTCGATTCATCAATATTGACTGAAGTTTATTGAAAACTACACACAATGAGTTATTATGAAACTTGATTTCTTCATGGAAATAAGCATTTAAGTGGAAAGAAGGTTATGGTTTGTGTTAGGCACCACACACACGTGTTAAACACAAAATATCACGAAAAATGTTCAAAAACATCGACTTACAATTGCCAGAGACTGCAGACGCATTATGCAAGCGATTTGGTTCGCACTGTTTCAAATTAATATTATTGCTTTGAATTTCACTTCAACTTTTTGTTTTACAGTTTTATCCGTCCACCGCGGAGCGCATTATTATTTTAACGGACAATAGAGTTGTGTCACGATTATAAAATTTGTCGGACGTTATTACCTGCACTAACACTGTAATCAACAATAATAACTACACGTTGAGATCACTTTCGAAACAAAAGCCACGAGGTGCAACCGAGCAAAACTGGCCACAAAAAAAAACATCAAATTAATAGACTTTGATTAACGTTCGCTATATTTACATTTACAGCTTCACGCGTGGAGTGTTCGACAATTAACGAGTGAGCAGATAAAACACGGCATTTAAAATCTCACCAATATATCGGTGTACCACAGCGTCATGGCTTGGCTGGAGTCCATTCGCATCAAGACCGAACGGGACACATCGCGGTCATTGTTAGCGCTTGGCATCGGCGAGCACGTGATAATGCAATTGTTTCCAAAAACACTGCTCTCACACTATTTGTTATATTCCACCGCTTCGTCAACCCTGATCGCGAAAATCCGAGAAAACGCGCGAGGCAGGGGCCGATCGATTCGAATAATTTTCATGCCGTTTGCGAAGCGATCCGTAATGCATCTGCCTGCCGCCGTGCGTCCGAGCGAGCCGACTGAGATGAAATATTAATCGAAAAATATATTTAAATTTCCGGAAGTGCGATGTGCGGGCGTCGCGCGCGCTAGCCTGAAGGACTGTGGCTCGACGCGACGGTCTGCGCCTGCGCAGAGAAAGTGCTCCCGCGCAGACTCCGCGGCGTCTGCCAAATCGTCGGTTTCACGGTTCGAAAATTGATAGTCTTTTTTCCGGACGACTCGCCGGTGTCGCTGCAATGAGGACGACACGACACCAACTTTCGTGGACTTTTTCATGTTTCTATATATTCTTAGAATTATATTTAATTTAAATTGTTTTTGTTCTACATAGTTTTCCAAGAACCGTATGAAATATCACTCTTAATTATTGAATAAATTTAACTTTCTATAATTCGGTTGTTTGTTCTATATTTTTTATTACGAAATGATGTTCGTGCCATACATCCTAAGTCACCAAATCGAACGTTTGTGTTGTGCAATATATATTTGTCTTCGATCACGTTTCGAGTGTTACTGTCGCCGGCGTCAGCGCCAGCCTCGCATCGCTAACAAACCACATAACACTATGTAAACACGGAACAACTTGTAACAATCTTCAACACGTTATCATCAACGGACGTATCAATTAGGAGTATGGACATTGCATAATTTCAATTGAAATCACTAAACTCATGCTGGTGTTTTATTTAGCTGTTCGAATACAAATTACAATGTGCAAATCCATAATGTCCTACCTATATGTTTTGTGTGTATTGATATGGTTAATGCTCTCATTAACCATATCGATAGTATTTTTTTAACTCATAACCACATTTTCTATTATCGTTGGTGGTTCCTATCTCGATATTAATGTAAATTAGCGATCAATTCGGCGTTAAATTGTATGTATTATTTGACACACTTCCTCTTCAGCAGGAAATTTAAATTCAAAAGATTGCAACTAAGCAGAGAAGCAATATAACAATTGAAGGTGGAACAAATGAATTATACCACGAATATCATAATATCAGGTCGTTTAATTTATCAAATGCATGGTTTAATTCTGGGGAAGAGAGTCTTATATTAGAGTCTATCTTGGTTACGGTTGTATTGACCTTACGCGTATCGGTGCAGTAACTACAAATCCCACTCTCTATACATATATAAGTGAGACTGTAACAATGGGGACATAACAAAGAAACAAAAATAAATCTTAGGTAAACCGAAGCGATTAACGACTATCATGGCTTCTTATTGATCGATATAGCAGCAAGCCACTCTTAAAGTATCACCTCAGCTTCGGCGTAATCCGTGAACGCACTGCGTAATAATTCGATTTGTTATACTTTTCCTTCGCACCGCACGATATACGAGCAGATAGGGTGGACGGCGTTTTCTTTTTCTTGGTTCTAACTACTCACGAAACGGCTATTAACTAACATACCGTTAAGTTTACAATGAGCATACTTTCGCGTCCGGATATCTGATTAGGAATATTTAGAGTGAGTGCTTTAGATTTTGTAACAAGTTAAGTTAAGGGTATTCCCTTATCGTTATTGTGTTGCCATTTTTTATCGTTTAATTACCTCTTGCCTTATGAACTTACCCCTGGTGCCTGCTACACACAAATATGATAGTACTGTTTCAACAAAAGAAATATCATTATCATTCTATCTGTCTAATTAGATTATGTTTTTCTTCGATAGTCTCAGAAAAAAAAACTTCCTTCCTGAGCATATCCTGCCTTCCGCACTGGGATACAAATGAAGCTCATTATATTATTAGCATGAGGATGATTCTACAGTCACAAATCACACACTCAAGTGAGACAGGTGACATGCGACGTCCCCGCACGCAACGCGAGCTGCGCAAGCGCATCGTCTTGCCAACCGATTCCAAGAAATACACCATAATAATTTTTCTATGCGCGTCTCGTCCTACCGTGGAAGTGATTAATATTAACCATAGAGTTACAGTGTTACGTTTTATAATAAAACGATTAAGCAATTAGGAAGTTGATGATGTCTTGAAAATTGATATCACTGTGGTGCGACCACATTTATGTTGAAATGCTTCAAAATAGTTGAGAAAAGAAACTGTATCAATCTGTTTTTCTCTTTCTAGTCCATAATAGCAAGTGGTTATGTTTTGCGGGAACTGAAATCCGGCTTCACTATAATTTGATACTTGTCGCCTGTCATCGTCCCCGTGACTGCAGTTAATTCGGTAGTTTTTGTAAATCCTATTCAGAGCGTGAGGAATCATGATTCATTGAACTCTAGCTCATTAACCTCTTACTGTTTTAACCTATTACATTACTGAACACAGTATTTTCATAATTTTGTAGGTACATTATAAGTACATTACGTAAGATTAAGATTATTAGAGGTAAGAACGAGTGATCAAGGCAACCTGTTTTTTTTATCTTTATTTATTATGGAGGGTTTGATCAATTATGATCATGCCACCCTCATAGGAGCATAACCATCTTACAATCTGCGCTTAACAGCTAAATTAACCTATAAACGCCTGTAAGGGACAGTACGAGAGACCCTTAAGATTACTATGAGAAGCCTCATTTCAAAGTGACACCGGTATGGGACCAGAATTTATTGTAAAGGCAAAGCCAGCGTAACTAAACTTGATTATTTAACCGGCAGACTAACGGAACGAAACCTATACAAGTAACTGCGAGTTAAGGATCTACGAGCCGAGTCGTTCCTAACATCGCGAAGATAACAGAAATACAGTTAATTAATAAACAGAACCTTCAAGATAAGTCTTAAAAGCTTCAGGCCGACTTAGAGATCGATCAGTTATAGCTACGGCTACCTCATTTGAGGAAGTCTAGAGCGTATAAATATGGATTTAAGATTGAAAGTCGATTAAGTTTTACGCCTTAGCAAGACGCAACCGTTGCGCTGGATATAAATTATAGAGACGTGAAAAATGATTGATGGTGAAACGGAACATCCATTCTTATGAAAATGTCTCCAGTGGTTAGAAGACTGTTTCCGCAATATTTATGTATCTCGTTTACGTAACTATGCATTTATAATAAATCTAATCAGTAATATTACTTGGATAATATTAACCAACTTTTTCGCTCGATATTTATAGGCTGTATAAAGTGGTATAGAGGAAAATGTACACTTATAGCACACTCAGGTCACTTTTAATTCACGCTGCGAAAAGTTTTAAGTACTCAATACGAACTGGCCCAACTTACGCCCATGAAATAATAGGCCACTCTACGCATCGTAAAGTTATGTAAAATGTATCATTGCCATTGTATATAATTTGGTTCAGTAAACATCGATCGAAACAAATCATTCGATTACGCAACTTCTCGTCTTTTCATCTGTATAGGTAGGTGATTATGACTAAGTGTAAGTAACAATGAAAGCGTATCCTCCATTTGGATGACTCAACCAACACGCCTCAAATCATTTCATCATGTGAAATAGTCCCAAAACTGAACAGTAAATAAACACAGCGCTTGTGCTATTTTAGGTGAATAATTGTATCGAATAATTGCTTGTAATAAACATGAAATGTGGTATAATCTGGTGGATCAATTAGCTGACAAAATAACAAAACAAACAGAACAGCATTAAGGAAGTTTACATAATTGATGATTACAAATATTTATTTCCTTTTGTGTACCCCTGACTTCTTCTGGTCCTGGCCAATGTAAGAGAATACAATAATTATCAATTTCAACTCAATTTTTCAACATAAGTTACTATTTTCATAATAACTATATAACATTATACGTGCAGCTTATAAACATACCACTGTATATTTCCCTCGTTGGACGTCATAATAACTGTCATCTAATCTTTGAATATAATAAAACTAGAAGCTCCATATCTGTATATTGAAATTTTTATCAGTAAGTTACAAAGATAGAAGCAATTTTGTTAAGCGTCAATGTTAACAAGTATGCGCGAGAATTAGAAAAATGGACACTCATGGTAAATTAGGCGCGTCCCTGTAATTCAGATGGGAATAGCAACAGAATGTCAAATGCTTCGAGCGGCATAAGGACTTCTGACTCTTGTGATTCTTGATTTCTTATTCATTGATTTTCGTTTAATTGAAAATTAAGTTGACCATTTGTTTGAATATTGGGATGAATTATGTAAGGTAAGTTTAGACGTAACTAGGCGTATTTATGAACTTTGACGCAGCACCTTGCATCGTGGTCTAAAAACGATTGATTTTAAGGTTTATTAGTCCCATTAGAGATCTTTATTTGGGTACTACATTACTTTTACATTTGGTCAACTTCTATTGATGTCTGAGATTTTAAATTAATTTTCTTTAGAATTAGGCAGAATATTATAATAGATAATATAAAATAATATAGTTTTTATTTATAACCAATACAATAGCTGGGAAATTTAAAGCAAAGAGGACACTGGTAAATAATGTGTGCCAGTATGAGATTAAAAAAAACCTTTATTGTACCTTTAATGTACATTAAAGTATTTTTTAAGTTAAGAGGGTTCTATAGTATGATCAGTTTTTTACCGTAAAATGAGTTATACCAATAACCCAGAATGTCAGCATAGCAACAACTCTCTTGTATAATAAGTTCCAATGTTTCCAATATTAGTTCTTCAATATTGTAGGTTACGAGTCCATTCGAAATAAGTTTGTTCCAGTTACGGTTGAATGACAACGCTTTTTATATTATTAAATACTTTATGTTCTCGTTCTTCTTGGTTCTTAGTGGTCTGAAATGATTTTATTTTTAAAATATTAAAAAAAAACGAGCGATTATAATTTTGTGTTAGTGCCGTTGGCCACTGAGGAGGTAACCTCGTCCGAAGCCTACCCTAAACGTAGTATTAGGCCACTATTGTCAAAGAAAACGTTGGACATTTGTCACGTTTATACCTACAAACTCAAATTGACTTGAAGAATGTTAAAATCATTTCAAAAATATTAAAAACATAGCGTATATAAATATTACCAAATGCTCCTTTAGTAGTAATCGATGTCGATTGTAGCCCATGGACATCGGCACCAATAAAATCATCACAACACATTCACGGCGAAAAGGAAGGGAAAAACCTGCCTTTTAACATTGTTATTTTTCCCCACATAGGCCACATAGGTATATTCGTTACGATATTTTGCGATTAACGAAAAGTTTGCGCGAGGGAAACATAACAGCGATGTATTCAGTCCAGTTAAACAGAACTCCTCGGAATGAGCTCACCGCGCGGAGATCAGCCCGTTGCGTCAGGTAGGAAGGGTGGCCATATGTATGTCTTCATTGAGATCATTAGAACATATCGGAATATTGTGTTTATATCAATTAAGTAGTTTAAATTTTTTTTGAAAATTTATAGTTATTTCGAAAGAATGAACTTATGGCACGCACCGCTTCAATACAAGATACGAGTACCCCATTATATAAACTTATGAAGTCAAACAGCTATAAAGTGAAGCAGTTAGTATCGCTAAAATCAAAGTATAAAAGAAAGAATAATAAAATAAATGTCGGACATGGTTACAACGTCATTAAATTTGAACAAAATAATTATTCTCATATTACGCACAAAGGCAATAAAAGCTTACCAGTCTGTTACATGTGTTAAAACTGTTAAGTAACATTATCGAACTTTACGAGTTGCGTTGCTACGAGACATGTTCCAACGGTAACTATAATGTAAATTTAATGCAAATTCGTATTTGCAAATCGATTTAAGTTTTAATTAATTATATAATTTAAAATATCTTCACAAGATTGCTACATTAAAACTGCGAATGTCCTCTAAATCACTGACGGATGGCGATCTTAGCTACGGGACGTACGAGCGTCATACGCACATTTAGGTCAGGCTGTAATACATTTGTGTTTACAACCTATTTCAGATCTATTCATGTCGATAAAGAAAGGTAATGTAAACATGCCGTAATATTATTTAATGCTTGTAATCTGCGAACCATCCATTCATCCTTCCGGCGTACGAATGGCACAGATACAGCAAAAATAGCATTTTATATTCGTACTTGGAATAACTAATTTTAACAGTAGTCGTTTAAATAAAATCCGTCGAATTAAGCTATTTCAAACCTTGGATTTGGTAATTCTAAATCATCTTTTAATCGTAAAGTGATCGACCAAGATAGTGACTTCGATCAGTAGTTGGATGCCGCTAACGGCATAATTTCGTAGCGCTCCTACGCATCTATTTTTATCTTTAGATAACAGCTCTTAACGTATTGAAGGCCTTCGGCGGTATTACTGTCAATGCTAGCGTGGACCGTGGAATGGCCAGGTCACAAGCCAGGCTCCACAATTAGCAGGAGAGACCCACGCCCCGCAAATAACAATGGCATTGTTTGAGCAAAAGCCCGAAACGAAATTACAAGTCGTCAAAAAACAGATAAAAAGCATAAGTCGTGTTACTTTGAATTTTATTTATTAATATAATTGGAAAGAGACAAAAGCTGCTTAAGCTCAATTTTTTTTTTCAAATTTTTATCATTAATTTTAACGGTTTTGTGCAAGAAATCGTAATGTAAGTTCCTTTGACAACATACTGATATTGTATTGTAACAGTTTTTTGTTCTCCTGTAAAATTGAAATTTTCATCTTATGCCTTTTTTCCACTGAAGGTACGATAATTTCATTTGTAAATAAAGTCTTGGTATGCACAATAGGAAATTCAACATATCACCATGTCAGTATCAGTAATAAGACAATACAATTAGTGCGATCCGACCCCGATACTCCTCCAAGCGTCGCATCGTTGCCGCCCCGTCGAACAACAGATAGTGCGGAAACGTGCATCTAATGAGACTCGTTAATTTCATCTCGGGCACTATGGATATGCAACGGATATGACATACGATATCCGTTCCGTAAAACAGTGTCGTTCAACCGGTTAGGTAATCCACGCGACGTATCGTATGCGTAATTGTGTCATTGTTATTTTAATCGTAACTTTCGCGTGTGATTGCCGATTCGAGTTGCGCTTGCGACCAATAAACGAATATGAAACCTAACCTAACCTAATCTATTCTTTTACTCGCTTAACGGGATGCATGTTGTCTACGCCTATAATTATAATAGCATTAAGAAATTACTGCCATTGTATAAGTCTATTGTGTTTGAGCTAATGCATATTATGTTGGCGTTCAATAAATAAATAAATAAGAATTAGATTATTGAACGGCAAAATAAATTGTGTTGCTACTTTAGTTTTTAGTCGTTACCTTTGATAATAACGATTATCCTTTTAGAGATTTATAGATCTAAAACTCATACTAATGAACCATATCGAAATTCATAACTCAATAATATAATAACATATTTTTTGTTCAGCGAAATATCAATACATGAAAATTTTGCGACTCCAATGCACATCAGTAACAAATAAAACCGCTCTTACATTTTTCTGTTGTGTCATTGTTATTATAAATTAGTTTCGTAATGCAGTATTCGTAAGTGTGATCGATGATGCAAAGTTTATCAACTATGAAGTCGATTCGCGATCAATTAAAGATGCAAAAACTGGCTTGCCGCATAACAATTGCCAATCTAAATGGACCATCTTCGCTATAAATATTGCGGTATCACGTATTTGTTTATGCAACAACGCATGTGTTCCTATCGAAAGTCAAATGCCATTTACACACGGCGGAGTTCATCGTTTATTATCAAAATAGCAGTCATCATCGAACTATTATTTTAATATTAGCTAGCTTTATTGTTCAAGCTGTGATTTCAAGCTTTAATACGGCTTTGGAGATATGCTGAATATTGTACGACAATGGAGCATGAAATATCTATTTTATGGCAAATTGTTAATGTTGACGCACTTTGCCGGGGTGCATCGTCATTATGTCTAAAGTTTGATTCACCGTTTCTTAAAGTGTCGTGTCGTGTGTCTTTCGTGTAAAGAGTCTTACTAATTTTGTTTGGTCATAGACGTTTCTTTCATCGTATCATAATTTACGACGATAATATGTTATCGCTGGTTAGATAATTGCATCGAAAAGATGTTTGCATTAGGCAAGCTTTATCATTCAATTAGTGTTGTGAAAATTTTGTTAATTTTATTGCTTGTAAATAAATTTAGTAACTTTTAAAGTAATAAGGAAGTTTATTTTATTAACTAGTATTATTATATTAAAATAAGTTTTGTGAATCGAAAAGTTCATGTCATGTAAGTGTGACGCGGACTGACGCGTAACGCGTGAAATATGGAAGTGTGACAATCACATGCAATGCAGCAATGTTTCGGTGCATGCATGAATCTGAATGAATGTGCAATTAGCCATAGAAAGTGAACCATAATAATTGGCGAACGTCCGTCTACCCACTCTGCTATTGAGCGGATCCGTCGATGCGGAAATATAGAGGACTGGATGAGAGATCGCCCACGTTTACAATTTGTAAATATCTTATACGTAACAATGACTAAGTTAGTGAGTAATGTTGCTTCTATAATTCGGAGATAGCATTATCCAATTATTCTAGTCTTAGAAAGTGATATCATAATAATAAATAATATGATAACTATGAAGTAGTAATTTAAGTCAATGCAGTAAACTTATATGGAAATTAACAACTCGTCCAGAAGATCTAGAAGCGATTACGTACTTGGTTGACTGAATAGAACGTAAATGACTAATAAACTCTTCAGTGATGGAACTGATGGTTATAGTACATTGACTATTTAGAAAGTGATACTATGATGTACCTGTCTTCAGAACTGCACTCACGAGTACCTAAAGGTGTTAATTAAAGTTATAACAATGCATGCAGGGAATCTCTATACACAGATTTGAGTACTAAAATGAGTTATTCTACTCGTATATTTATGAGTATTTAAAACAAATATAGGGTTTGGTTCCCCAAATATTATATTTAAAATATTAAAATATTAGTATAACATTATGTTCACATCAATATTATAGATTTATACGTACCGAGATGACTAATAATGATACTTGAGGGTGGTAATGATACATTGTTTGTCGACGTTAGAAAGTGAAATAACGTTTCTCTGTTATCATAATTTATCGCAGAGCAATGATGAGGTAGCTATTGCATTACACAGTTATTATATAACATCCATTTTATTAGACTACAAATTGACATTGCAGATAAACTGTAATAACAATTTGAAGAAACGATAACCATTTAGAGAGACAATAATGTGAAACAAAGAAAGTAAAATGGTGTCCGTTGTATCACTTGTATCATTAGTGTGATACCAATTGAAATGAAATATTGAGATAACTGTGATGTCTAACACGATCGGCGAGGTCGTTCAAATGTATTCTTATTGCACTTTCAATCATGTTTTTCACGACTCCTGTCATTTTAATTGGTCTTAAAACTTTCCTCACTTACTCTGCGTGCGATTTTCGTAAATCATTGTCAGTGTTTTACTGGAATTTTTTATTTAACATATCTGATTTTGGCAACTTATTAATGTCATGATCTACTTAAAGTTACATAAAATCCATTTTTAGAGTAGAATACGAATCGGCTTTATTGTTTTCATTTTCAATTTGCAGGAACATGACACGCCAATACTAAACTTTAGAAATCTGTAAGCTTGTGTAAAAGCTTTGGCATGAACTTGAACCAAAAAGAATTACATTTTTTTTAAATGAAAACTTAGTTTCCAATCAGTGCCACTTACTAAGTACAGTTTCAAGAGTGAAGCGCCATCCAGTCTAAATCGTAGTTCCCGGTGTGGCAGGTCGTTCACCCCGGCCGTGCGTCTGCGCAGTGCGCATAGACAGCCGATTGTGGGATAAGCGCGTTTCGCTATTAAAGCGTTTATCTCGATTGTCTTATTGCACGTATTAAATAGCAACTCGCCACGTCTTCCTGTGTACGCGTGTTTCCTTTCTGCTACAGATGGAATTTTTTAAAGGATTTTTTTGCTTCCATGTTTTTTATGAGATAATGCAGCGGTGTAGTAGCATAGGCAAGTCAAGTAAATTAAGTAAATCACTATTAATTTAAAAAACGGCTTGACTTATAGTATAGTTATAGACATATTTCCTATTTGATAATATAAGGGTTAGATTAATAAAATTAAAAAAAAATGAGGAAACTCAAATGTAATATTAGCCCCATTCACCATAACTAAAAGAGTTTCTATCAATAAGTATGTACTTTTAATTCAATTACCCACTAAAATTGAACATGAAAAATACTTGTAGATTGTCCTGAATTTATGACGCAACATATTAAAATTAAGAAATGTACAAAGTACAAATCGAAAAGCTTTTAACCCAGTGAATATTATAAAAAATACCAAACATACTACATCCAATGATAATGCCAATGTAATCAATTATTTGATGAAAGGACACATTCATTGGATAATAACAGAACAGCTTGGGTCTTCGATCTCCATCTGCTGATGAGCAAGCGTGCGTATGATACAGATAATTTTATTTATTTCCTTGTGCAAAGCTCATATCAATATAATAGTAGGTACTGTTGGCAAATTCATTTCGCACAATACATTGTATTACCAAAAAAGAATATGTATGTGATTGTGGCAGAAAAGGCATATCCTATTAATATTATAAATGTGAAAGTTTGTGAAATTGTTTGGATGTTTGTTCCTCAATCACGCCACAACTACTTAACCAATTTGGTTGAAATTTGGAATGGAGATACCCTGGATTAACATATAGGCAATTTTTTATCCCGGAAAAGTTCATGGTTCCCGCAGGATTTGTAAAAAATCGATAACGATATTACAAATTAATTAATTTAAAATTTCGTTTCGAAACCACTCTACCGCGGACGAAGCCGCAGGCAAAAGCTAGTAGTATACGTATCAGGAGGCTGTCTGGACATTTTGTGCCTAAGCCGTATTTTCTTCCATTCAAACTACATAATAATATTATCAACTTATTTATTAATCACTACATTCAGTAGTAAGAAAAAGAAGCATAATAAGTGGGTATGTGATAAAGATCTATAACACATTAAATCCAATAAAAATCTAAGAGAAAATAGAAAAATACACATTAAAATTTGAATTTAAATGGATTCTATTGATACAAGTCAATTTTGTATACATTAACGATGCGTGCAATGAATAAAGTCTCCCGTTGTTCTAAGGTTAGGTAAGGCAGATATTTTTTTAGCATTAAGTCCGCCTTTAGTAGTCTTTGTGTTTATAAGATGCAATAGAGAATAAATAAACAATATGCTCACGGTACAGCAATATTTCGCAGACGCCAGACACTCGGTCTGGGCGCGCAGAGCGACGATTGCTTTACGATGCAACCGCGCCTGCGCTTGCGCTGGTACGATGCTTTCGAGATAACATTACATTAATGTGAATAAAAAAACTATTATGAGATCGGATAAAAAACTACTAATAATTTAAGAGGTCTATTACAAAGTAAAAGTGAAAAATAAAGTAAGGTTTTGAAAAGTGACCAACGGTCTATGCCGCCCGGAATCGAATATGGCATCTTTTGTAATGACGAAGATAGCATTATGCAGTTTGTTATTCTGCTGTTACATTTAGAATATTTTTTCTCTTTTTCTTTCCAGCATATTATTATTTCCTGAGCGTATTCTGAGTCGATACTCTTGACACAAACTAACAAGTTAGGGAAAAACATGAAAAATTATCACTCAAATTATGGAGGTTTTGTAATTAATTTTAGGTATCTCATTTGATTTGAATAAAAAAATTGCTTTAAGTTAGTTATCTTAATAGCAGTCTTTAAGCTATGTCAGCAAGGAAATTATAAACACGTATAGCATTGTTAGATAACAATTTATATCGGGAGAGTGAGAGAGGGGAGTATCTCTCCCAATAGACAGGAGAAGCGCTGAAATGGAAGGATCAATTGCTTTGCGTCGATCTAATCAACGACTCAACGTTCGTTATATCGTCGAGAAACGTCGACGGTTAAATGTGTGTGTGTCATCCAAGTTGAGAGCGTTCTGCCATCTTCAATATGACGCACGAGCCACAAGTTGTGTCGTTTGCCTTGGTGACGTTGTTACGTACGTAAAATTAAGTGACTATGTATGGTGTACCGTCGATTTACCTAACTGATAACTTATATTGAATACAAGCGTTCTACCTGTGGCTTTGCCCACTTTTTCTGATATAATAAGTAGCCTATAACTTATTCCAGTTATAGTCTATCTGTGTAAAAAATTTCATGAAAATCCGTTCAGTCCTTTTTGCGTGAAAGAACAACAAACATTTATACATCTGCAAAAAAGGAAGATGTATTCAAATCGACTGTATTTTTATATGTTTGTTACCTCAGAACTTTCGACTGGGTAAATTGATTTTGATGATTCTTTTTTTAATCGAAAGCTAGTGCTTGTCATGTGGTGTCACTTAAATTTGAGTGAGATCTGACGAGGAATTTTTGAGTTATCCCTAATTTTGAAGTAGGTAGGCTATTTTTGTCAAGAATCCCCCGTTTTTTGTCACTTTCCCGATGATATCATTAATGAAGAGAGGTAAACATGAAATGATTCTGGATTATGATATCACTGCAACGGGGAAAACCAGGTAGATTATCATGACTATAATATTCATAGTAAAAAAAGTGACGTGACATAGGTAGTAAGTGATATCTGTAACTGTGATAGGAAATAAACACCCCGGTAGTTTCTTGCTGCTTCTTCTCCCGGGCCCTGTCACAGTAGGGCCTTGTTGAGCACTGGCGTAGCTTGCATGACTTTCAAAAATTGTTTGTAAACAAATAAAAATATTTGAATTTTGAATATTTTTTTTATTTCATAGACAGTAAAGAAAATCACATTATAACATTATTAATAGGGTGTAAGCATAATCTTTTTTGAGTTTCACCGTATAACTACTCATGAATATGAATGACACATTTATTTTACGACGGATAATAAAACGCAGTGGTGACAAAATATCAGGATGTTCGTAATAAATAATAGAAAAGTTTCATTTTTTTTACAGAATGTTATGGTGTGATCATTCGATCGACTTCAGTCACAACTTTGGCTGTGGCAAGAAATTAGCAAAACTCGTAAAAAGCATCAAATATCTCTGCTACGACGCGACGTGCTACTTCGAAGAAATATATGCTAATATTTTGTCACATGATTACAATGTAATAAGAAACATAGATGACATATTTATATCCACGGCGGATCATAAACTGAGGTGGCGACACAACGTCTGGAAAATATCTAACTACGTAATAAAACTTAAATGAAAAACATTCACATTCAAAACTACCGCAATATTATTGTGTTGACAACGACTAGACTAGACGTTTCTGAGAATCAAATAAAATTATACTGTAGCTCAAGTGTGAGTTTTCGCAAGCATTTACTTCACCAACGCGTTTGCGTCTATGCAATCAAAATGTATGGAGTTATTGTCAGCGCCTCTAGCGGACAGTTAAAACAACTACACTGCGAGTGTGAGTTTCAAAATATCGTTTACGTGAACTTTTTAGTCAACATTGAATGTAACCATTCGAGTGGAGGTATTTTGACGTGTGCGATGTTTGACAAGTGAAACGCATTGTTTGGTAATAGGTCGTCATAGTAACAAAACATAATAGTAGTCATAGTAACAGATGCTATGCTATTGTTTTATCTCATTTGTTCTTTAAGCTTAAAGCGAAACAGCTATAGCTCATTGATAAAAAAACATAATGCGCCTAAAATAAGTTTCACTTGACTGCCTTTGTAAGCTTAGGAATAGTGTACTTTTAAAATAAGTAGCTCGAGTGTAAGTTTCTAAAAAAAACTAAAAACTCAACTATCACGGGAATCGAGATGACTCAAACGTTTTAGTACACGTATTTTATGCGAGTGTGAGTTCCTTAAACATCAACGAAAAGTTATTCGTTTGCTCACTTCGTTATTAGCATAGTTGCACTTACAACTCATCTAATTTTAAAAGTACACTATTACTAAGCTTACAGAGGCAGTCAAGTGAAACTTATTTTAGGCGCATTATGTTTTTTTATGAATGAGCTATAGGTGTTCCGCTTTAAACTTAAAGAAGAAATGAGATAAAACAATAGCATCGTGATGCTATGATATCAAACATTTGACGTTTTTGTTACGCACATTACATGAAAATAAAAAAGTTTCATACCTTATGAATATTACTTTAATTACGAAGATGCATATATAGCACGAGTTGAGTTGGCGTAGCGCCTAAGAGCTCGGACTCGAAATTCGATGGTCGTGGGTATTCCCCGTATGGTAGATTTTTCAATTTCTCAATTTTTATATAATTCATTGGCCAATTATGCAAAGAAGTTAATAATTAATTTTATTAATTTATTTATATGCTTTGCTTTGCTTTTATAGAAAAGGTAAAAATTAGGATTTTCGAAATAAAGAGCATACGAAAAAACTTTGTACATGAAAATTCAAAGCTTTATTCATTGACATTCGATTATTTACATGTATCGGGAATCGGGATGATATAATGGGATGCTTTAAAAGAGGCTCGGAATATAGGCCGTTGTTTTCGCTGATGATTGCGCTTATCTTGAGCCTAGGCTTCCGCCAACATCTTCCAAGCAAAGTAGGTAATTACGCGCTGCTCCATTCAACATATTGCTTAATCAATTTTCACTTCATACTGTAAGCCTATTTTAATAAATGAATGTTTAGCGACCCTACATTTGTACATTGTAGATGAGCAACCCTGTTTTGGTTACCATAGTATTTGAGAATAACACTATTGTCATTTCATTGTCAAGTTAAAAATAGCAAAATAGTATTGTATTATTGGAAATATTGAAAATATAAATATGCAAAGAGAAGGAAATTTTATGTGTAATTTTATTGTAAATAATCCCTGAGGCTATCCATAATAAAATCAAATAAACTATTACCAAAAAATGCGTTTCACTTGTCAAACATCAAGTGAGTAACTCTACTACTATGGTTGCGTATTTTTTCAATAGTTAACTACAAAATAGTAACTTACACTCGCGCACACGTCAAAATGCCTCCACTCGTATGTTAAGTTACATTCAACGTTGACGATGTATAAGGAACACACTCGCATAAAATATGTTTACTAAAATGTTTGAGTCATCTCGATTAACGCGATAGTTGCGTTTAGCCGTTTTATGTTAGAAACTCACACTCGAGCTACTGATTAAAACATCGCAAACGTCTTTGACAGCGCGTAAGAAGCTGGAATTCACCCGTGGAGTAATTCGAACGTGCATAATTGCCTCTAATGACAGGCGAGTAGCGAGTACTGCCGACTAATGCCGACCCATGAAAACAACGTTGCAGGTTTCCGACGTTGCTCCTCACCACGGAACACAGAGACAATCTCTGTGTTCCGTGCTCCTCACGTAGGCCGTAAGCTGAGGCAAACGGTAAGCGTTTAGAATATCACAAGCGATTCTCACCTCTGTGACCATAGCTGTATGATCTCTACTTGTATGCAGCAAAGTTCCACTTTGTCAAATAGATTTTAGCTAGAGTATTTCAGTCCGTGTAGCGTAGGATTAGCGGCATCGAGGCATCGGCCTCGAGTTTAGCTTTACGCTCAGGTACTGTAAAACTTCTTTCAATGAGAAAGAAATGTAAAACAAAGCGCAATTCAACGTCGCGGTGCGCGGTAGAAAGAATACGAACAATACTTTCCACAGTGAGGACTTAAACTTACGCTAGCGTGACAAGTCTAAAACTCTAAAGCGCTCAGCGCATATAGAAGCTTACCTGTGAGTTTTGCGTGAGTGGCATTTACACGAAAAAAGTGCTCATACGAGTCGCAGACATGCTTGACAGTTCTTTTACATGAAGTTAATAAAGAACTGAGGCAATATTTCGATAAATTTGACATGATACAGGAGATTTTGAGTATCTATTAAGTTTACGCTGTGGTATTATTATGCTAATAATGCAATCCAAGTATAGACGACGAAGTTTGAGAAGTATCGTGTGAGCGAGATGAGCGCTTGTAAAATGTAAAGCAGGAACGTCGATGGTCAGATGTGTCGGAAATCACGGAAATGGCGATGCAGCCGCTCATCAGTCAGAGGACGTGACTGGGCTCCGTTATAGGTGGACTCCATTTGGTTCGCGATACGACTGCCGCATTTGCGTTGAACCTCGCATGATTTAGATATAAGCGTATAAACTAAAATTCTTATTCTGTCCTAGTGTAATAACATTTTAAAGTTTAGTGTTGGCATTGGCTGCAAACATTAGTATTAACTATATAGGATTTTGGGTCTTAGATGTAGTTTCACTCTTAGGTTTAGCGGTTGGGTCTCTTCTTCGATCATTATGAAGGTATATTCTCATGCTTTTGATTTTTATTTAAAAAGTCAACGAAGAGTCAGAATGAATTGCGGGATAGTGATGGACAACGGATTATTTTACTTCATTTATCTTTCTAACGCACACATTAGATGAAAAAGTGCGAAATAACACCGCAGTCACACTTGCGTCGCCGGCCGGGCGGCCAAGAAGGAAAAGAGAACAAAGAAAGACTGAAACAAGAAAGAGTATGATGTAAATGATAAATATATGTGTAAAAACACGCTTCATATCAACAGCGCGTTTCATAGGAAAAACGTCAAAATATTTATCTAAGTGGGCACATCAATTTAGCAGGCAATATGGCGACCTTGTGAACCTAGCCAACAATATTGTATAGGTGGATGTCTCCCGCCGCAGGAATTTACGACGTCAATTAAACAACGAATATGGGGCCAATGGCACATCCATAACTCTTCTTGAACGTTATTTGTTTTTACAAATATAACAAGTATTTCTGAGTTATTTACGAATAAATAATAAGTCGAGTCTGTTTTGTTAATAGCAGTGATAGCCTAGTGGTTAGAATGTTGGTCTCCTGGTTCAAATCCTGGCACGCACCTCTAATTTTCAAATATTATGTGCGTATTACAAGTTAATTATCACTTGCTTCGGTGAAGGAAAACATCGTGAAGAAACCTGCACACCTGAGAGTTCTCCATAATGTTCTCAAAGGTGTGTGAAGTCTACCAATCCGCACTTGGCCAGCGTGGTAGACTATGGCCTGTACCCCTCACATTGTGAGAGGAGACCCCGAGCCCAGCAGTGGGACAATTATGGGTTGTTGCTTTTTTTTTTTGCTGTTTTGCACTAAATTATACAGAATATAGTGTCTATTTTAATTTTTTCACAATTTTTTAGATATTTTGGAGTTGCTTGATTCAGTTTGGTGCACGAATGCCTATGGTGCCATTGAAAACATTTCACACAACTTTTCATTTTCCTTATTTTTTGCACGTTGAATCATAAATGCCTAATAGCAAATCAAGCGAATGAACCAGATATCCCTATAAAACACGAAAAAATGCTAATGTGAGTGGCATTTTGTTTACGAGGATCGAAGTTTACGAGCTTTTCATTGCGAAACTGTTATTCTATATTCAATATCACAGATGTGTGCCCGTGATGGGCCACACGTATACCAGCCAGTTATTATTATACAAAAACTAGTATTACTCAACGATACTGATTACCGTGTATACGTAAAAATACGTCGTGTGCAGAGGCTCTCACTAATGTACTTCAAGTGGACTCGAATGTTAAATACAGTAATACGGTATAACATTTTACATTCCTTAAAGGAATATAAATTATTATCCCAATTTTACGCACCTTATATAAACCCTAAAGTATATTAAGGATAATTTTAGATTATCACAAATTAAAATGTTTCTAGGAAAAATGTTATCTGCGACCTGACAACAACAATCTAACTTAAAACCTAGTACTTTTCTGTTCGCTAAGGATACACATTATTGATTTGATTGCGTTCGTCTTCCTAGTGATTCGATTGTCAGAGTCAGGACAGCTTTCATTTGGCTAAGCTCCAATTATTTTTAATTTACCTTGTAGTGCGTATCGAAGCCATCTCACATAGCCATTCAAGGCCGGCATTAATAACGAAGATGCAAAGTTAGATTGAGGAGAAGCTCGCTCTAATTGATTTGCTATCGTCCCGTCCACAGCTGGGTTGCGATGGAGTGCTGTGTATGCAAGCCATCGTTAAACGGAGTTATGAAAGCGATGCCCGGTTGACAGCTCCGAGTGGCGTGATATAACGTTTATTGAGCCCTCTGTGGCGAACGCGACAGCTTGCGTAAGTTACGCTCGTTGATATTTATCGTGCTTTGTCATTGCATGTGTTAGGACATGTTTATTTGGCGGGACAGTTTGTTGTTAGGTAATAAGACGATACTAGTTTAACCTTACTAAGGTACACACTCCTTGGTTCGTATTAATAAACCGATCTTAAGAACTCTGCGATCATTGCGATCGTAAGATTCGGTATGAGATACTGAAATATGTCAAATCGTAGGTAAAAAATACATTTTGCAAGATCTGAGATCGCGCTCTTGCACCGAGATCGTAATTATAAATGCCAAAGGAGTGTGAATGTAAAAGCTTGCTAAAAAGTTTCGGCAAAAAAATAGTCAGACTTTGACTTTGACAGTGTTTTTCTTAACTATTGACACAATTAAACAATACGTAAAACATATTAAATAGGATTTTTTAAATTCGATGGTCTTATTTTTGTTTGTACGGAAATGTATAAAGAATCCCAGACTCCGTTTTTTCTTTGTATCCACGATGCATCCAATAAATTTCCATTAGCCACATCGCATCCCATCGACGCCGGCAACCTTTTAGATACAATGGAAAAATCTGCTCCAACATTAGTGTTCGATGATCGATGGCACGCGCCACCGCCAATAATAATATAATTTCCACCTCAAACGATCCAAGGATGAATAGCGATTGCGTGTGGACACTGGCCATTTGCAGGTGGATCACGCACGGACACCGCCGCCGGCATGGCGTCACATCCTCCACTGAATTGGTCACGATAATTAATAAAAGAATTGCGCCCACGCAAGGCAACGCTATGTTCGGTAATGCTCGGCGTTTTCGACGCATTGTTGACGTTCCTCGATGGACAAAAACTTGCGATATAAGTGCACGAACAAAAACTTGACTTAACGCATTGTGCGATGAGGTGAGGTGAACGAGAACGCGTGAATCATTCACCTTTTGACACTCAGAGTCTGTCATCCAACCGCGCTCGTCGTTTCCTATGGTGAATTTATGGATTGGATCGTGGCACGCGGAATTCCAGTTTTGGATTATCGCTGGTATGTACAACAGTATACAGTACCATCGATGTTACAGGAAAACTTAAGAGGAATTGAAATTTTATTAATTTTGCTGATATCATCATGAAAATAATGGTTACCATTGTTTCTTACATTAGCGATATAAAAGAAGAATACGTCTTGGTAATATTATTCTAAAGACATATCTACTCCCACACAAATAACAAAAATGAGCCACAAAGGGATACTAAATAATAAACAAGGTTTCGCTTAGATGTCGAGCGCAGCCTAACAATACAGGACGGACGTCACTCATAAAGTTACGTGGAATCAGCCTCTAGCCCACAGACTGGCCTGACTCCCTATCATAGCTGTCATCTCGCCCATTATGCGGAGACGTGTGGCCTCAGCAGGTTGCGGCAAGGCCACGGCGCCTTCCCAACCTTTCTATTTGAATACACCCATAACCAAAAAGGTTCAAGTACCCGCAGTTTCTTGCTGTCAATTGTTTTGTCTTCAATAGGCATTCAATTACTCGGCGCGGTGATAACCATGCTTGAATAGTTGACTTTCCGTTCAACAGCTTTAGTAAATTATCAATGGACCGTTTATTCGATGAAATATTAGCAGCCTCAAACTTTAATATTTTGTAAACCCATCATTACGGATGCAAATGATTTGGTTACAGAAATCTAACCAATATGTGAACTTAATATTCCCTATCATTTTCATAAGAAGCTAATTTGTCAAGTGCTTACCATATGATGATGTCTTACTGAGCAATACATCCCAGTAGAAAAGTTGTGACATATGGAAGATTATAGACATTAACCCAGATTTGAATGCATTGGCTGTCAGTAGGAGATCACATGAAGATTTTATTTCCTTCAAAAGTAAGGGTAAAAGATACAGTTAGGTATAGAGAAGGAACGTTTGTTTTCACAAAATAAAGATACGATATAATCGATATAACAAAGGAACAGGGAGACGCTCATAAAACAAAAGAAACTTCACTACATACGTGCTCAAAAAGGTGCCTTTAGTGTTCGCGGTAGACGGCAGATAGGCCGGTCTCATCTCGCTTTAGGAAAAACAAACTTTGTGAAAGAAGCATCTATGCCGACGCTTTAAAAGCTATTACAAAGTACACTCGCATCAACGCACATAGGAGGGAGCACCGAGGACACGAGGCAATCAGCGTACGATTCTGAAAGCTTTCAGATCTCTAGAGTGCCTCGTAATAACTGATGAAAGTTGGATCATTAAAATGGATGGTCGGTTACTGTCAACCACTTTCACTGTAGACGCTACGTAAACAATAACTATGAATAATAAATCCTAACTGAACAAAGAGAACCTCGATTCAATATGTCAAGGCTTACGAGAAGAAATTAAGGTGACGAGAAAATAATGAAATCCCATTATAGTTGAATTTATTTAATGATCGCAACTTAGCGAACAGGATACTACGAGATTGGAGAACAATGGGTGTAGGGCATCGAACCTTAGCAGGGTTGTTTGAAAATACCTCTTGGCGTATTCTTGAGAAATTTTCCTGAAAGCGGCTTGCCCATAGAATGGAATGAATTTTTATTAAAAAACATTGCTCAAAGTTCCAGAGCGGCCGTTGAACCTTCCCATGAGGAAACCTTTCAGACTTTTAAAGTTATCTTGAACTAATAACCCGCGGTGAAGCGTCAAATTGTAGCACTTAGAAAATGAGTTTTGTTGGATTAGGCTTTGCTTAAATATTATTGGAAAAAGTTCAAACACGCTTTATGGTGTCAATGCTCCCTTTCAAATTACTTCTGGAATCTCCCGAGGGCTTATTTGTTTAGTGTACCTTGAGCAAGGTAGAATTAAGAATTGGATCTAAAGTTGACTTTAGTTCTAAATGGCAACATATAAACGGTATGGCAACAAGCAAAGGTAGTTGCTACAGTACTTGAATTCAGTGTAATAGGTTTCCGTAGCGACAGAAACTCCATTCTTTTTAGAAATGGATCTAAATTTGAAGTTAGTTCTAAATGGTAACATATAAACGGCATGGCAACAAGCAAAGGTATTTGCTACAGTACTTGAATTCAATGTAATAGGTTCCCGTAGCGACAGAACTCCATTGTTTTATCTTCATGCTACTAACTAGTGCATAGACAAAGGGTGCAGAAGCAATTAGTCTGCAAGCCGACGAGCGTGTCACTAAGGGGCCTTTTGGAGTACCTCTCATACCGTACGCTCTAATTGCTGTTATATTTTATAGCTGTTAGTTAAATAACGGTTTGACTAAGGAATTTAAATTGTATATCTAAATAGTATTATTGTACATTTGCTCAGAAAAACATAAAAAATATTGAGAGATGAGTAAAAAATTAACCTCTTCCGAAATAAATATGTCCTTGGATAGAACATACTGTTAAACCTGTTCTATTACATTATACTATGTGTAACTGCGTATAATGTTCTTTATTTTCGCCACACATTAGTGCTCCACTGCGTATTTTCGCCATGCAACAGGCTACCCAGCGACCCCAGTGTTTTAAAACCGCACTTTGCGTGTTTGCGTAGCCCATTAGGCTTACGCCACACTGGCGACATTTGGGCCGCGCTACAAACGCACTAACTGCGTCGTTGCGTTGTGTAACACGTGCAGTGTCCGACGGGCAACCGCAAGCTAGAAATCTCGGACGTGGTCCTCAATGCGGTATCGCGTGCAACGACTTATTTCTCGCTCGCTCTATCACGATCATCATATCCTTATGTGAATTATATGATACTGAAACATAACATTAAACTGTACGCGGGAAATCACAGTATGCATATAGATTGTAGACACACGTCATACATAAATACACGCATTTTGAATATTAGTCAAAAGGGTGTAGAAAAGGAGTCTTTCCTAATATTACTAAGCTCTGCATAGTCTACATGTTGACGTTTTGTGATTGTTCAATAATAAAGTTCATAACAGCATTCGTGGACTTTGAATAAGAATTCCAGCTTGAAAGCCTCGAATATAACTCAAGTGACAGACGTGTTAATGAGACGCAAATTATAAATTACCAATGGAACCCACATTAAGGTATATGCTTAAGCAGTCGGCCGGATGAATCGATCTAGAACGCAGGGTTCAATCGGACAGTCTGAAATTAAAGTAATAACAGTTTAAACACATCCCAATGGCGTCAGTCCTCCACTTGTCTCAAGCCCTTAGGCAGAGGGCTATAGACGCCACATCGTAAAACGCGTCAGTTTGAAAAATGCCTGACATCATCCATGATTACCGTGAGGATGATACTTAAATTTAATGATATATTTTATGTATGACGTATAGTATAGATTATAGTGTTATATATATAAAGATCTAGATATATCTATGTAAAGTCGACAAAAGGGCATGATTCTAAAAGCCTCTGTAATGTTTAATATTACATATTGTTTACGGTATTATCAATGTTTAATCATACCCTACGTATACAGGTATCGTTTGACATTGATAATAACACAAAAAAATCTGTAATATCAATAATTACGCAAGTTTTTACAATCATAATCATGCATACCCAATTCTTTTGCCGACTGTACCGTCCATTAAAATCTATCGATTTTTTGTTATTATTTTACATATTAACTTATCCAAAGATAGTGTATAGATATATATATTTCCGTTCGATGAATTGAGCCGTTTACAAAAAAAAAATTCAAAAAGTTTATACGATTTAATATATGGTTTCCCGATTAGTGTTTAAATTAAATTAAGTAAGTATCTTAATTAAAAAAGTCTCGAAACTTCTCCACAAAAGCATTTCAGTTCTGTTGCGTAGCCACAGCAGAATAAGCCCACGACCTGTATCAGAGACGACACCAATACCAATTTCTTATTCTATTTATCTTACAATCTAACCCACTAAAGGCTGTCAAGGGTGATCTGTACAGTATATTATATCTTCAAGCATGGTTGCGCTATCAACCCGCATACCACACGAATGCATGTGGGTCTGAACGGTTCTGGCGGTTGGTTTGGGCAAGATGGTGACGATAAGGGACGGTAACACCTGGTATTCAAAGTATGCAACGATAAATGTATTCATTGTGCTTTGGAAGATGTTATCATTTTTTGGTAACTAACGTGACGTGAATAAGTAGATACATTATAGATTACAGATTATGCGTAAGTAAATAAAGACAATACGACCTCTGGACTATTTAGCAAGAAAACTATTTATCCCTTTTTAAGTAGGGTCTGAGGCCGGTATAAGAGTCTATGGACGGCTACCAATGCCTCCATTATTCTATATTGAAGCGGCATTGTGCTCGCCTTTCTCAATTGCGAGATCCATTGCTCCGCAGCAGGTTATGAGCTGCTAATCAATCATTCTGCCCATTCCCCAATTTTATTTGGGGTCGGCGCAATATGTTTTTTTCTTCCATACTTCCTTATCAGCCGATAACTCCACATTAATTCCCTTATCTTATGAGCTGTTACGAGTAACCATATGGTAGATTTTTTCTTTAAAATGTGTACTAATTAAATACTCATTACATACATTTTGAATAGCTAATTCAACTGCTAATTCCCTGTACCATACGGCCTATTTGAATCTTCTGATGACTGCGGTCAAGTCAATTTTTAAGTATCTCTGGTCCCTGGTAGTCTGGTACCAACACGCTAAAATATGCGACATAGCTTCACAATGTCCTGTTATCGAAAATAACATGATTCATTGCTCCTTGGCATAGGTTTAAGTGGCACGAATTTAATAGATTAGTCACAATACCGCACGTACCTACCAATTTTTGCGGGGTATTTAAATTGCCAGTGCAAATAATAATTTTATTGAGTAGTCTTCTACCGAAAAAGGAATCGCAAAACCTTTTCGTTTGTCTACGTGGACAGAAAAGGCCTAAGTTCCATGAATATCTAAGTGTCCGCGAGAATCGAAGAACCTTCGCTTCACTTTGCAACATTAAAGTAATTCCTAGATAAGCCGTTACATAAATGCGTGCAGCGAACCAGGAATGTCACAATCGAATCCAAATACGTTATCACTGACTGAACATGTTTGCCTACCGATAGGAAACCGGTGTTTGAACAGCTTAGCGGACACTCGCTGGCACGAGTTGACCGGCGATCTTATCTGAAGCTTTTGGAGATTTTCGTAGTTTGCTAGTTATTCATATTTAATAGTAAACAAAGAAAATCTCCAAATGCTTCAGATAAGATAACTAGCTTTTGCCCACGGCTTCGCCCGCGGTAGAGACCGATTTTTTGCAAATCATATAAGATAAAAAGTAGCCTATGTGTTAATCCAGGGTATAGGCTTTCAGCTAAGTCGGTTAAGTGGTTGTGGCGTGATTGAGGAACAGACATCCAAACACCTTCACGAACTTTTACATTTATAACATTAATAGGATATTGAATCGAAACGTTGAGCGCACTACTCTGACGTGCTAGCGATATTCACAGTATGGTTTCCATAGTTTTGAGTAACTGGCATCCAAAGTTTTTGTGTGCGAAAATTGGACTTACTGTATTATTGTCACAGTTTTGTGACGGCCTACCATTAGGTGGATCGTTTGCCGGCTCGTTACATAACCTAAACATAGAAACTTATTGGCATTAACATATTTACGAATAGAAGTCTCGTCTACTTCCTTACAAGTTATCATAAAGAACAACCTACCCGTTCGGAGGTGGCAGTTTTAAAAAATACATAAATATCATTTTTATAATAACAAAAAGAATTGTAGGTGAAGATAATAAAACACAGAAGTGAAATCAGCGATATGCTATCATCATTAACTATGAACATTGTTTATTGTGATATTACCTGTATGTTTAAACGACCATCCATTTAGTGTTAGCTTTCACTCGGTTCGATATTGTTGCGGACAGGAGATACCAACAATGTGATAGTGGTGGCCTGCTAAGCTGCTATCGAGATGTATTAGAGTTTCTGGTGCTAGCGGATGGTATGTAATGACGGTTTGAAGCGGTTTTTTATGAGCTAGCTAGATTGAAGCAGTCAGCACTTTGAGCGTGGAATACATATTGTTCCTCCTCAGGAATGAGTCTATCTATATTGAGATTATTGCAATAAAACGTTAAGTTATTACTGTCATAGCAATGTTTCTACAATCTAAATTGTATGGTTAGTATGGTATTTTATTATAGCTATCACCATTGAAGTATAATGAAGTATTATTACTAGCGTATAGAACCGACACCGCGAACACCATGTATGTCCCAATGCATTGGCGCCACGTGGCTTCAATCTTCAATGGATTCGTTCGATTTTGAAAGAAGAACCGGGGCTCAATTTTAAAAATCGAACCTCCCGGGCGGGACACATTTTGTTCGAGATGTCTGTTCTATGACATTATTTATTTATTTATTTATTTATTCCATAATTTACAAGTAACATAACAGGCTTAACCTAATGCGTTAGTTATTTCATATATTATACTTCAAACAATGATTATTACCTATATTATTTCAACACACCCATCTAAGAAAGTATGTAATGATTTGGTAATCACGATAGCATATAAATTAATAAATCGTTATTGGTTGCGCTGCATATTAGAAAGCTCAGTACGCTGTTTGAACCAATATTAATTTCATAATTGAGATGCTAACCGGCGTTGTTTATTTCGGGCGGACGCGGGCGAATCGCCTAATTACACGCTTGTAGGAAAGTAAAAACATTTTCTAAACGAACCTTGACATATTAGTTTACGGTGAGTGGGTGGAAATATTATTTATATTCGCCGTTCAAAATTAAATATGCTGCAGCGGGTTAAAAATAAAAGACACTCAGAACGCACCTGTACCTGCCTACGAGTTTCCTCATACATGGCAATGGCGTCCATGTAGGAGTGTGATTTTGCTGTCAGTTCTATTCTAATTTTGCGAGGGTTCCTTTGCATTCTGTCATGTTATAAGACAATCAATGATGTGAATATTATCTATGTTTAACGACGACGACTGCATGCAAGCTTCATAATGAAACATAGGCAATCGGCAAACGTTAAAATTACTGTTATGCGCAAGATGCAAGCAAACTGCAAGCAAGCGACAATTAACGATAAGAGTGTCTAACGTGCGTCTATGTGGACAGAAGGCTTTAGTCATAAGTAAGTTAACGTTCACATGTGATAGGTACCTACCTCTAATTCTACTTCCTATGTTTATTCAAATTGGTTAAAGTACCTACATTTTTTGTAGCTACATTGTAATTATAAAATAATATGTTAATTATACGTGGGACGATCATTCACATTGAAACAACTTGGAGTACACATCGCCTTGATGTCTTTATTCATTCACAATCTCAACGCAACGTTTAAGAATGGTTTTAAAATCACATGAATCAAACTAGCTGCTTACAAGTACAAAAGGTTATACAAAATTATTAACATAAAATCATTTACCTATTTCTTAGACACACCTTCGGCAAGATGGTGTCTTTTTCCATTGAAAAACATTTTACAGATAAACTGGCTCTCAGTTTGGCAGACTGTAAAATATTGTAAAAGTACATAATTATGCTGATTATATATATTTTTTTTTTATTTGAATCATCAAGGATTATAGTCGGTAAGCCGATCGACGATTGAAAGGAAAAATTGACTAAGCGACATTGAGCTAACTTTACAGGAGAGCAGTTTAACGTTGGAATTTTTAGAAAAAAATCATATATTTTTTTGTAATCCTCCTACCAACGTTATTCTTATTGTTTTGGAATCTTTATTTTATCATCTATATTGTGGCATATACAACAACTTTTCTAAAAATTCAACTTTAAACTGCTCTCCTGTAAAGTTAGCTCAATGGCGCTTAGTCAATTTTGCCTTTCAAGCGTCGCTAAGATAGTCGAACTCTGCTATGATCCCTCCATCCATCCATACATCCATCAGCCCTTGGAGGTCCACTGCTGGACATAGGCCTCCCCTAACTTGCGCCACTCTGACCGGTCCTGAGCCCTACTGTCCCTACAATACACAAGTGACGGTCGTGGTCATGACAATGACATTACGCATTAGAACGTTTCGCGAATTACGTAAACGCGCGGCCGGCACTCCGCGGAACCTGTTCGCAGCCGCCGTCGCAGCCATCGGAGCCGGTGCCACGACCGGACCAGTTTCGCCCCAAGCAAGGTCCCGCCATAGACCCGGTGACCACCAGGAGCGTTACCCTCTGCCGACTCGTTTCCAAGTATTTATTTTTATATCGCCGCCCATGCAAATGAACTGAGCATCTTTTAAGCCTATATTTAGTTATCGGGTATGAACAGGTAAAATATCAGTATAGAAAATTCAAAGGTGTAACTTGTAAGACTGTAATATTATTATTGTCTAGTATATGTACGTATGTTTCTATTTCAAAGATACGATGTCTATAAAGTTCATGCTTGGATTAAATGGCGCTATCTAAATATCTAAAGAATATAACATCGATGTTTTATGCAAACGAGTTAAAATACTTTGTAAGAAGTATTTTATAGGTACTCGTAAATTATTGATACGAGTCAGATACGAGTCACAATCAGACATTGGAGCGAGTGACTCGAAACGCTCGGATTATAAAACAAGATCTTAATTCCGTAATACAAAAATATAGTATTTGAAGTGTTGCCCTATTGCGCCACATCTACGAGTTTAATTCTTTTATTGGTGTGAAAAACGCGTTTACGAGCTATAAAAGTCGCTCCGGGAATCGTTAAACCCCTCTTTATTCGATCCATGCTATGTTAATTAACATGGATTAATAGCATTGATGATTTTGGAATGTTAAGCTGTTTTAAATATTCCTTTCGTTTAGCTAACATCAAGACTTTAAATCCATAAATACATTTTCTGTATCGCGGAAAGCAGAGATAATCAGAAGACATTTTAGTGCTGATACACATGCTAGTTTGATGCACACGAGAGCAATGCAGTCTATACTCCAATTTTTTAGACGAGATGTATTTGGTAAACAAACTACTTTTCATGGAAATGTGCTTTGGCCTTAAATGTTTATTTATTTTTAAATTACTATTAATTTGTGTCTGACTTACTCTTCATTTACAAATAACGATAAAAAGACAGAGGTTTCTCTACTAAATAGGTCGTCGTAAAAAACGGAGTATCATTGAGGTTCAGGTGGAACCCAAGGGGGTAAGTTCTGCGTATGTATGCTCGTGTATGCATACAAAAAAGTATACATAGGTGCTAAACAAGCATGCTAGTTTCTAGGATGTGTATCTGAAGCTAAACAATCACCAACCGATGCTATAAATGCGACAAATGCTAAATAAACTCCTAAATACTTTCCTCTGCATTCAGAATCAACATTATCAATTTTTTTACAATCGAGTACCACACTTAGTTCCTATGCTAACTCGTGGTTTCCCCATAACAATTTTCGATCAATAAACTCTTTACAAGTCATCGGTCGGTCATTTGTCGACACCGGACCCGTCACGTGTCGGTCACGCGACGCCTGCACCCCTTTGATTCAGAATCACGCGACGATCGAACCCCTCCGAATCAAAACGCACTTTTATGTTTTCCCCTATAAATAAGGATTCTAATGTGTTTATAATACTCGCCACTGAAACAGGAATACATCGAAATTTTGTGTGTAGAACTCTTTGTATGTTTACCGAAGGACACGTGTATATGACATATTTGAACATACACCATACTACCCCAATTTGTACCTCCATATAATCAGTCCTGGATTTGTCAATAGGCCGAATAGGCCGCGGCCTAGGGGCGGCAGCGTCCTAGGGGCGGCAGATTTCAGAAGATGATATTTTATAGATGATTTTTCCATTAAAGTGTCGCAAAAAATTGTAATTCTTGTTTTTTTACGCACTTTCTTAGTGACTAATTCAGTGCCTTTCTTACTGTGAATGGAAAATTTATTATTTTAGAAACATGACATGGGGCGGCGAAAATTAATTGGCCTACACTCATATAAAATATAAATCCGGCACTGCATATAATATACGTCAACGATATGAATGTTTCTGTTAACAGTTACATGGAATATCAGCCAATTAGTTTACAATTTTGTTCATGATGTCCACTAAAATCCAATAATGGATCTTTTTTCATTTCAATCACCACTTATATGTTCACTTTAATCCATAATCAGTAAAATAAGATACTCAAAAAACAAGCAGTTTTGTTATTTTTACTTAACAAAACATTGTACTGTTTACAGAACAATAAAATTCATAAGTAACATTATTAATATCAGGCATTGACAAGCCTGTGGGCTCGAAGGTCCGTAATTACGAGATAATGGGCAAAGTGAAAGCAAATGAAAGTTGGCCATTCGTCAAAACTTTGGCAGTTGAGATAGAGCCCTTAAGTAGACCGATCACGATTGATAATAACATTATATTCGACAAATACTCTAATGCACGCAGCTTTGTATTACACTTTCAAATGCGTTGTGAACACCGAAACAAATGTCTTCTTAACTTTCGAATCGGTCAGGTTTAAGTTCAAAAGTTCTTGGAGTATAAAAAAATTAGGTGCATTATTGTTCAGGCAAACTGTATAGAATTGAAAGGTTTTTAGTAGGTACCTGTATACTTTGACATGAGATACGTTTGACTTGAGAAGTTGAGTTTCTTGATAATAAGTGTACTAATTTAAGTAGTAAAAGCCTGTTATTTACTCACTTTTTGAAGCCTTCTACATCTTAGGCGGGCGCGAACTTTATCATTGTATAAATACCTCAATTTTGCAACATTCCGTTTTATTTCTTATTATCCGCAAAGTTCTGGTCTTATGATGACATTATGAATATCGATAAAATCATAATTAAGCCGCTTCGTAATTGCAATTGTCATTACACAACTTTAATTATACAGATATGGAGATGTCTTAAGAGTTTTCTCACGATGTTTTTATCGAAGCTACTGATATGTTTAATTAATTTCAGGAAAACAAAGTTTTGTTTTACTTGTATATGTACATATGTAATTATGTATATGTGCCGAGAAAACTTTTGCATCTTTTATTAATAATACGTGGACGCAACAGTATGAGATATAGCATTAAAGTTTTCAAAGAGAAAAACATGTAATTATACTACGCTTCAAATCAATGCAAAATAAAAAAGCCCTTCGATAGAATAAGTTACGGTTAAATTTTCGCAGCAGAGACCGTAGAACAGAAATAATTAATATTGATCATTTATTTTCATAAGCAGAAATGTATTTATAAAATGCCCTTATGATGAAATTACATACTTGAGCCTTATGGTCGGCATCCAAAAATACATTAAACACTTATAATCTTAACCAGGTAAGCCATAAGGAGATTACTAGTTTTACCGGATAGAAAAATGGCAAACTATATCCATCTCAACTGCTATCGAGAATACGACGGGGATCGGGCATAATTTAAGCTCGGTGCGAACCTCGTAAAATAAATACGTCGCAGTACGCGTACCGTTTATCTCTCACAATTTATATTTAAAGCTAAGATTCTTAGTAAATAAATTACTTGATCTAAAGACTCAAATCGTATATCACGAAATAGACTTATATTTTAGTGTTGATTCGTAAGTATTGCGTGAATCTTGTCTCCTTTAATTTTATGAATGTAAACATTTATTTGTTTGTTTATATTTATACGAATGTTGTACTCGGCGAAGCTTTTGATAGACTCGATAATTTAGCTAGTAGTCACAGCGATCCCGCCCACGTAAGTCAATAACATGTTTGGACGAATTATCGTACCAGATTACTTGACACGACTGAGTATCGTTGTTATTTACGCGAATAAAATGTCTACGCGTTCTAAACTACGGAATTTTAGCGATATCTCTTACAAACAAACAAACTCCACCATGCTGGTCCAACTTCAATGGTCTTTGTGATATATTTATGGTTTCGCGTATTTGTATCAGTATTTCATCTTATAAAAAAATCAAACAACTTTATTTTTTATTTAAACAAAGTAAGATTTTATTTAGACAAATTAAAACATGGTTAAATACGATTAGATATTTGACGTGGATGTAACAATCCTTTAATCTGCAATCTGCATAAGTAGACACACATCTGCATTGTTTACATACAGCAACCATCAATAGGATAAACTTAACGATGGGATAGACTCCACTCACCCAGGATCCAGTAGAGCCCCAACGCTTGAGCCTCTTCCCGAAAATGTTTTGACACTGCGACAGACAAGACACAGAGGCCGCCGGCTGGATCTTCGCACTAAAACTCTCAACCCTGTCCAAAGTCATTCTCACTCGAGTCAAGTCACCGTATTCATAAGCCTCATGGACACAGTTTAAAAAACAATAGCACTAACGCGCGTCCGAGTCACCGTTGCGTGGTATAACGTAATGACGATCGTAACTCGTAACGTGTTTCTAACGTGGTTTGACTAGTGGTAGCCCGGTAGCGTGCGGTTAGCTTGCCGGCTGCACACCGAGTGGCGGCTACATTTTCCACTTGAGGG
Organism: Thymelicus lineola; assembly: GCA_963932265.1. Classification (NCBI taxonomy): domain Eukaryota; kingdom Metazoa; phylum Arthropoda; class Insecta; order Lepidoptera; family Hesperiidae; genus Thymelicus; species Thymelicus lineola. The sequence continues at coordinate 15,752,066 of OZ010686.1, forward strand.
AAATCCGCCCCGCGCGCACCCAAAAATCCCTGACAACGCACATTTTTTTTTCCAAGTAAAATCTTATTTGTGCTTGTGTATAACGTAACAGTTTAGGAACGTCTCAATTTTATACAAATGACGCTTAACTGCGAGTGGGTTGGGATTTCCCTGATTCTCAATACGTAAGCTGTTTTCCGAACTTTTGTTTACGACCTAAATGACTGAAAGGATTGTAAAATTTAAATGTTAGTATAAACTCTAAACCCACTCGAGAAGTATTGCATGCAGCAAAAATATCAAGAAAGTTCGACTACGTCTTCATGCTTAGCTTGGATTAGCTTCATCGACTGACTTGTTAGAGGTCAGAGGGTAATTTTCCTTAAAAGTTCAAATCACGACACGCCAGTAAATCAACGCCCATGATTAACTAATCGTTTTTTTCCACGAGAAGTGCGATATTACCAAGGAAATCGGTTATTGCTTTTAAGATTTCAACCATCGCGGCTCAAATCAGGGCAAGGACTACGATCGTTTCTGATAACTTGACAGAGCTTGTGGAAAAGTAAATCAGGGAGAATTTGTGAAGCTATTCCATCCGTTTTCTGCCTAACATAAGACGAGGGTATGGCGCCAGGTACCATTTGGTGCGAGGCTCTTTCAGAAAGTATAAGGTTCTAAGCTCTAAGAAGGTAAAAGGTTCTAAATTAGGTAATTTAATCTCGACGGTATACGTCAATAGTCCAAGATGACGGTGTCGTAAAGTATTCCAGATACATATTATTTTAGAATGGTATTTTTGAACTTTGACAAACAAAGTTGAAGCACCCAACGCAGACGACTCGGGTCGCTAGGGATTGTGTCATATAAATATGTAACTGAACTAAACGATTGCAATTAAAATATACAACAAACACAAGAAACATTACATCATACGAGGAGCTCATTAGCATTTCATGCACTTGTAATTAGCTAGGTCGACATACATGTGAAATGCATTTAGTTCAGTGGCCCATGTGAAAGAAAAACACTACCGTAGGTATCATTAATAAATTTCCTATGCACTTTGGTTGTCAACAACTATATCCCATGAAGGGCCAAGACCTACTCTACTAGGCCTAACACCTTGGTCGAAAAGGCTTGGTAGTTTCGTGGCCATGGCAAAGAAACTGAGACTTATATGTCCGGCAATAGTTCTACAAATGTACGTCATCGATATCGGTATAGCCATAGCTGATCGCCGAAACCATTATGAAAGTGGGTTGCTATGTGAATGCGGTCACGGTCACGGGGAGGGTGGTACTCCCATCTTTATTGTCAGGGCGACAGGCCCCCTCAGTTCCAGATCACGATATTTTCGCATGGGAATGACTCATTTCACTCTACAGCGATATAAAGAGTATCTAAATGCCTTTATAATATGGTACGAATATTGTACAACTGGATCGTGCTGCTGTTATAATTATGTATGTGTAGAAGGTAAGTATCTATTCGCCAACTAGTTATACATTTAATGTTTCGAATTTATGAGCGTTTTATAAATAACCAACTAATTTATAAATGCTAATTAATTTTGTAAGAAAAATTTCACCTTTCCCGAGAGTTGGCAATGCCTGTTAACCTGAATTTGGCTTTTTCTTACAACGTTTTCTTTACTGAACTGAGACTAATTAAAATAGAATATTGACATAAATTTTGCAACATTAAAAATACTTGCAAAATCCGAACTTGGATCTAGAAGCCTGAATAAAGTTTGCAGTGTGTTTCGGCCAACAAAAGAAACAAAATATAAGAATAGGACCATTTTAATACTGTCCATGACCAAATCTTTATTATTGCACATGACAATATGTCACAGGGTAACATATACCCATAAAACTCACTGGTTTTTACCGCCAGGTGAGTACAGGCTGTCCATTTCCTTTCCATTGCTTGTCCCATAAAACAAATAATCTCTATAAACCTTCAAAGCACGAAGTAGGCCAGGGTCGCGGGTCACGACTCGCGGCTGGGGGTGGCCCGCCAAAGGATCGAGTCTCTCCTTGATGCGACGGCCTCGTCTCACGGCGACGAGCCTTGCATAAAACGATAAAAAGTTATAGCACCGTAAAGTTACGGCTGTAAAAAGTCTAGAAACTTACCTATAAACCCCAGGCTTTCAGTTTTCCTACTAATGCTAAAGGGGCAGGCCTCACTTTTCCGATTACGACCGACCGACCAACGTTTAAGTACTCAGCGACCGATGTCTTTTTGTTAAATGCATTATTTGACATATTTTTAGATAATTGAAGTATCATGTGTCATTATTTTACCGAACTACTCGTATTATATATTTGACTGCAATCAAATAAGCCACAGAACCGTTGTAACAATACGTATAACCACAGAACATCTAATAATTAGTAATTATTATTTACTAATTACTTATATACTAATTAATTATATACTAATTATACACTAATTATTAGATGTTCTGTGCGTATAACTTATAAGTTCGAGATAATGTTTAAGTATGCTGTAGTACGAGTAGACTTGACTGTGAAGGCACAGTCAAATCATAAATTATTGTCTCTTAGTGGGAGGAACGAAAAGTTGTGCGAAGTGCTTAATTGTCTGTAAACTTTGCCAAACTGTGGTGCCAACGATGGGCGAAATGATCTCTCAATACTATAACATTACACTAGTACTTCATAAAGGAAGACCTAGCATAGTCCAATGTCAGGCAAGTTGACATAAGCCGTGATTCCGCGATCAAATGTGTTGGGTGCGGTCGCTCCATGATGACTTTGAGGTGTGGGGTGGGTGTATAAAGGCTTTAGCACATACGCTGCTATGAAACAAACATATTATTATATGCTATTTTGTTCATTATGCTACAAATTTTGATACAAACTATATCTTTATTTGACCCGAGCGAAAATTTAACCAAATAATTCGCGTTTCTTTTTGAAGTGAAACTTCTTTAGAATCGTTAGTGATTTGAAACCGGATGCAACGACAGGTAAGATAATATAACCGCTAATTTCGACTTTCAATTTAACTTGTCCGTAGCTCAATGGTCAGGACGTAGATACACAATACCTGATGCGCAGGTTCGCGTCTCTCAGTATTTTTTTTTTAGTTTTATTTTTTTTAGTTTTTTTTTTAGTTTTATTTTTATACTGTTTTTAAATACTTTCAAATGCTCTTTTAAATATTTTCAAAGAATTTATCAACAAAAAATAAGAATTTCATTCTTTCATTCTGTCGATCGACCGACCTATTATACAGACAGTAAAAATGCTAAGTTGTATTCATAGATGGCGCGAGGAATAAGATAGAACATTCGTTTTATTGCTAGATAGATTTTTAAAAAGTGCTAAGTTGTATTCATAGATGGCGCTTCGATTTATTGCTTTAAGATTCGATTTATTGCTTTTTCATCTCATTATCTTGAAACCAAAATTTTGGAAAATTTCACTTCTACCACGTGTGAATTGCACACATTTTTGTTTGGAAGTTCTTTAAGTGTTTGTTGTTTAAAATGGAAAATAAAAAGATGCCAGAAATAAAAAAGTTTACCTAAAACGTCCTAAGTCTTAGAGTTTGAAAATGTACCTTTGGCCCTCACGATCGACAATAAATTAGGAACTACACATAGGACACTTTAGTGGCGATAACAAACTAGCGCTTAGTTGCTTCTAGCCATATCAGTTAAGTTAAATATTACGCATTGAATATGAAATAACAAAAACAAAAATCTTAATCACGTTTACCTTATAAAATACGCCGCTGTTACTCTAATGAGCTTCAGGAATTTAATATTCTCAAGCACAATAACATGATATCGTTACCGCGAACTAAATGCATGAATTAATCAGTGTTACTATAATACTGTAGTAGTTACGACAAGTCAAAATCCAATCGAAAATATTGTGCGATTTAAGTATACGTGTAAGGTCCTAAGTCCTAACATCAAGGGAGATGATAGTGTCACAACTCACAAGTCACAGTAGCTTTCGATGTGAGACGGTCTTTATAACACCAGTCCGTATGGAAACAGCGAGGAATTTAATTATGAAGCGACTCGCACTAATTCGCCTGATCAGATTATAATTTACGAAATGTACCTACAAGGCCGGAAAGCCTTCCTTGCTATAATCTCCCTAAATCTACGTTTTGAAATATACTACGTTGGCTACAATGAAGTAACATTTAAAATGATTTATGAAATAACTTTAATGTCGATGTACGAATACGTAAATAATATACATTTTGTTGAGGTTTCTCGCCTTAGTTATTATTACTTTAAGTTTCTCGCTTTGTGTTAACTCTAGTAAAAATACAATTCAATCTTTCGATCAACTCAATTGTTATGGCGCCATCTAACGCAACATTTGAATTTTACAGTTGATAAGATTTTGTAATGATGCGAAATTTTTTTTAGCTTTATGATATTTTGATTGAATTAAAATAAGTTGAATGTGTTTCTTTAGATTACTTTAGGAAGCAGCCAGACAGACACAGACATTGAAAACAAAGTGATCAAAATAAACTCCAACTAAAAATAATAAATAATCTATACTAATAACAAAGAGGAAAGATTTGATTGTTTGCATTGAATAGGCTCCGAAACTACTGAACCGATTTGAAAAATTCTTACACTGTTGGAAAGCTACACTATCCCCGAGTAACATAGGCTATATTACATTTTCAAAAAATTAGGGATCCTTAATAAAAATCCAATAATGTAACCCAAGGTGTAAAAAATAAAGAAAACCAAAGCGAGGGCGGTTACTCGTAATAAATAAACGCTTACACACTCATACCTCCGCAGTAGGTTTTTACCTTCGCGAGTGGCATGGACTATGTAATATAACACATCACTATAACACCCATGACCCGAGTACAAATATTTATCTGTCACATAAATATCTGCCCCGGCCGGGAATCGAACCCGGGTACCCTTGCTTCGCAGACAGGGTCGCTACAGGGTAACAACTAGGCTACAGGGTCGTCGTAATAATAATATTCGACGAAAATAAGAAACATGCCACTAAATATACCATGATTATTCAGCCGTGTAAATATTTGACACTTCTTCGCATTCATAAACATTATTTATTGAGCCCCTGACAATTGTGTTCTAGTTAAGGTAAACTAATAGGTATACACAAATTCACAAATAATAAAAACACGAGAAACGTTTCATGATTAATAGCATCTAGTAGGGATTCTTATTCATTAAGAAAAACTCCCATGATACAATGTTATTAATCAATTTTGATTTAATTTTAATAGTGTATTTTATCTATGAACGACTCAAAAATTCGTATTCACAATACGATGAAAGATTTGCACCTGAATAATAATTAATATGCCTAACATTTATCATAATTTAAAATACTTTTAAGAAAATATAAACACCTCAAGCCCAATAGAGCGATCATAAACTAAATTAAAGCTTATTAAAATAACCGACAGTTGGGGCTGTTAATCGAACCTTAACCTTTTACACAATACGCATTGTTACACAGTGTCATCGTCCTTCACAATATTTCAAAACACTACTGTCATAAACTGTTTACAATAAAACAAACTTGAAGTAGTAAATTAGAGGAACCCCGCTGCGATACAAATAACTTCTACGCGGTTTGAGTGAACAATAAATATCGGTGGCCATCTCTGTTTTATTTTCTTTTTATTTTCCTACCGTTGATTCATTATCGGACGCGTGTCACACTTAATGGATTTCCAGAGCTTTAGAAATAGATGGAATGGCACGCGTTCGTGAAGATGAACATGATTTGAAAATTTGAATAGCTTTCTATTGAAGGGATGAAAATCAACCGCACTTCCCTATTCAACTCAATGAATGGATGTGGGTGTTGACGCATTCGTATCTTTTTATGCACAAAAAGACGTACGTATCGTCCTCAAATTGACAATGCATTAATGTCAAAAATTAGTGGTTAGAACTAGAACGTTGGTCTCCCGAACGCAGGGGCCTGAGTTCAAATCCTGGCACGCATCTCTAATTTTCAAATATTATGTGCGTATTATATTAAGTTAATTATCACTTTCTTCGGTGAAGGAAAATATCGTGAGGAAACCTGTACACCGTTGAGTTCTCCATAAAGTTCTCGAAGGAAAAAAAAAAAATGACGTGCATAAGTGTATCAGTGATACCTATATGAATAAAATATTTTGACTTTGACTTTGACTTTGAAGGTTTGTGAAGTCTACCAACCCGCACTTATCCAGCGTGGTAGACTATGCCTGTACCCCTCACATTGTGAGAGGAGAGCTCGAACCCAGCAGCGGGACAATATTGGGTTGTTGCTTTGCTTTAATGTCAAAATATGAATTGAACGTAGATTTAGCGTACTCGTATTGGGTATTTGAGTATCAAAAGTTCTAGATACTTAAACAACAGAACATTAAGAAACATTGATTGGCTTCAACCCATTAATGGCCCACTACTGGGCACGGGTCTCTCTCTCCTCTTAAGAAGGCCTAGAGCATACTCCACCAGGCTACTCCAGTTCGGATTGGCGGAGGGGTTAGTGGTCAACCCAAGTGTGAGAAGTTTTCATGCCACACCAGATATACATTCTTTAAGTTCATAAGGACGGCAATGATTTCAAAGGTCAGGTCAACAGGTCTAACAATCCAATTTTCCAATCTTACAACACAGAATCTTACAATACATATTTTTCATCTAGCATTTTCCTTCATTGACAAGTAATCAGCATAATGTCTTTACATAAGTCATAAAAATGGTAGGTAGGTACCTACTCAATACATTTTGTTTATAACTGTTAATAAATTGTAGAGAAAAGAAACAAAAATTTCCACGAAAAAACAACGACGCAATTAAAATGGCATTACTATTGTAATTAAAAATGTTCATTTTCACTTTTGTAAGTGACGTAAATTAATTAGCTTTTTTACAAGGCTAAATGTTTTATATTACGAATTTATTTGTTAATTACCAGTGGGTAGTGTCAACATCCCCGTTGGTCCGCCCGGGGATCCGGGATGAGTTCAGCCGCGTCCGGTCAGTCAACGACCCAGTAGAAAAACATTTGCTTGAGCGTAGGATCGCGTTCTAACAATTGCGATACAATATTCAATTATTGAAATATAACGTTTAATAGAGTTCCGAAGTAATTTCTGAGATCGAGCTCTTGAACCGAGATCAGTTTATACGGGCCCTAGCGCAGATATAGGAGAGGGGGGAAGGATGATGAATGCTATATGTCTGAATACTTGACCATGTATTTTATTATCAGGTGTGCACTTTCGTGTATATGATTAAGATACGTAATTTATTTATTTTGTACAGCCCACAGAAATCTCGTAAATTTTTAAATTTAATACTGTAAATAAAAGTTATTCCTAAACCTTTATATTATTTGAATGTGGTGAATGTCTGACATGGGTAGCGATCCCTAGAGTCTTAGGTGGAACGCCCTTATCCGCTTTTCCCAATAATTTATTACAAAATTAAAGATTATATTAAAATATAATACGATCAAACAAAATCATAACAATTGAGAAAACGTATGATAATATCAAAGCAATTTCATACGTAGAATATAATAAATTGTTGTATTAAAATGCTATTGAACTCTAATGAAAGTTTGCTGAACAGTTTATGAAACTCGATGAACCCGCTAAAATATAATACTTGAACCTTCTCTTGTGTCTTCAAATGTTATTGTACCCTGCTTTTCATGTTATTCGATATGACAATGTGAATAACCTTATCGATATACACAAAGGTATCAATCTGAATTTAAGTAAGAACGATAAAACGATAAAATCGGTCAAGTTCGGGATGAAATCGGATAGGATGGGGTTCCGTAATGCTTGCCTACAATTTTAGTGTCGGCTCTTGCGTATTCCGATTTCTGTTTTCTGGTTAACTATAAAGTGTGGGACTATTGGTTATGTTTAAATATCTATAATCTTTTATTAATTTAAATTCAGTAGTTTCGGGGACATGACAAGAGAGAGAGAAAGAAAGAGAGAAAGAGAGAGAGAAAGAAAGAGAGAAAGAGAGAGAGAAAGAGAGAGAGAGAGATCAATCGTTTAATGTCTTGTATATATTTTACAATATTTTTAAATTAATTTGAATTGAATTAAATTGAATGAAGCTTTTAAAATTAAAATACACTATGGTTGTGTCTCACAAATTTTACCATTATGTCCACTATGAACAAAATCACGTGGTTTTTCACCTGTACAGAACCCTAAAATCGTTTATCTTTGAATTCTCAGTACTTGGTATGAAAGAAATAACAGATTACAAACAAGTTCATAAAATGAGCAAGCTTACTTTTCCCGTTTATCGAACACGTTCGTCTATTTATAAATAACTTAGTTGATTGCTCTTCCGGGAAATGTTTATGATACCCCACTTCATTGCTTTCCACGCGCCCCTCATAATGCTATTGTGTTTTCATGACATCATTTAGAATTATTTTCACTTGGATTTGGATAGGAACAGATGATGCACACTTGACGTAATCATATTAGGGAACATACCAAAACCACGTAACCCATTTTTTCCAACTTTTTACCCCCCTCCCGCCCTTCGTGACCATTCGTAGTATATGAGAAGACCCCCCCTCCCCCCTAGTTTTCACGTGGTAATTGATAAATACGGTTTTCAATACTTTTTTGCAAAAACAGAGTTGAAAAATAATAATTTTTCTTATATTTGACTTGTGTGGCGCAATGGTTGCTAAAATATTGAGTACGTGACAAAAACCTAAACCCACCCCCTCCCCTCTGTGACCAATCGTGGTGTTTTGAAGACCCCCCCTCCCCCCTAAATGAGGCACGTGGTTTTGGTATGTTCCCTTACCTACCCTTATGTGAATATTACCAATAGGACTATGTACATACATTATATTGGTTGGCTACCTAGCCTTATGCAGGGTTCGATTTCCGAGGCAGATTAGATACATAGTCTATAGTCTGAGCGGTTACTACATTAAATATTTAAAGTAATAGTAATGCGTGTTATATGCGTGTAATACTATTTTGTTTTATTTAATATTTTCTTTGACTATTTGGACTACGGTGACTAAAGCTGGCCATACACAAGTATACATGTCAAGTTTGCAGCGGACTTGATGCGGCAACCAGTAAACTTGACGGTGTATGGCTATCTATGTATGGAAGACTGCAAATTGGATGCTGCATCAAGTCCGCTGCAAACTTGAGAAGTATACTTGATCGCATAGATGTAATTCTGTTTTTTAATTACATCATTGCTTGATCGTATTTGGCCAGCTTAAGGAACACATTGCAACCTGCTTTGCAAAGCAAATAACAACAAAATATAAATCAAACAGTTGACAATAAACAATACTGTATCAATTCTGCCATCTGAGGTTGTTCGGTAGATCACCGTGCCCTACTCCCAGTATGGTGACGCGACACCGTGCAATCGACAATAACTATACTTAATTCAGTTTACGTTCCGTCGTGTCACCTGTCGCGAGGGCGTCATAAATAGAGCCATGTTTATTTATAGTTGTTGCACGACCACGATGTCACATCGTAGACCACATACGGGCGGTCGCGATGCGATGCGTCCTAACACAATTGCCTATGCGGAATTCCGCACTAAAAGCGTTAATATCAATAAATTTAGAAAATAATAACAGTTTGAAAGAATTTATTTATATGCAAAACAGTGAAAGGTTGAAATTTTTTAGTAACTCGAAGTTTTTGTAAGTAACATCTCGGCATCTTAGGATTTGGTATCATTGTTGCATCTTAAATGAAAATTTTAGGAAGCAAATACACAACTTAGAAAATAAAACTGAAGAAAATCGCTCCTGAACGTTTGACAAGTCCTCAGATCCAAAGTAACATAAGTCGCTATTTACCTTAAGCCTGTGTACCTTAGAAGCAGAAATGCAAATACTTCATCAGTGCATACCTGTAACAAATAAAATTAAAATTAGTATATTGAATTATAATAACAATTTTAGCCGACGTTAAGTTTTTCTAGTTTACTAATATTATTCTTATGATAACAACCGGGACCGACGGCATTACGTATCTTCCAAAGCACGGAAACACTCAAAAATTTTTGCCATTAGCGGTCACCGGTCTACCGACCGCGCCGGCTGTTGCTTCTTTGTCGATCACCGACGCGACGCAAGCCGCCGGGCTATGAGCGCTTCAATGTGGGCATTATTGCGGTTCGTTAATTGTGCGATTACAATAAAGTTTACTTGTGCCAATGCTGTATATCAATTTATAAGTGTCCTAACACTATGTAATTCATTATTTTACGAATAGGTGCAAGCTTATTCCAATCCTAACTGCGATACAAGCAACTCGCTGTAAGGATGTACCAAGAGTTTAACAATGTTTCATTTACACATTAAAAGTGTTTATGTATTAAAACAATTAATTAACTTAATGAGTATTCTAAACCCAAAAACCTGTTGTCTCGGTCATTACTTCTCACACTTTTTCGAATGATCTGAACGGCTGAACGAGTGAAATGACATGATTGAAATAAGTTTTACTCAAAGTATGTATGTTACAAACGCTTTTCGAAAGACATTCAACGCCATCGCTTCAACAAATCCCTACCGTGAGTGGTCCTGGGAGAAGAAGTGGCAATAAACTACCGGGGTTATTTTTTCTTACTCACAGTTACAGACAACACTTAATACTACTTATGGCAATATTTAATATGAAAAAACTCATGTCCAAGCAGTCTTGTCATTTATGGACCGTTTAACCGCAAGTGTGTAATTGCTTTTCATAGAAACCAGAAAACCACTGGCCGGCTCGTTAATGAAACTGTCTAGATACAGTTTCAATTTGCGAGGCCTAATTTAAAGTTGCACGATGAGAAAAATGTAGAGCCAGCACCAGTTGACCCAGTAAAGTCGGGTTCATTAATAAAACTCTCAAGTCACTCAAGTCGCGTTCATTAATGAAACTCTTCAACTTTTGACGGTAATATTCAGAGCATTTAACGTTTTATTTTAACCTAATTTTATGTTGTGAAAATGTCGAAAGCCTGTGTTTAATTTAATATTGAAAATTGTTAAAAGAAACAAAAATGTTATTTATTGTACCTAACATTATTGTATTATTATATAATTATGTAAAAGCTTAAAATATTTACATACTCATATGTAATTTTTAGAATTACAATTACATTATTCCAAGTCTATAGACAGCCACTAATCTAAAAATCCAAATCCAGTTAAAAATCGAATTTCTTAATAATTATGAAAAAGGCACCTGAAAATTAACCTAACTAACTAACCCGAACCTTGTGTATTTCATCTGTATCCTAATAATGTATCTTTAAATCACGTACACTAGTACTAGTACGGTGGAAGTTAAATAAGTGTTATCCCGAACGGTCATATGAGAACAGCTCTAACAGTGCGGTTTACGCAAAGTCGATCCGCCTCGAATTACCCCAGGTGCGGTTAGTGTTACGCACTACACTGCAGTCCGTACACAAATTGCAGCCCCCATAGGACTGTGATGTAACTAAATGGGTCGCGTGTGGGCACTGTGGGCTAAGCCGATGTCCCGTTGAGCGAGAAACGCCAATTTATTTAACGACACGACAACGACAAAATGCAGTTTCAGTTACAAAACAAAGTATTTTTTAACATAACTTAATATTATAATATTTGACGACTCGTGTGATGTGGTTACTATTTCGGAACGCCCGCACTGCTATGCCCAGGGTTCGATCCCAGCGAGGTGGAAATTTGATGATGAGTCTAATTTTATTTTTATCGATTTGGGTATTATGTGCTCTTGTATTTTTCTCTTGCTTTAGTCAAGTTAGTGTCTAATATTATTTATTTTTATTATTTACTAGTGTGCAGCATATTCAAGCGTGTGTACACACACAATAAATACTTACATAAGAAATAGTTGTCATGTCGTTCAATGGAGAAGCGGCCAAACGCCTAAGCCGTCTAACCCACTTCATGCCTACCACACTTCTCGGTATCATTAACGAGACTCAAGATTTGATCTAACATCTCGTAACATATGTAACCTAATATCACCGGACCGCGCACTCCAGCATTTTTCATCGTAACTGGGTTACATTTTAACAATAAAAGATACTATAAAACTATTTAATTATTATGTCCGCGCCCGTCTAACCAATTTCAGTTATGTAGGGCGTGAAGTCGGAGCGTTAAAGAGGCCAGGTTGAGATTTATTACTCGTCCATGGTTAACTGGAGTGAACAGCAGATGGGTTAACTTGTCTAAGGCTAATGTAAGCAAGCCTCTACGCTGAATGAGGCCGTCGCCGGATCAGGAAGCGTGTTAACGCCACCTACTAGTTTGAACTGTTTTAGCACCTACTCGCAAAATTCACTCTTTTTCTTTTTGGTGACTTAATTTATACTCGTAGCAGCTACCGAAACAGCTACCGAATACAATTATGTTCAGTGGGCAGGAAAATCCATGAATAATTTTATAATTTTATTTACCTAACTTGAAGCTATTTGAGCTCGGTGACAGTTTTAAACTTCTAAAGCTATTCCTCAGGACTGACAATGAGATAAACTTTGTAGGTTTGTCCTTGGCCTTAATAACTTTGCTACCAAAACAACAATTTGCTTTATAGCAAACAACGCAAATATCACGATGACTTGGTATGAAGTTACAAACTCGAATGGAATGACATAATTATGAACGAGTAAGGTGTTCCAACTTGAAAACTATTCCAGCTGTTGTAATTGTCTTACATGTGAACTTAAGCTGTGAATAAAAAACTTTTCTTTTCCAGAAAAATTCAAAATCTAGATGTATCTAACTGTTACGTAAGTTGGTGCCAATAAAACAAAAGGAAAGGGAATAATTGAAATATTTGAGAACCTTCCATTTCGATTACATTTAATTGCGTCAAAACGAATTTGGGCCTTCGTCTCTTTGATCGTCAATGAAATTCAACCTTTGCGTCACTTTTCTTTAGGAACGGGAAATAATCCGAAAAGTATTAATAGTACAGCGGTCGAATGAAAGATTTAGGAATATCAGAATACGTAGGTGGTTTCCAACAGAAAAATTTGCGATTGGTTGATTAAAAATTTTCCTTGTTCTTATACCATCATTTAACAAAGTCAGTATTGTTTTGTTCACATGTTTTTTATAATGTTATAAAATAATATTTTATAACATTATAAAAAATATTGTAATTAAATTTTTATTTCCATGTTGTTCTATTAAATCTATGTATGTATAATTGTATGTGGTCTCAGATGTACAGTATTTAACTTATAGTAATCACATATGATTAAAATCGGGCGAAGGCGTCTTCCAATGCCGTCATGTGTGTTTTGTCTTCTCTCCAGCAGGAAAATATATTACACGGTATCTTCAAAATACTTTATAGTTCTGTGAATGCTTTAAAATAACCCAACAGAACAAACAAATAATACAATTTAAGATGTTCGCTTACAAATCAATCAAGTTGATATATTTTATCGCCGTCCACTAGTGCGTTCAACATGATTGGGTACTTATACGAGTACCATCGATATTTAAATAATGGATCGGAGTGAGTATTGAACTCTACAAGAACCACGTTCGTCATAAAACATAATTATGATTGATAGACAAGTAAAATGCCAAATTTTCTCCAGAATATCAATCGATTAATTGGAACGGTTCATTAATTTAATAATATTCTCATCAAACATAAATGTGAAATGAGAGCCAAGTTAAAAAAGAACTGAGATCTAAATACGTGCCAAGTTCTTTGTAGAAAATTCTAAAATTTTAGTCACAAGAACATGTGATTCAAGCTCTATATTCTCTACATTTTTCTGTAAGCTCTACATTTGACTTAGCAAAGTCAGACAGAAAGTTTTGGGCGCAAGCAGCCAATACACACATACAGTGGACCCCCGGTAATCCGGCCCCTGTCTAATCCGGCACCCCTTGTAATCCGACATGGTCTAATATTTTTTATTGAATATTTTTTTGACAATTTTCGCTAATGCATGATTGAACAAGTTATAATTTGTACGCACCACCACTATTGTGCTCGACGCGTAAGGTATTGTTTTGATTCTGATTGCTTAGTTTGAATTTGACAACATTGTGATGAAGATAGCGGTGCGGTCTAGCGTGTGTTCTCTCTATTAGTTTAATTTACTAAATTTGACATACATAATACATACTACATACGTAATACATACATAATACATTATATAGTATGATTTGTACTTCAGAGTCAATGATATTAAACTATAGATAGGTTATGCCCTTACAAATCAACCAAAAAATCTGTTCCGACCGAGCTACAACACACACACACACACACACGTTTATCTTTTGTTTCACTACACCAATCCTTTATACATACTACATTGTATTACATTGGAAAATTACGTAAAAGGGATGGCACTACTAAAACCATAATAGTGAAAAAGACAGCTAGACGGCCTCACTCAGAGGCAGCTATCAACTGTCTGAATTAAAATTGCTATACTTGACTAAATTCGACTGACGTAATTACAGCGCCCTCTTGGCATATCTACCTCTTTTATACATATAATATTATTGTTCAGAGTACATATATATTATAACATATAGAATCTTATCATTGGATCTGTAATTTGTCGGATTACAAGGCACTCTTTCGTAAAAAATTCCGGACTATAGGGGGTTTTAGGCAGTACTCTATAATCCGACAAATTCGATAGTCCGACACTGCCCTGCAAAATGTTTGTCGGATTACCGGGGGTCCACTGTATTTGAAAAAAGGATTTGGCGGAATTTTTTTCTCGCGTATCTTAACAAAGCCAGTCTTTCGAATTATTACAGAAATGCCCTGTTTTTCGTCATAAAGCTCAGGGTCCAATGTTTAACATTCATTTGATGGTAGTTTTGCTTATCCCTGAAAAGCTATAATAAAATGATTTGCTTCCGGACGGGATTTCATTGTATTCGCGCCCGTACTGCTTTGATGATCGCTGGCGTTCTAAGCATACGAGGTCGGCCGCTTCTTTTCCGGTCTTCGAAGCTCGAAACTTCAGGGAATCATTTCATAGCACGATAAAAAAAATCCATGAGATATTTTTCATTTTCAGTAGTTTAAAAATCTCAATAGGTGCATAGCTTTAGCGGTGCAACTTATTAATCCGTCTGTGTCTACTGTTAAATTTTAATGTCTACTCTTTTTCATTAAATGCCACAATATCAATTATTTTTTATTTTTAATATAGTGCAAAAGCATTGAAGTATCATTACTAGCATATAGAACCGACACCACGAACACCATGTATGTTCTAATGCATTGGCGCCACGTGGCTTCACTTCAATGGATTCGTTCGATTTTGAAAGGAGAACCGGGGCTCAATTTTGAAAATGGAACCTCCCGGGCGGGACACACATTTTGTTCGAGATGTCTGTTCTATGACATTATACTTCAATGTGCAAAAGTTCCTTATTCATAATCAATCGAAACATTTTCCGCTAGTATTTGATACTTAAATTAAACAAGGCCTAACAGTATTTATGGCAAGACTATGTATAATATCAGTATGCAGCCAACTGTCCCATTATCCAACCGCTATCGGCAATTGAAAATGTGCGGGCGGGCGATGTAGGCGAAATATTATTATGTCAGCACTAAGATTAAGATAAGTGTTTACGTTCGTCGGTTAGACCGTCAGTTTATTGTTTCACTGAGTCCTCGAGATATCTCACAACACGCGAGCTAACTCAAGGTACGCTAGCGGCTAACGGCTTGTCTGGTCTAGATTGATATATCTGGAATTTGATTTACGGCTCGTGCACTGAATGTAGGGAAATAGGGAAATTCAATTAATACTTTCTAGTCGGCAGATTTAATATTTTAGGAATATAAAAAGCTGTTTCTTAGGAGACCCTAATAAATCCCTGATTACTCATTATCAACGGGTTACTTTGCTTATTTGTGATTATGTCAATCATCACAAAAAAATATCATAATATTCCTTTAGGATTTCGTGTAAAGATCCCAAAGATATTTAAAAAAAATACAGATTATTATTGATACGTTTTTGAAATTTTATTCATACAAAATTGCATAATACATTATATCTAAAAATGTTCATTGAACTCTAGTAAACATTAACTTCCAATAAACATACAACGCGTGTATACGATCGTAATGTTACATTAGGTAATTGAGACGTTCGATGCTGAATTTTGCTCATACTCGACGAATGCTTAAAAGTAGATACGATAGTATTCGAACAGTTGTACCGTACCGTACGCAATCCCTGCATTTCCCCTCCGCAACCTGCCAACAAGTAGGTCAAGGCTTCAATTTCCGATACACTTCTGCAGTTTCCTTTGCAGAAACACAACCATCCTTCCAGGTTTCCTTGAAGCATGTATCTAGTATGTATCATAATCAGATATAATTTTCTTCATTTTCCATCTTCTTGTAGCTCAGTTTTATAAGTTCCTTATAAGTTATAGGTATAAAAAATACATTGTTTATTTAAATCAGATGATGCATTTGCTTACAAGCATGGTACGACTGACTTTCTGATATCCCTTTATTACGGTGATGTAAAATACTATTTTTAGAAAATGCCTCAAATATAATGAAGCTTGTTCTCAGTTGGAAATCTGGTTTCATTAATCAATATAATTTAATAAGTAGGTCTCAACAGTAATAATCTTAGAAGAAATTATATTAGAAAGAAGGAAGTATTAGAAGTAAAATAGACATAAGATAAGAGCACGTGAGAGAGAGAGTACGTGATAGTTACGTTATATATATTATTCGATCAGCTAAATTTTGATTCGTTTCCTCCGAATGCATTTATGAGTATGGTGCGAGATATGGGTTTATTGCTTTCAAGAAGCAGTCTTTGGTGGAATACGTGGTCATTCTCTGAAAACATAAAGATCTTAGCCATCAATAGAAATGGAAATTCAAATATTTTAATGGCCTTATCTTTCTTAGATATTGGAACATCCGGAGTCCAATGTTAGAGATATACCTTACATACTTATAATAACATGACGATTGATTTGTAGGTAAATAATGTAATAAATAATTCGGTCGCAATATAGATCGATTTTAGGTTTTTAACTTTTTAACGTATTATATACATTATGTCACACGTACTAAATCAAAGACAACGGCATTTAATTCATTTCAGTGAATGTTAGAATCGTCGCTTTGCCGCCGTATCCAATCACGGGAAGTGTTCGGGACGTTGAAAAATTTAACGCTTTTATCTCAATTCAACCAGGAAACGTCTTATTTATGAACGTATCTCTTCGGCATTGTGATCGAGAACAGAGCTAAGGCGGTGTTGCGTTGTATGCCCTAATTTTCAGTTACTTCTTTGTTATGCCCGTGTTTTGAGGTCAACAGTGTCCACCAATCCAGTCGTACACTCATGTCTGCGTAAACCCAGTCTTTCCCGAAAAACGCGACGTCCTTGATTCAATCGTGCCGGTTTACTAATCCCAACGCACAGTTCGTGTCGCCTACATATCTCAATGAAGCCGAAATATTAATCTTCTTAGAAAACGTAACCGAAATATTTAAATTACGCGAAAGAGACGTAAAGAAATTTAAGACCCGATTAGCGGTTGAAGACTCCGAGCTATTATTGTGACGTTTTAAAATACGTCGGTTATTTTGGACGGGGCGGATAGTGTGTATAAATATAATGCGTCGCAAAATACATGGCCGAGTTATGTCAGAGCATCGACAATACCCACGAGGGAATGTTCGTGTTAAATAGATTGATAGTGGTGAAGGACGTGGTACTGAAATACAGACAACAAGATGACAGTTCGATGGCTGTTCCTTTTCGCAGAGTGATTTGGACGTGGACTGGGCAAAATATAATTCAGACCATAAATTATTACTCCAAAGTGAACACAACTTTGCCCAGTTTGAACAGCACCTAAAAAGAAGTCAAAACATGTAAGATAATTCAACTTGACTTATACGTGGGCGGGGTCGAGGCAAGCAGTCAGTATTTCAATAGACAAATGCGTTCTGATTTGCATAATTGAAAAATTGCAAAGATCCTGTGCCCTTTGAATTAATGCTGATGTTCAACATCTGTCTAAAGTTGACAAGGTCTGAATATTGTCTTGCTTGTGTATAGCGTTATTTATATCTGCAATAAGGGAACTAAGAAAATTACTAGAAAATTAAAGCCCGTTATTTGTGGTAGTTTAAAATGATCCTCTTAGAAGGTTACAGTTTATGCAGTATTCGAAATCCCAAATCTATAATTCGAAAACGCTTTGCAAAAGTTGTGTTGCCAGGGCATTAAAGATATTTTGGGCATATTACAACTATTTTACTTACAATTGCTTTCTATATCGGTAGTTATTGAAGGAGATGTAATACATTAATCACGTGTTCAAACACGACAACCTCCAGGAAAACGTGGCATGTCATGAACATAAACACCGTGTAAAACTTCGCGTACAATAGCTATGGTAAATAATTTGTTATCACGTGTAGTCACAAATAAACTCACTCATTTCACTTCAGTTCTATTTCGGTTCCGGGATATGGTTTATAATATGGATTTAAATTTAAATTTCCGTGTGTTGGATGTATGTTGCCTGTCGTAATGATGATGATCTGTCCATCTGTCTGATTTGGTTCATATTTTTTGACTTCTTCTGACTGTCTTCAGGTTAAGGTTTTAAATGAAATTTTAGGGACATAACTAACTTCAACCAAACTTTTAAAAGACCGAAAAACTGTCTAACATTGGATAGTTGTAAAATTGTTGAAATACGTGATAACCGTATAAATCGACAAAATACCCAATAAACCAATTCAAAAATAACTATAGACAAAGAAAAACAAATCGCAGCTGCAATCGACAAAGTGAAAAGCAGGCGCTAATCCATTTGAAATTATTACGCTATCATCCGGGACGCAGCCTTATTATCTACAGATAATGTAGTACGAAACGTTCCATTTGTTAAAGCTCAGATAACTACAGTATATAAAACCGGGATATAAAAGTAAACAAAGGGGAAAACGGGTCGATGGATGGGTTTACGAGCGTTTTAACTGTTTTCTTATTTTCGCTTCCATTCGCGGACGCCTGTTACGAAAGGTATGTTCCGTAAACCAAATTACGTGCAATGACGTCTTCACCCGACAGAGCATATGTTTCATTGTTCGTCGGTCTTAATAAATAGCTTATTGTATCTGTGACTTCATCACTGCAGGTAGAATCCGTTATGTGTCACATCAGAAGATGTTATTCATGATAAGTTAGCCCGAAAAGTTCTCTGTCTTCGAGATTGTTCGAGGCAATCCACGGAAGCTGTCCTTTTGTTTCATTTGTCAGTTACCGTTAGTGTTGTGCTTTTTGTTTAGGTACTACCCAAAGTTACAACACTATGTTAAACGTCTTTGGCATTAGCTGACGATTTATACGGACATTCGTTTGTATGTGCAGCACTAGGGCCATTTATGATTCATTATGCAGAAGCCCGTGTTAATTAACAACAGTCGCATACACGGGCTTTTTGGAATTTCTTAGAAGATAAACAAAAGAAGTATAAAACTAGCCATTAGGAACTATTGTCTAACAGTTGTGGGTTTTATGTGGGAAAAGAAAAATGGTATAGAGAAAAACCTAAACCTAAACGTCATCCAGACATTCTTCCTAGGAATGAATTCCATTGGGCTTAGTTATTTATATTTTGCTGGATCTGTTTACAAATTGCCATGTTTTCGATTTGGTAACTACAAGAAGATATTGATACTAAACAAAGTGTTTTTTAACGTGAATTCCTCATAACGGTGGAGCATTTGAAAATAGAAATTTAAGGCGACCTCGTGTTTGGACGTCGGCACTTCTGCCAAGACTGCGCACGCGACTAAGTATGTGAGAGGCAATTTAACCATTATAGTTGTTTTGGTGCAGTTACGAATTTGATTATTGATCACTACATGCAAAGTACCGAAACAAAAGTTTGCATAAAGGAAAGGTACATAACATTTGTAATAATATCTAAACTATTCTATGAAGCAAGGCACAATATCGTTAAGAAGTTTATGATCATGAACACTAATATCTTCAAATCATCTTACAAATTGCGTTAAATTTTTGGGGACTTTTTTAATACGGTATTAACAACTGGTTTCTTTTTATTAATGTTCTGTTGATTTCCGTACTCAACCCATAAGGACGTTCTGACATCTTCAGACGGCGCTTCCTGAGACCTGAAGAAACGCAGGCAATCTTTTGAAAACACCGCGGCTAGACCTATCCAGCCAGTCGGGCAATCCAATCATTCCGCCACTATCTTTGAATAGGCATAATACCAGCCCACTGATGGAGATCCATTATGAATGATTTACGATAGATTCATATCGCTGATAGCCATCGCATTCTGCACATAAATTGCCTAACGTACGCGAGTCGGCGAGCCAGCGTTCACCGTTCGACCTTGCCTGTAATATCCGCTCCCCGGCAATAAGTTCCGACCACGCTTCTAATTAATTAAAACAATGTTAATTGAATGACATTGTTACCTAATAAACAATCTCTGAACGAGTGTTAAGATTTAATCCATACAGGTCTGACCTCACAACTCTAAAAATAGACGTAGCGAAAGATATACGAGTACGAACACAAAGAAGGTTTATTGGGTCAGTTATTTTTAGATTGCAGCTTCTCCAAGTTTGTTTTAGTCTTAAGTTTAAGAGGAAGTATAATGCTTAAGATAAACTACTGTAACTTTATAGTTTGGTAAAATAATATAATATAAAATGGCTTCAACCCATTAATGGCCCACTACTAGGCACGGGTCTCTCCTCTTGAGGAGGCCTAAAGCATATTCCACCAGATGTGATAAAATAGTAGTCTCTAAAACCTATATTGCTTAACCACTGACAAATAAGGAATTACATAAAATAATCCGAAGAAAGCTTTCGCTTTCGAGAAATTAATAAAATACAGGAAGTGACTGGTTTCAAGTTACTAATGCAAGTTACACTCAACCAACATAACGTTCGGGGAATAATTCATAATAAAAAGAATAACAAGAAAGCAAAACGAGAAAAGATGTTTTAGCGATTAAACATAAATAACAATACTAAAATGGGAATACGGAAAAGCATGTAGTTCAAATTTAACTTGACTCGCGGAATCGCGGGACGCTCGGCATTTTTTCCCGTTTAGTCACGCTGACTAAAACATTAATGAAGGTAGGCACCATTCATAAGAGTATCTCTGTTTCTCTGCAAAAACACTCATCATTCCAAAAAAAACCCTTAAAACATGGTTTAGTTATCTCTGTAATTTAGTTATCCAGCGATTGCCTGCATTCCCAATGGTTGGAGCTTGAAAATCTGCCGCTACACCCGAATCTACCCAACACAAAAAAAAATATGGGGATGTCCTTCATTGACTTTGAAACCATGCAAACGATATGTATGCCCCAAAGCCTCAGCCGCGGCGGCGAGCGTTAAAACCATCTGCGGCGGCGATAAGCTCGCGTGGGACCGTGACAGAAATAATGCTTGCTGCATGATGCATCTCTGCTTGCATGTTGCATACTTGCTTGCACGCTGCATGCCTACTTGCATGCTGAAAATATGGTAATTAAAACGGTGGTATAATGAATTTTCAGAAACATAATAGGTACTTCAAACAAATATTATTTCGGCTAAGTGTATCTTCGGTAAAAAGTTTTTCAACCAAATGAAACGTCGGAGTATCGAAAAAAATGGAATTTACAATAGGTCAACCAATACAGTGGAAGACGTGACTTCGATAACGTAAAAAATAAACGAAACAATAATAGTTGAAAAGTTTTAGAAATAAAATTCGGTCAAATATTTTTCGAATTTATGATATGTTTACATATTTTCTCTATAAAATGTATACATTACGAGGAAATCCTAAGTAAAGAGTATATTACAGAAATGACTATGGTTATTGCCGTGAATGAGCGAATTATACTTCATTTAGAATCCTGTGGCCTATGTCAGAAAAAAGGAACGTTGCGCAAAGAAGTAAAAAAATATTGAGTAGACTTGGTATATTTTCTTAGATTACTCTAATCTCATACATATTAAAAGCGAGGTTGTTGACACAATATACCTAGTGTATTGAGAGTTCGTTCGTCGAACGGGAGAATCCTGATAAATAACTCAATTCATCCTTTTTTGAAGAATATCGAAAAAATATTGGAAATTACAAAATATGCAAGCTACAACTAGTATCATGTACGAATGTTAAGATGATACTTAAATTGCCTGTAGTTCTGAAATCACCAAATTCTGTAATTGATACGTCTTCTCAATTGAAAATCTATTATAAACCATTTGTTTCAACATTCGGCATGTCTTCATAATGAACGTTCCACAATTATATTTGACCCCTACTGAAAACAGTACCCAGAAACTGGGCCCCATTATTGTATTTAATGAATATATTTGACGTCATAGAATAATTTGATTGAAATCAAGAAATTTTTGCTCAAATTCAATTAATACTTAAGCTCCATTCTATTACTGGGTTTTCTTTAAATATTATGGTTCTTTCCTAAACGGAAATAGGTATCTAGGGGTACGGTCGGGCCCCCGCCAAGACCAGCCAAACAAAGCGCAAGGTCACTACCTACCTTTTCTCGAAGCGCTACGTCGGGGCTTGGCCTTTACTACAACAACTATAATGTAAAACCGAAAAGTAATTAACAGTCGAACGAAGCGCTCATAGCCCGGCGGCTTGTGTCGATCCTACGACACGATGGATGAATGGTCGATGATAACTTTCGTCACTTGGGTTGGCCACTGAACCATTCACCAATCCGCACTGGAGCAGCGTGGTGAAGTATGCTGTAGGCCTCCTCAAGAAAGGAGACCTGTGCTCAGTAGTGGGCCATTAATGGGTTGAAGCCACAATTAACAGTTAATAATATTTTACGCCCATGTGACGGAAGCGAAACGGCCAAGCCACATATTTTGACTAAGTGTGGATTTGGACGTGTAGACTTCTGAGATCTGATAACTTTTTGATGTAGAGCCATAATATGGTCTCGTCTTGGCATCATTTGACATGAAAATGTGTTTGGTGGGATATTTATTCCGAGATTATCCCCCAAACTTTTTCCAATTTTGATATTTGTCATGTGTTATATCCGATGACATGTTCAAAGCAACCGGGACGTTGAACTTCGTGCTCATAACTTCCAACTGATATCTCCATTTCATACCTTAGCGGAAATTAATTTCGGAGAGTGCTTTCTTATTTTATTTGATTCCGGATACACACATAAGTTGCCAATTTTCCGACGGTACCTTCTCAATGAAACATTGACATTTCAAGCAATTTCCTTTCAATCTAAAATAAAACAGAAAAAATATTTGTACAAATGTCCTTTATAGACTCTGAAACCATCCAACCGATATGCCTCAAAGTGGTTTCATTTGAAAGGCAATAACCGAAGAAGGTTTGAGACTACTAAAACAATGCATGAGGCACATTGGGTCTAATGATAAAGTCGATTTTCCACTTATCCCTTATAACAATTTGAAGATAATATGTAAAGATGGCGCATCAATGTGAACACAAAAACACCGATATGTAATTTTTTCTCATCAGAATTTGTTTTCGCGTAGTGGAACACGCCGAGTATCCACTAGTCAACATAAAGAATTACATGCCTAAGAGGTCATGAAGGTAATAATACGTCATGAAAGTTAATTTGGGCCGAAGTCACAACCAATCGGTGCGATGCTGATGCGATACGATAATATAATAAGGTAAGGTACGATGACGTCGTCGTCTTCGTAATCGCATTTGAGCGATAAAAGCCATGACGCAAGTGGCAATCGAATTGAGGCGACTTTTATGGACAACGAATATAGGCTCATCGCGACAATGAAACAGGTCCCTTCGCAGACTTCTACAAGGCGGCTACGTCATGAAACCAATTTGCAGTGTGACGCATTATCGAGCTTGGTTTCATATCTCGTTATGAGTTACATTGCCGGTTCCAATGGGCTTTCAGTATGTGTAAACTACATATAATAGAGTTTAAGGAGTGATCAGTAGGTATGTAAATAGGAAACAATATTTAAATTTTAAGTCTTAAAAAATTAGAAAAAGAAAACCCAAAATAACCCAAATCATAGCCTCATCAAACTAAATTTATAGCTGAAAGATGCTATTACTAGGCGTATTATTTGGCGCCATTCATTAGTTATTGTTGGGAGCCGAATGCTCCACTAAACAAAGCCTCTTTAAATTCGAATATAAACAATTGCATAAATTATGGTTTTGATGTAAACCCAAGTGGCGCCGGTGTAAAGTGAGTGAGATGCTTTTGTTTTCTATGATAAGTCATTGTTGTGTTTGAGTTATCGAATTAACCAATAACCATGACTAAAAGTTACATTGTTTTGATCAACCTTGTCTGGAAATAGGGTGCAAAAATAATCTTCAGCAAATTATTAGCTCTTAGATTTACTAACTAACAATAAATAAGCTTGGAGGTTGAATAAATTAAAGTTGATTTGGATGACAGGTAACCAGCTTAGTCATTACAAATGTTATGAATAAATGGCAGTCCGAAGTGATTTGTAGAGTTCCTCATTAATAATATCAGACAAGTGATGGAAGGGTGATAGAAATGTAATAGTATTAACGAGGCCATACACCGTCAAGTTTACTGGATGCCGCGTCAAGTCCGCTGCAAACTTGACAAGTATACTTGATCGTGTATGGCCTCCATTCATTTAGTTTACAAGCTCATCACTGTAACTATTCACTGTAATCACAACACATTGTAACTAAAAACACATTGCCCTATATCTTATTTTCATTTTTATATTTTAAGAAACTCAGTGAAGATAGAAATAGGAGACTGGCTTGGATAGACAACAATACCGTAACGATGCTAGAGCTGAAACGTGTACCACCCTTCGCTAATATGATTAGGCAGCCGCCATTTACGAGCCGTAGAAAGTGGCAAGCCAATTCATTACGAGTGATTACGCGTCGGTCGGTCAGCTCGCGGGGGGCAGCCGGCACCGGCCGCTAACCGGCACGTGTATAGGGCAACCAGTCCGGGCAATTAATTCAACATTGAAAAAAATCCGAACATTTCTTTTAAAGTCCGGAAAATTACATTGCAAAAAAATTACGCGTCGGCCCTAGAGCCCTTGTTCAGGGTAGAGATAATACATATATGATTTTTCAGGTCCCATTACTTGCTTAAAATTATTCATGGCAAATTACAGGGTTTCAGCGCTGTGCTGTGGACGGACAGACTGACATGACGAAACTACTGCTCTAAAAAACATTTCATGCAAATAAAAAAGTCGGAATTATTCATAAGCTGACAGGCTAAAAGTCCGGACATGTCCGTACGAATTCGGATAGATGGCAACACTACACACGTAGCGACTGTCTGTTGTCTGTAGCGAGCGATGCGGTAACAATGTCAACACTCGGTTTAAATATATCGCACTATTCGAGCCATTAGCGACCTTTTCGTAGGCTTCGTGCGATTGATGAAGTCGTATGACGCGAATACTAAAACAAAAATTTTGGTACTAGCCTTGTTGTCAAAGACATACATAAGTTTGTCATTTGAATAATTAAAAATGCAATTTCCTTTGGGATTAACAAAGAAAACGAAGATAGAAACTGAGCTATAAGAAAGATATATTTGGTATTTCAAAACACTGGGCCACTAATACCATATAAGCCTTGTTGAAATATGAAGTATTTGCGCGTTATTTTAAACTTAGGTACTGATATTATTATATTATTTTCATACACGACGTATGAATGAAAGCAAAACCAACATGCTACGACTGAGATTGAAGTCACATAAAACGGTATGACGTTAAATTATACATCAAACATTTAACATCTTGTTGACATGTACATTCGCAAAGAAAATAACAATTACATGAATTGCTTCAGTGCTATACATGTTAACCAAACAACAGTTGTTGAGGTCGTTAACCCTGTTTCTTGTTGTTGTATACGGAAGAAGTTAATAATTTTAACAATGACTTTGAGAAGCGCGGGAGTTGAAGTCTCGTAACTCACGCAAAATTGTTTTGATGCGTCTTGAAATTTCTTGACATTTGATATTTAGTTGTAAAGCCGTATTCATAATAATAGCACATTGTAAATAATATTTTGGTCAACGACATTTATCTATAGTGTCGTAGGTATTTCTTAAAGTGTATTGTTTGAGTAATCAAACTCGCGGTTAACATCACTTCTGTATAAGTAAAAAAATATAAAAACTTACTAATTCAAGACGCACAATGTCTCGGAGAAGTCTGACGTGACTTCACTGAGTCAGAAGTCAATAACAAGGTGACCTACTAAAATCTATATTTAAGTATTTTTCAAGGAACCACAGGAATGCTCCAGGATTAGATACCTTTGTTCCAGTGTTTTTGACATACTTTCGATATCAAAAGCCACATTATTTAGCCTAAATTCTTAAAGTCTGGAAGAGTTGCGTACCTTCCTTGTACATCGCACTTGGTAACATTTTATGCACCCATATACTTGATAATTGAGAAAGCCTGCGTAGGACTTTTAAAAATGTTAATCCCTAAATTCTTAGTTTGAACTAACAAAACAGCAAGGTAACCGTTATTAGGATCAAAAATCAAAATCATCAAGAAGCTTTTATATCAGGACAAGATGGGAAATAGATGTCACTATTTATGATACTTATTGCAATGTTCTGCAAAAGCCCTACGATATGTATACAGTAAGACAGCTGGACATTAATGCCCACTTGTAAGGCAATCTACAAAGCGAGTAAGACGCATGTCATCGCGACATAATTGCACCGAATCTTGCTCATTTCTCTCTACAGGAAACAGATTGATTTGATCAATTATCTCCGAAATAAGCACGTCAATGCACGTCTCCGAAACAAGCACGAAAAACAGAATATAAGATCTATACTTGTTTACAACAACTCACAATATTACACTGAACGTTCCCATCTCATTAACTATTAATAGTTTATGCATAACTAGCATAAATAAAAAAATAAAAGAAACCCGCCTGCTATCAAAAAAGCTATCATGATATACCTTTTTGAAATCCTTATGATGAGCTCTTTAATTTGATACCCATATTGCATTATTTCATTTCATTTTATATTTTTTGATACTTATGTACTTCAAACCATGGCAACCCACAACCACCATATTTGTTTCTTTTCATTATACTTATCTAAGCAAGATAAAACCGTTCAACAATTGGCACTTTTGAAAAACACATTTATAAATAAATCTGGAACATTATAATTAAGGGTTATCTAACTTAAAAATAAGGGTCTCATGAATGCATAAGTAATTATACTATACTTAGACTTGTTGTTTCCCCTACAAATTGTATCAGTAGGTCGAAATTAACCCGCGCGCGTCACGAGGCGCGTGACGTCTGACTTCGCACCCCCTCGAGAATTATATTAGAAATTAACTTCAGGATTATTATAGTGATGGACATACTGAAATAGCTGCGTCCTACGTGTTCCAATATAACCAATAACAAGGTTAGCATTGCTTATGCAGTTATAATGATTGCTTATGTTTTGATATCTATAAATACTCGTATTTACAGTAAGGTATTAAGTGAAGCATGTAGGGAATAAATAGCTGATAACAATTTATACAAACTGACATAATTGAAGACAACATTTTCGCGCTTGTCCTAAATTATCTAGGAATGGGAATGATATTGTTAATCTGGAAATGAGTCAATATTTATTTAATTTAGCACGCACTTACATTAGTCTACATCCGTCATGATTGTGTGAAAGGCATTGATTTATTGAGTACGACTACATATTACACTGTTAGCAACCGAATACTCTTATGGACTGGTTTTTGGACTTACTGGAAAGGTAAAAGAAAAATTTTTTTTCGAGGACGGTTTTTCTTCTTTGCATCCAGAATTAGACAGCGAATATGACAACATTTTAATCTACTCTATCTATCGAAATTTAATACACAAAAAAAAACGTAAACATGTTTATGGCAGAGGAAATTTTAGCGCAATGTACGTTACCTTGGCGCTGTCGTTCAATATTGTTTTGTTTACGACGCGATGAAACTCTGTGTAAGTTAATGGTACGTAATTAATCCGAGCGCCACGGGACGTCCGCAGCTATTTTCTATTGGATTAGAACGTAAATCAATTTTGGGGCTCCATGTTCAAATTGTTAAAATACAAAACACACATTTTACTTTTAGCTCTATTATGCTTTTCATGTACCTATATCCGTTTAGTAGTTATTGCGTGAAAGAGTAAAAATATTCATATTTCCTCACAAACTTCCACATTTATAAATATCATTAGTAGGACTACATGTTGGAGAATGTGCGCAGGAATTACTTGAATTGATTCCGCCATTCCCTTTCCACCATCAAACGTCCCGACGCACGGCGCGTATTCATCCCTTCGTTGTTAGCATCCCCCCTATACGGACGACGTGCTTCGCTTCATCATTTATTATGCGTACAGCGCAGGATTGGAATAAATTGCCCGCGTCGGTGTTTCCTCTCGATTATCATGTAACTTGTGTCTTCAAGGCAAGAGTAAATAGGCTTTTACTAAGTTAGTACGTTTTACTTATAAGTTTACTTATAAGCATCAACTTATAAGTTATAAAAAAAACTCCAAATCACCATAATTGGAGGCAGATGAAATCAATGTCGCCACTCGTTAGCGTAAAATAAAATCTAAGAATATTTTAAAAGATACTCGTATTTATTCGTAGAGCTTTAACTAATGATTTTTCAGTTTTCCCTTGAAAAACTCTGCGCAACACATTATGTAGGCCACACACAGCGAACTAATTTGTTCCGGAAAAGTTTTCTATATTAGGAACTTGTTTCGGAACTTGAGTGCGTGATAATGAATTATAGTCTGCATGGTCCCTCTGTCCTAGTGGCTTCACATTTGGTCTCCCATTCAGAGGTTCTAGTTGTGAGTCCTGTTTGTATTATTTGCAAGTTTGGCGTATTTCAAATAAATAATCGTGGAAACCGGCACAGCGGAAAGTTTACCAACCAACCAAAGTTAGTCAACCAACTAACATTTGAGCACCTTAGTATCTATAAGGTATAGGCAATGAGATCGTTACATCAGATTTTGTAAATATTGACCTTCACCATCTTGATTAATGGATAAGCAGAGCCAAAGGGAAGGAAAAGGAATGATGTAATCTTACTGAAAGTGGCGCTTGTCAGCCAAGCGGTTAACCTACATAAAAAAGAATGGGACCGTGCAAAGATTTACACATATGCAAGAATTCTCATTACAATCATTAACTGGATGAAAGAGTAAAGTTTATGACGTGTTTTTCTTTTCAATCTTGACACGGTCTTAAGTAATAAACATAATTTATACGTGCCGAAAACATCGGGCGTCGCGTAAAATTAAAATAAACACCGCTGACGGTCAAAACATACGCGCCAAGTTAACAAGACAATGTATTTATTTTCGGTTCACAAAGGCACCATTGGGACGGCACTGGGTCGACTGGAAGCGATTCATCATCCATGCACTATCGAATCTATCTACTCGTATTTTCAAGTGGAAATTTCAAATGTCGCTTTTATTACGTGCGGGATAAGAAGAAAAATCACTCGTGAAACGCTAGTGTTTTGTTTGTTGTATTAAGTTGGTACGTAAGACGCGTTCCACTCCGGAAAACACTTTAATGAGGAAGTATGATTTGAAAGGAAAACAAATCATCTTTTGTTTATATTTCCCTAGCGCCGCCGCGCCGCTCAAACATGTCCTACTCCAGTATGGAAATAGATATGTAGATTATGGGGTTTAAAAATATGCGAGTACGTATTGTTATAATTAACCAATAAAGATTTCTACATCAATTCTGTTTGGAAAGAATGCCGATTTTATACAATAAAACTGGCAACATGAATTTACAGTCTGTGAGTGGAGGTATATTTCAAATCTATTTAGTGTTTTTAATTTTTTTTCATTGTCCAAAAAGTATTACTAATCTGGGTTTATTGATTTAATTATTACACTATTTTATTAAGATGTCCCGAACCCTAGATTACGTCTTGTATAAAGTTGTGACCATTAACATAAATATGTAAGTTGTTCTTTCCAAGTCCTTAAACGTCCTAACAGATTTGACCGATTTTGAATTATTTTTTCAAATTTTAAGTAAATTTTTATCGAGTTACCGCAATATCGTAAACGAAGTAGTAAACTCGTTTGCTACTTCCAAACCAATAAAAATAACATCAGCATGTAAAGTTGTTTATTGTTTATGGCATTCGTGACGTTGACAAGCGGGTTTTACGTCATTCTTTCCAGGGTTGGGTCGTTAAGGCTGTTATGTACCGACAGTGACAAACCGGGATTCGATTACCGCTGTGCCTGTGACCCAAAACCAATTGTTTGTGCTGTCAGAGTTTTATGGACGACCTTTTGTATAAACAAACTGGATTGTAGGTCAAGCGTGGTGCGGTCGCGTGGAAAATTTGGTCGACCCCCCGGCTAACAGGCTTCCAATCTAATACCCAAACTTCTCAACGTGACATTTTAGATTGCTACGAGTACTTTGTTATTGCGGTTAAAGGAGGGAAATATGAAATAATATAGAGGAAAATTTGCCAGGAAATTTTGAAGTTTTGAGTGAAGTTCAAGGCTGTATTTAATTATAATTAAACATTCTTAGCGGTAACCCTAACCAAGCTCTTTCCGAATGAATCAGAATAGTGAATAATAGAATATAACAGAAAATTCATAACCCGCCAGAATTGCAAATTGAATTTTCTCGCTTTAGAAAGGGGTTCTATTTTTGGATCTAAGTAATGTTTCAAGCGGTAGGTGAGCTAAAAATAGCACTTTTAATTACATTCACAGACAGGGTCTCACAAAGTGTTGAGTTGCGATTGAAAACTAAATTTCGAGAGACACGAGTACCTATATCTTCAATGTCAATCTTCAAACAAAATTCAAAGCATGATTATCTGGTAGTCGAAACGTGAGCATTGTCACGAGGTGGTGTCGTTCGCTACAACATCCCGGGGCATTAAGAACCTCGTTACACTTCCAGCAATAGATCCGCTCTATCTCATTAATCTGGCGAAGTTGAATAATCAGTTACAACATTTTGGGGAAAATGAAGAACTAAATAGGTCAGCGGCTGACGCAAAAATGCTGTACCTACTCGGGGATTAAGAAAAGTAGGAAGCTAATGAGAATGTCGGTGAAGTGGTCCGGGAGGAATTTGCTCCAATTGCAGTACGATGCTCGGAAAACTGATCCGGTTCGGAGTTTCGGTGACACGGCTTCGGAGATATGTGTTGACACATATTGAGATGTTCGCGACCACCTAAGGAAACTGGGCTAACTACACGATTGAGACGACGACGCGGCGACGCGACGACTGAAAAATATAATTATTGTTTTGATCGTAAATGATAAATATCGTTTTCGGATGTAAGTAATGATGTTTCGCAATTTGTTAACTCAGTTTTTCATTTGCATAAATTAAGACGTATCGAGTTTGTCAACTGAGTTCTAATTTTATTATCATGTTAACATAATTTTTATACTTGTATTACGCTTATACTTATAACACATATGCAAGCACAGAAGACATGATAGAACCTATTAGATACAAGTAGGTATTATACATTATATCATGGAATATGTAATTACCTATAATAAAATTTTGATCGTTATGGAATAGATCAACTGAGAAATCGAGTCGATGCAAGTGATACTGAATTGGTAAATTACAACAACCTAGGCCGGGATAATCCCGGGATAAGCCCAGGACCAACATTAAAAGGGTGACCCAAATATCGATATCAATGATTTCAAAACTATGAATGGGACAGAATTTCCATAACATGTTTATTATATTTCTCTATATCAACTATAATTCAGATGGAGCAGATGTATCGTAGTGGCAGATCATAATTTCGTCTCTACCCTTTACATAGTAACATTGGTCTACAATATATTTAACGATTGGTCGGAAAAGACCATCTCAATCATATTATAATATTTATTACATGAAAGGCTGTTAGATTTTGTAAAGGTGTAATGTATTATATTCCACTTTTATAGAAAAAAGCCTTCCCATTTAACGATGACACCTTTAGTTCAAAAGAAATCCCTCTCATTCACGATAAGAGATGAGGATGTAGCCAATGTAGGTCAACCCCAGACAACGGGCACAAAGTTACGTATCGCGGATGAAGTATTTCGCCTTCCGACCATCTAATCTTCTTGACAGAACAACGTTGCTAATGCATTTATTTGTGTTATATTTGATGATTCAAGAACCGGATCTTGTTGCTGATACAACCTTTGGTTACCTACGGCATTGAAGTTATTTAGAAAAGAAAAATCGAGATTGTACAATACGTCATTCGCAGCTGGAACACTTACGAATAGATCTTAATAGAATTTGTTCCGAAATAGGTCAACTCTCGTAAACAACATATTTCCTTTAATCATAAGACTGAGTCCGATAACATTTGATGAATTGACGATAGTGTGTTGGATACAAGCCGTGATCTGAGGAAGGAAGTGAAGTATATCAGTGAAAAGTTCTTCCGAATACCAAAAACAACTTTAATAAAATGTTTAATATGATCCTAAAAGACCTTCCGAATTTACTTATTGAAATAAAATGAAAACACATTATTACACTTATAAAAAGGATAAAAAAAACTAATAAGAGCGTGAGATTAATAAATTAAGAGTGTTTAGGGACATTTTCATTAATATAATCGCTGCCTAAGGTACTTCAGTTTGGTGACTTTAACCCAATTAACTTCGCTAAGAGCTGGTGTTGTCAACAAAGAAACTTCTCAATTTATTGTTCAACTTTCACGACTCAGTTACGCCACAACAAATTAATCATTTTCAATCAAACAATAATTTGATTAGACACCACTGGGTAACTAACTATGGATGAAATTTCCGATTCTTGTTTACAAACGATTTACCTCAGTTCGGAAGAACGGAGTGACTTACTTTAAATAGGGTGTTTGATATTTTTTGAGGTTGATACTTAGTTTGTGGTGACTAGTGTTTTATTTTGGTTATGGGGATATTCATAAAGAAAAGGCAAACATACGATTTAACGATTGACCTATGATGTATTAATTAAACGTAGAAAGAAGAGATGACGAACCAAGATAAAAGAAAAAAAAACAATTAATTAAAAAGTTTACTCTCGGAGAGAGCCGTGGGTTTCATCCATGTATTTCCAAAAGACAGCAAAAACTAAATTAAGCTCTTATGTAGGGAAGATTGTAAACAGTTTTAAAGTATATCTTTAATTTATAATTGCTAAATTATCACATACGCTCTTTTACTTCGAGAAGAAACTGTCATTCACTTGCTATGGGCGGTGTGTTCGGCGTGTCAGAACAACTTTTGCAACTAGGTGGGTCGCGTTAACGGCCTTCAAGATTTACGATAAAGCCTCCTTTAGTTGGCGTGCAATGAAGCAAAAGTTATTCATTACCTTTTGAAGTTCATGTGATACGTATTTCCTCCCTGAGATGCTCTGCGATGCTCTCTGATCTTACTAGCTCAAGCCTCCCCTGACGCGTATTAACGATCGTGGCATTATCAATTATAGTGCACAAAATGCGTGCCATTTCATGTACTACTAAGTTGAGAACGATGTCGTTATTATTAACACATCAAAAACCATAAAATAAAGATTATGAGAACAAAGAGTCAAACCTGATTGTCTCTCCGTGTTAATAAGGCAAGTAAAACGGAAGGTTTCATACATGTATTTCAATTTATTTTAATTTATTCTATTTTTTCAGGCAACTAAGGCCCACACAAAAAATACACACAATATTACAGATACATATACATAACTTAATACATATCATAATTTTCATATTTAGATGACAAATTAATAGCTGCTATAAAACCGTTACATCATCACGGAAAAAACTACGCTTCAAAAACAAATATAATACAAAGTAGAGCTTTTGAATAAAATTCATAGCTCTTTACAAGTAACGGTATTAACGCTCCACTGCAAGCGTTTATCGACGGTTATAACGCATTTGTTGTGAAAAACTTCACATGTAATTGGCTTACAAATTGTCCATCTCCGATAAACATTACAAATACAGACGACTGGCGGTAAACTTTAAAGTATCTCACTATACTGATGTTCACTTGGAGAGCCTCGTTTCCTTTAACATTATTTATTTTATATTTATTGTTTCCTTTTTTATTGATTGATTGAACATGGCTCCTACGTAATCAGCACTAACTTCAAAAGGGTATGAATAGTAGTGATGAAAATTTTTGCTCTTAAGAAATACGAGTAATATAATAAGAGTTTTTTTACGTTCCTAATATGCCAGGGATTCATCGCCACAGGATTCTTACTTACAAATTTCCTGGTACCTAAGTATAATTTTTATTCACTATTGATTATTCAGTTCATTTGGTCTTATTGTTTAAACACTGAAAGCATGTACGGTATAAATATTAATAGGAGTGTTAGAATGCATTGTTTGTTTCGATAAAATATAGACATAGCTCCTAATAACTCAACTCTTGCCCTGACCATACCGTCGCTTAGACAAGTGTGCAATTTGAAATATTTTAAAAGCATTTTCAAGCCTCACCACATAATGCCTTGGCCCTTTCCATATCACTCACAACATGGTGAAATTTGCGTAAGATAAAGCTGTCTGACTATGACGTCAGACGGGATTAACTTTCGGCTCATGGAGTCATGGATACGTTTGTGAAATCGGCTCAGCTAATGAAGGTTCTGACGTCACATGTTTTCTTTTGCTTCAATTTCCGCACTAGGATTGGCCGTGTATGAGAAATAGTTAACCAGTGTGTGTCCAGGGACTATCTAATAACCACGGACTTCTAAATAGATACGTTGATAACTAAAACATGATTATTTGTGTTAAAGACTGTTACTGGGCGAATGTTTCGTTTCATTCCGTTTGGTTACAAAAAACGCGAAGCTTGTAATTTATACCATTAGCTGTCTACACAATGTCTCATTCTATTAGATACTCCTCGATGGTGGAGAAAAAAGAATTTATAAGGCCCTCTCTGCACCTCACCACATAAGGAGTCGCCTGCCACACACGTCGACGGCGATTACGCGAAAACAAGACAACACCGCTCTGAAATTAAGTCGGCGCCGCCGGGTGCGGTCCATAACGACACTCTTTAATATTCTAGGAAGTGATTATTGTTAAATTTTTGTTTATTTTTATAATTGCCGTATCAGGAAGTGTAACTCGCCGTTGAGATGTGAGTCGGTCGAAGAGCACCTCACCATAATAAAGCAATTAAAGCCCCAGCGAAATAAATGAATCTACACGAACTCGTATAGGCAATTTACGTCAGCACACATGAAGCCTTCTCTCGTCGGTTTGAGTGTAGTCATGCCGAAGTAACGCGAATCGGTTCGTTTGTTGAGCCTTTTTTGGTCAATAATGATTGGCCCTTTCAACGTACAATTTTTAAACGCTGCAAGCTTTATGTTCCATCTCTACGTCAACGCCTTAATCGAGCTCGTGGTTTACGAATCACCATAAATTGAAACGTATAAATGAAACAGCCGTTATTGATGTAGGATATAATTATTTGTACTCAAGACTGTCGCGAAATATAGTCAGACTGTCAGACGTGTGAGAGATTTTCTTTGGCACCATTAACGTAATAAACTATATCGTTCTACAATAATAATGTTTGGAACTGATAATTACGTCTGCGGTTGTATAGCTACGAGGTACCTACTGACGTCAAATTCACAGGTGAAAGCCCTACCTGAAACGTAGTAACATTTCCCACTAATTGAGTACATTCACCTAGGACCCAAAGGGTTCGTTACCTGTTCCAATTTACAGATTTCCTTTAAATTTTAGATGCCGTGTTATAAATTGGGTTTACCTCAATATCATCTAAAAACCAATTAGAACAAAGATTCTTTGAGAGAGTGAAATTTGTTTACTTAGTAAATCATTTTCCTTGGCAGGGTGAAGACAAAGCCAGTTTTAAATTGAACGATGTGATTAAAATTCATGAACAAAAATTTCGTGCAGAAAAATGAAACATAGTGATACCTTTTATTAATCTATGACTTGTCCTACTCATTAAATTACACTGATTAATGTTATTATATACAGTGTCTAAGGTGCTTCGCAGACAGAGCAACTTTAGTTGAAGAAACTATCAACTTTCTAAGTGGTTATCAGCAGTTTGTATAGAGTTTGGTTTTCATTTATTTCACTCAGCTCCAAAAATATAAGGAAAAAATTGTATCGGAAAGTACTAAAAGAAAAGTATTAGCTACTCCTTTAGATCTACTTTGTGAATGCCGGTTGTGGAAACTAACAACTTGAAAAAACGAATAAAAATTTTGAAGTTGATGGGTTGCAGAAATTTGAAACTGCTTTTGTCATCGATTGCAGGAACTGAAAGCTGTTGTCAGTCACTGAACTTGCAACTAGAGTCGCCATGTCTGCACGGTTTCTTAAAGATATAAAGTAAAGATATAAATAGATAGATGCGAATTGCCTATTGCCGCAATGCAGAACTCTAAAGTTGCTCCGTCTGCGGAACACCCTAAAGATATGTAAATACGAGTGTAATACCTTCATAAGGACAGGAACACACACAAAAATGCAAACAAATATTTTTAGTCAAACGAATATCGAACAAACAAAACAAAACAAAGCAAATATTAATTCTGCTAAGGTCGGACCTACGCCGAAATTCCTTGCACCTGTCGGTCTGGCATTGGCACTCCACGTAAGCACGTACGAGCCATGATTACAAAGGCACATCGCGACTCTCTGTCTCTTGCCAAGTGTTAGAGCGAGACGCGCGATGGTAATGCGCGAATGCTTTATCCTGTGATGCCATAACGAGAACAATGGGCTCAAGTATGGCTATCATGACTATGCCATCGTTAATTTCATTGATCGGTACATGTTTTAGAGATCTATGTGTTGAGTAGTTATCAGCTATATGTTGTTATAAATAGGTACTATAGGTACCTAAAACATATTACGTTAATGATCAGTTAATATGTATTATGGATATCAGTTGTAATAATGATTAGGTTGTAATAATAACTACAACCTAGATTTAATAAAAAATCTTTTCAATTTTATTATTAGTTGGATTTTAAGAACATGATAAAGGTAAACGTAAAGTAGAATAGTTTAGTTTAGTAGTAGGTAGTTTTGAAGGAATCGTGGAAAAGCTCACTTTGGAAAAGACAAAAATAAATACGCCATTATAAATTTTTTAGTAAATCTCAGATACTCTACATGTATTGTCAATATTCATGATTTCTTTTCAACGCCTTCCATTAACAGAGTTTTACTAATTTTTTCTCTTGTTACCACATTATTATGCTTCACAAACATACAACCTGCTATAAAGAACTCTTCCAAACATTATCTATACGTCGCCGCGTCGGTCAGGGCCAAAAAAGAAAATTGCGAACGTACGATACAGTGTACAAGAGCTCCAATGTCTCTAGTCGATTAATAAATATTTCTTTTAGTTCATTATACACAGTGGCCCTTAATTGTGGGGCCCGTGGTCCGCCTAGGGGCCCGGCGCAAGATCGCGTTGCAAGGCCACTACTCACGCCCTCTGCTACAAGCGCGGTAATTGAAAACCGTAATTGGAACGCTTACGAGTTATTCGCGAATCCGCTAACTTTGCCAGTTTGCTATCTATGGTATTTAAGATTGCAGGTGTTGTTTGGGAATTAAAAGTGCTTAGTACAGTATTTTTGAATGAAATTGAGAGGTTAAGGAGAGGTATAAATTGAGTTTATTAAACTTAACTAATTTTGACGATGTTCATTGGTATGTATATTTATTAAAAACAATTAATGATAATAAAATTTATTTCTGAACTGCTGTTTTAATTTAATAATTTCTAGGTGTAAAATTTCATAATATGTGACGTCACACTTGGGGGGGAGGTCTCACAAATGTGACCAGCTGTGACAAGGACGGGGGAGGGATCAAAAAGTCATGAAATTAGTTTGACGCAATTTATGGATGACCCCTTGTCAGTAATTAAAAAAGAAATTATGTTGGTATAAAATAGATAATGGGTAATATAAGACCCATAAATCGATAAATAACGCTTCACACTCATAGCCCCACACTAGGTTTCCCTGTGTCGTGGGTGCCATGGACAACACACAAGACAAGGACATTCACACCCAGACCGAGAACAGAAATTCAAACTCATCATTCAAATTTCCGCCTCGCTGGGAATCGAACCCAGGACCCTTGGCGCGGCGATCCGGCATGGTAACCATTGCGCCACACGGGTCGTCAATCGATGATTTAAGATATACAACCTAGCCTTGTAATTGTTTCACCTGCCAGTTACAATAACATGAAACATTACCTAATAAAAATAAAAAAAATACTTGAGTGACGGCCAAAAAGTTAGCGATAAACAAGCGGGCGAACAGCGATACCAATTTCCATATATTAAATCTGACATGGAAAGTGGCAATAGAATATGTATGGGGCAGCCTTGGCCAATTGCCTTATTGTATCTCATCTCGTACAATTTCTATTTCAGTATAATGAGTAGGTAGGTACCTATACTTACTCATTTTTCTCAAACGTAGTACATATTTATTGAGAATATTTTATTGTGCTACACATCTCTAACTCTGAAGTGATTTGACTTTCACGACGTAAATTATTTCAACGGCCTACAGATGAAGTGTGATATATTTATTGGTAAACGGATTTGTAAACGACAAAAATTTACAGACGCCGGATATTGTGCTCATCGCGTTTTATTATGACATGTTAAATATAGTTTTTGTGCACTGTATTTTTGTAATATTTGAGGACACATCGACTGGAGCAAATGCAAAATCCTCTAGAGTTTCTAGACTGTGGGCATTGAAGTACTATTACTAGCGTATACCTAAAACAGACACCCCGAACACCATGTCTGACCCAATGCATTGGCGCCACGTGGCTTCAATCTTCAATGGATTCGTTCGATTTTGAAAGGAGAACCGGGGCTCAATTTTGAAAATCGAACCTCCCGGGCGGGACACACATTTTGTTCGAGATGTCTGTTCTATGTCATCATAGTTCAATGACTGTGGGTTACATAATACGTAGGTATAATAATTCAGTACTAATTTATTTAGTCCCCAATGATAAAATGAATAAAATAGCATTGCAGATAACATAAGATAATATGATATAAGTTAGGAATATAAAAAAAACATTACATAATGATAAAAAAAGATATTTCCTAATTTCGTATGATATCGTTTCATCCGTAGGTATATGTATATCACTGATCCCAGATAGATTCGGATATAAGGCAAGTGGGCCGGCCAGATATTGAAATAAGTGCCAATATCGAATTTCAATAAGCACGAAACGAACTCGATAAATATGTATTTGGTCCTCATTAAAATATCATTATAATAACAAGCACTAATTGTATTGATTTGTTACGTATTTGTTGCTAAAACGACGAAACAGTAATCGTAAATAAGATTTGTGATTTATCAACGTTGTGGGAGTCGAAGGGAAGGTCCCAATACTAGTATAAGAAGTTTACAGTAGTTAACACTAGTTCAGGGACTTGTACAGGATCGAATACTTCCAATCGAACCGTGCGACTCCCAAGGGGAGACAAGACGGGAATAGACAAACATTTGCATAACCACTCAGTACACAAATATACAATCGAAGTTCATCAAGTTTTGGTTTAGATTGTTACATGTGTTTACGAAATTAATTTACATTGCAATTGATCACGTAACCATTGGTTATAATACGATTTGTTA
Source organism: Thymelicus lineola (assembly GCA_963932265.1). Classification (NCBI taxonomy): domain Eukaryota; kingdom Metazoa; phylum Arthropoda; class Insecta; order Lepidoptera; family Hesperiidae; genus Thymelicus; species Thymelicus lineola. The sequence goes on from OZ010686.1 coordinate 15,791,917, forward strand.
GGCTAATGCAAAAAGCACCGGGTGGTAAACACTGATATTTTGTTTTGTTCAATCATCAGTCGATATCCTAAAAAGTCGATACTGTGTAGCAATCTCATCAAATATTATTATATTACTATGGGTGTTATTATACCACTAAAAGGGTTAGATCGAAAGTCATGTCGATTTTGCAGTTTAGGATACTTCAAAAATTTTGCACAAAAATAATCGCTTAGAATGGTCGCACGCTCCAGCGTCCTATATTAAAATAAGACATTTTTGATTACCGGAATCAGAAAATAATTAACTAAATAAATGAATACACAAGACAAAATAAATGATCACGGCATTTCACGGTACATCAGGATTCAGGTAACTTGGTTTGAGTAAATGGGTACCGAAACCAATTGAATTAATAGGGATTGAGTGGAACTTGTTACCGACTGGTTCTACATCATAATTATCACTTCACGGACACCATTATCAATTACAAAGTAAATCAAAGATATTGAGTCGAATATGTTGTTTTTAAATTACCATAGAATACAAGTAAGTGTAACTAACGAGGAGAGGATAAATGTGGGAAAACGAAGGCTTAACATTTATTTTCACTGCCGAAGTAACCAATTCACATTTTTATAACAGATTCAAGCACAGCAATGGCCTGCGAATGATTTGTAACCAATCAACACACCTTGTTTCTTAGATATGTCAAAAAGTTAACACGTCGCTAGGAGAGTAACGTAATAAAACGTTTTAATACGATTCCGCGGGGGTTCCTTACTTGACCTTTCCAAATCGTTTTGTAATGGAGTGTTGAAAATTAATGGCACTGTTGGCCAAGAGAAAATGTACCAGGACATAATCTATCTACATCTACAAATCCATTTTTTTTAATTCTGGCAAACTGTATGAGCCAAATGATAATAGGTATCATATGGTTCATAGATGCGACATTATTTATTTATTTATTTATTTACATGTTTATGTCACCTCTTAAAAAGAAGAAACAAAGGGCAAACTTAATGCCTAATGGCATTGTCCACCAGTCAACCCTGGGTGGATGTGGAAATAGCTGATGGCAGGTGCTAACATGAGATATAGATATACTACATAACAAGAATACATACAAATACACGGACATACATAAATACCAATAATAACATAAATATATAATAAATAATATATAAATATATAATATATAAATATTTAGGCATTCATAAACATGTTGCGGGCCAAGTGTAAGCTGGACTTCGAGGTGCATTTAATTTTAGATCATTACGTATAGTCTATCTATATTTTGACTTATTTCTATATTGTTTTTGTTGTGCAGTAACACATTCAATTATTAACTTAGTACCTTTGTATCAAAATAATGATTTATACCCTCTGCCACCTGAGCGCCGTCAGAACAGAGAACAGTGGTCACAACTCACGCGCCCAGATGGTATTTCCAACCGATATTTTACTTTATCTCAGCATTAATAAACGTCTGGAAGCGCTAGTCACTTGCATTTCTCGGAACTTCTAAATCTAACTGGTGGAATGTCTTCCGTGAAAGTGGAAAGCATTGCTCACCGAAAATCACCCTAAATACAATGAAATAAGAACAACATACGAAACTGACGAAACCAGAAGGGATATCGGAAGATTAAAACGTTGTTCACTTTATTGCACATATAAATATGTGCAGTATTAATGAAGTAACGGATTGGACATCAAAGGCAGTGGAGTTTAAACTAGATTCCTTTGATCGGGTTAAATGTTAATATTTTATTAATATAGGCATTGAAAGTGCATGAATGCATCACTCTTATTTTCGTCGGGTTATTGCGTGTACGATGGAATTTCCCATAGCGGTACTAACGGTGTTCAACTATGTTAATGGGATCGGACTGTTACTTATTAATGGCGTAATGGTAGGTGAGTGTTGCGGGAGTAATTATTTAAAACAATGTTTTAAACGCTACCATGCTAGGCTATTTCTAGGATAACGAAAGTTCGGTTGCTATCTTTCTATTCAACAACCTTTAAGCTAATAGCTATAGGCTTTAATATTAGTACCGAGGATAATCTATATTAATATTATAAGGAGGAAAGATTTGATTGTTTGTTTGTATTGAATAGGCTCCGAATCTACCGAACCGATTTGAAAAATTCTTTCACTGTTGGGAAGCTACACTATCCCCGGGTGACATAGGCTATGTTATATATATTTTTTTACTGTTTTTCACGAAGCGAAGCGTGGGCGATTTCCTAGTAATAATATAATATTATACACTGTGAATTATTATCTGGTACTAAGTAAAGTATACCTAAGTATACTACCTATACCTCAAAATCTTACAATGTGAACGTAAATTTAATATCTGCGTTCATTGAGTAAAACTATTTATGTACACCAATGTTTTACAACCTTGAGATGTCGTCGGATAAGAAAGACTGGGTTTCAATACCCACGTTAATTGACTGCGTAAAACTTAAAGCTAGGCTCTAGCGCCTGCATAACCAACCGTGACTGAGGCTTGTGGTGTCCACACCACCGGAACGTTCATTGAGGAATTTGAGGATAGTACATTTTTAGATTTTTTTTCTGTTACCGGAAATAAAAGTTATTTACGTGTAATAATGTGTAATGTATTTGTTGCAAATTGTATAACAGTTACATTACGTCTATCATAAATTTCCGGACATCTAAAATTAATTGTATCGTAAAGATTGGTGGAAGGTCAGCAGTCATAAAAATTAAGAATATCAAAAGTCTTTGTATGATGTATAAAACAGGAGAAAGCATAGAATAAGACAAAATTAACAGTAATTAGACAAACCTACTGTACATTCAAAATGCGCTTTCACTTCTCTATTATGAACAAGAAGTGCGAAAACGAACAAACAATACTAAACAGACAAAAAAAATATTGCAACCTGCAAAACATGGTCACACCAGCGTTACCTAATAGCCGTGATAAATTTTATTCGTCTTTATCCAGTGACATTTACAGCTCGCTTTGTGAAAGGTCGCGTGCACCGAAAATATTTCACTCCAGGATTTATGGCGCGTGATGTAAACTGACGACTGTGATGAGTGACGCGCGAGCCAGCCTTCAAGCTCGTCCTTTGTCGGATGTGGCTCAACAACACCTATTCAAATGTCATGTAGACATTTGCGTGAGGGGTTTGTGCAGTACAAACGAATCACCGACAACTCATCGTTGCACCAAGTACCCATACTTGGCATGGCACGGTTGGCAGATACGAGTTTGTAAGATCATTTATTTATTTATGTATTTATTTATGCTTTGTTGACCAATAAGTGGTACAAAAGGCGGATATTACGCACTAGTTTGCCAATGTAACAAATGATACACAACATAAGCGGCAAGAAAAATCACATCGCTTATTTTTGTGGTCATCAGATCAGATCAGATCACAGAACATTTAATAAATAGTGTTCTGTGGATCAGATCATCCGTATTCAGAGATGAGGATTCAACATTAGACAAACCTACGGTTGCAATGAAAGTAGTCGTGAAATTAACATTTTTTTTGGAGTACTCAGTATAGAGGTAATTAATAAATGAACCATACGAACTTAGGCTAAGACCATTTTTGGAATTAGGCTTCTAAGACCATTTTTGGAATTAGGGATCCGTTTACGAAATATTTGGATTTAAAGTGCTAATTTTGGTTAGAGTCAAGTGTCCCCCCCCCCCCCGCTGGCTAAACGGTTGGAGTTGGACAAGTGAAAAAATTCTCAAAAACTGCGCGTGGCCAGACAGGCACTTGCCCGATTTTTATATTAGTATTTATATAAAGATGGTTGAATTTTATATAAAAAAAATAATAATCAAACGCTACGTACCTATACCCAATACAAATGGGTTCAACGACCTTTCTTTATAACAAGCCTTACAAGATATTTCGGTAAGCTCGGTAATATATCCTTCGGTCGTTAAACATAATTGTGATTTATTCCTATGATATGATCGGATGACGTGATCGATCACAGTTCAGTACGGTTTAGTGTAGTTTAAGGAATACTCGCAAAGTAACATTAGTTATAGAAAATATAATGTCATAAGTATTGGTGATTTCATAATGTACATACTTCCATGAAGCTCCCAGATTCCAGAAGCGCTCATAGGTGGTTTGTGTCGATTTTAAGTGATCGACAAAGTTAAGCAACAGCGGGCGCGGTCGGTGGTTGGATGAGTGACCGCTAGTGGCAATTCTTGAGCGTTTTCGTGCTTCGGAGGGAACGTAAAGCCGTCGGGTCCGGTTGTTATCTTAAGATAACAATCGTTAAGCCATGTCGGAGGCCCTCAGGCGGCATAAAAAAATCTGACGCTCGGGCTAGGTACGTCCGTGCACTCGGGTTGACCCACAGATCAATAAATAATATATATATATATATATATATATATATATATATATATATATATATATGTATGTATATATATATGGGTATTATATATTGATCTATAGGTTGACCACTAACCCCTCCACCAATCCGCACTGGAGCAGCGTGGTGGAGTATGCTCTACGCCTCCTCAAAGGGAGAGATCCGTGCTCAGTAGTGGGCCATTAATGGGTTGACGTGAAGCCATGTATGTACATTCTTCCATATTAACCAAACCACAGGGGAACCTGGCGCGGAAATTATGCGAGCGTTTGTTATTAATTTGCGTATTCCTTTAACGTAATACAGCAGCTGCTATGGAACGTTCCTGTCTTGTGGTAAGCTATGAACACTATGAACATTTCCATAGAGTCCTTATCGTGTTGTAATCGACAATTTAACGCGTACGTTACGTTCTAATTGCGATCGGTATCGCGCCCGACACATGGCCAAAGGGGAACGTCTTCGCGTCTTGCCCATTACCTCTACTAAAGTCAAAAGACACTGCATGAATCGTGAATTTCCATACTGCTGATGGAACGATATGGCACAACTGGTTTGGTATAATTTATACAATTGAGGAGAACTTCTGTAATTTTAACTTATATCAATAATAATACAATTATTTAAATGTGAGGGGGAAACCTATACATACGAATACAAAATATGAATTTTAATTAAAAAAATGGTAAATGAGCCTTTGGTTTAGTTATCGTACTGTTTTATAATCTAGATAAGCGTTCCATAATCCCTATAAAAATTATACAATTAGGTATATTGAAGCGATAATACTTAAAGTAAAAGTAATATAGTTTCTAGTTTCCCTAGCGAACCACCGTTCGGGAAATGTTAGCCAAGAAAACTTTGTAATGATTTACAATTTTCATATTTATAAGAAAATCAATAACAAATAAAATAGGAATAAGTAAAATTATTACAAAATTCTCCTATTACGGGTGTGAACACGCAATTTTTTTCACTACATTCATAATCCTTATGTATATTAGGTATGTTTGTGCAACCAAGTGTGAGGTCGTAAATCTTGAATTAGCATAATATAGATGAAAAGCCGATACAGACCAGGTGTTTCGCAACTAAAGTAAGTAATTAACATTAATGTAAAAATTTTGACAAACACTAGGTAAAATTTAAAAAAAAAAAAGTTAATTACTCATTGTTATTACACATTTGTTTGCAGATTTGTTTCGTTATAACGGAACTTACAAACAAGGCAAAGATTGTATCATCTTGAGCAACATAATATTACAAAAGATGTTTATCTTATAATTAACAAGATGTGTAGTTATTTCTAAGCTCCGTTTATAGCTCCGGTAGCGTTTACCGTCCTACAAGTTTCCGTTAAGTGCCCAGTTGGCCAGCAGATTGCAGAATGACCAGGTGTATACTCAAGACGCAAGTACCCTAGTCCCTAACGTACGGTTATCACGCCACTAGATATATAAAAATATCCTATCCTACTAATAAGATATTATAAATGTGAAAATTTGTATGTATGTTTGTTATTCCTTCATGCAAAAACTACTGAACGGATTTTCATGAAAGGAGTATGCCCATTTAATATGGAGAAATGTACTGACTTAAACATTTTTGTGTCTTGATAAAAATACCTTCATTTGATTATGTTTTCTTAATAAATTACACATACTAACTTTAGTCAATGATAATACTAGGAAATAAAAGATTTTAAACAAAATTAATTTGTATTTAGTTTATAGTAAATTCACAGTAATATGGACTCTATGCAGGCGAGTTAAAGTCGATTGCGTATGTAAAGTCGATCTTTTAAGTTTCAAATTCATTTGACAGTCCCCAAACACCATGTAGTTTGTAATGTATTATAATCACAGAACACTATTACTCCTGGCTGATTATAATAATTTTCTAATTCATTTGACAGTCCCCTTACGTCATCTAGTTTGTTGTCATGGATATATTATACTATAACTGTTGTATCATAATTATAATCGAATTAATGCAACCTATTGGCCCGAAGGATCTTAATAGATTCCTGATTGGCCCTTATCCAAACATAAATGGCCCAATGGTTTTTTTTTGTAAAACGGAAGTAAAGTTACTTATTAATTTCAGAAAATTATTCCCAATAAGGATTTTTAGGAAATAGGGTAAAATACTTGAAATATTTTAATTAAATTTTTTGACAAAAATCATTGTGACACAATTATTTTTTTAAGAGGCTATGGGCATTCTCCTTTAGCCCATACTTCGTACCCTCACCTCTGTGGAAAAAAGGCATAAGATGAAAATAGTAATTTTACAGGAGAGCAAAAAAAACATAAAATATCGGTTTTCTTGCACAAAACCGTCAAGATTAATGATAAAATTTGAAAAAAATTGAGTATAAACAGCATTTGTCCCTCTTTCCAATCATATTAATAACTAAAATTCAAAGTAACAAGAATTATGCTTTTTTCCACTGAAGGTACGTTATAATCCCGGAAAACGTAGGCAAAGCCGCGGGCTGAGCGATAGTATTTCTTATAAACTAAATATCTCGGTCATTACTAAATTTTTGTGCCTATGAAATTCGCGCATTTTCATCGTCATCATTAGATTTAGCTCTTTGCTGGGAAATACTATACCTAACAGTTACAATAAAAATCAGATAAAGTGGACTAGTTTTTCTTTCATAGAATAAGTTAATGCTTGACAACAATCCCACTTCATAGGAAGTGGCGATGAAGTCAAAGATGATGAGCGCATTAACAAAACTTAATTTTTCTCAGTTTATAAGGTATACGCAATGATGTTTATATAAATATAGATACGTTATGCCCTTACAAATCAACCGAAAAATCTGTTCCGATGTCCGCAAGGCACGCTTTATTGCTTTATCGCACGTCTTTATCGCTCTCGCGTCAAAACTACATCGCTATCTCTTTCTTCACCTGAATAAGAGTTCCCAATTGGGAACTTTTTGAGTCACACAACGCGCGCGCTTATGACATATCTGCCTCTTTTTAATGTATAATATCATTGGGTATACGAGTATATCCCGCAATAAAACAAAAATAATCGCATAGTAAGACCAGTACAAAAATTGGTGCGATGATCGTGAGACCGGCAAAGTCAGTTCAACGCTCGGTTTGTTAAGACCCTGGATGTGTAAGATACGCGATAATTGTTATGCAAACGAATAATTAACGCGAAATTACACAACAAATTTCAATGTTTGAAATACGTATCAGTTATAATTATGCAATTAAGATAACCAAGTCGTTCGTTATTGCTCGAATAACAATTACGGTGCGGATAGATGTCAATTTTTTTATTGTAAGTTGCGTGAGTAAGCTTTGTTTCTCGTATATAAAGAAACAAAACTTATATAACCCAATAAATACTGTTGGAGGTCGAACAAAAATAAATCTGGTACATAGTAAACACATGGCAAAATAAGGCAAAGAAATAGACAAAAACAGAAAGATTCCACGAAAATAATATTCCACCGAGCGCGAATGTGCAAAATATTTGCACTAGTTCGGCTTGTAATAGGCGCGCAACGCAAACAGCTTTGGACGTCGGCATCGGTGGACCATAGGCTCATTACAGTCGGAAAACAATATTATGTATTTTGGAAAAAAATTACCAAGAGGATAATCATAACAGAAAATGGATGCAATCTAAAACAGTAGGCTTACAGGCATTGTAGCATTAGAAACAAACTTAAAAGTTGAAAATAAAGTTTTGCTCTTTACAAAAGAGTAAAGTAACTAAATGAAGCAAAATAATAAATAACGCTACACAATAGCCTCCCACTAGGATTTCTTGTGTGCCAACAAGTACACACACACCCAAAGCGAGAACAGAAATTCAAACTCATTATTCAAATAACCGTCTGGCTGGGAATTGCATCCAGGACTCTTTGCATGGCGGTTCGACATGGTGACCATTGCGGCACACGGATAGTCAAAACTACCAATGACGGCAATCAATTGCTAGTTGCAAGTTGCAATCCACATAGGTTTGTACAATAGGTTAAGTACAATAATATTAGTCAAGGATAACTAAAGGATTTTTTTTTTAATTTTGCTATGTACAGACTCTAATTCGGACATGAGTTTAGTTTAATAACAAACACATTTGAAATCCGCTAGCAAAAATCTTGCTATAATACCTATTCTTAAAGAGCGAGCAATAAACTGGTGTGATATTAGCACACGTGTTCCGAAACCTTTCGGCGCAAGATCGCGTGACTGAAGGTCTCGAAATGTTTGCGGTCCACAAACCGGGATTGGTTGACGTATAGACGTCTATTTGTGTGTTGATATAATATTATCGCACCCTCAGTGGAAAAAAGGCATAAAATGAAAATTGCAATTTTACGGGAGAGCAAAAAAACTGTTAAAATATCAGTAAGTAGTGAAAGGAATTTGCATTACGATTTTTTGCACAAGATAAAATTTTGAAAAAGATTGAGCATATGCAATTATGCAGCTTTTGTCCCTCTTTCGTAACTAAAATTCAAAGTAAAACGACTTATGATTTTTTCCACTGAGGGTGCGATATTTTTTAAGATATTGCCGTATACGGGTATTACGGGTACACATACATATAGTAGAGTAGAAGGGTAGAGCCTTTTCGTAAAAAGTATTAAGGTACAAGGTTCAGGACAATATACATATTTATAAAAAAATATTCAGACTTTTAACAAAGTAGATTTGACATTTAAATTAAAAAGCCTAAACATCAAATTTCAATTGTACTATTTTAAGCTAAGTTACTTCCTCATAGATATAAACTGTAATGACTATGAGCAATTAATTTTAGCATTTCCGGAGCCTTCTCATAAGCGTCGGTTGGCTGACGAGGACGTATTCCTAAACAGCTTCAGCTAGTTAAAGGCCCACTACAAGACAAGTCTCTTCTTATACCTTCAGAGTGGTATGAGTGGATAAGAGTGGACAGTATATCCATGATGGTATTATTTATATTTCCTCCATAGAAGCATCATTATTGTGACTTGTGTCATATCAAGTGTTGTAACCACGTAATGACAGTATGTAACATTAGGTAACAGTAACAGTATGTAACAGGAGTGAGACTGACCTGTGTGGGATGGTGTCGGTACAGGTACAGCTTGGTCCCGTGCAGCGCCGCCCACACCTGCTTCCAGGACCGGTCGCTGGCGCGCTGCGACACACAGACAAACAAACATATTGTTATTCTGAACGGTCATTAGGGTAACACACTTTCTTTCCTCTCCCTTCTTGTTCGGCAATGTCTTTGGAGTCCGTAGGCGACGGGGACATTTATCATCATAAGATGGTATTCATCTTTTATCGATTAAAATCAAACCAGGGTTGTATAGGATAGCATTCTATCAAAGTCTTTACACTAAAACCATATACAGGGTGAATTTTTGAAGTGGGCATGGATGGCTAAATCCGAAATGAATTCTGGGAAGTCATGACACGCAAACTTAAGGAAAGAGCTCGTTTAAATGCTTTCAAATGCTTCATATTAAACGCTTTTACTTAGCGCTTGACTTGTATGGCTCTATAAGAGTACCAAATTATCAAAATTTCAATGTCCTCTGCCCAAAGGTTGTTTGGAAGAGATCGCTCTAGCGATAAGACCGCCTTTTGTACTTCATGTTATTTATATTATGTTCTAATGTATTAACCTATTTGGTGTGTACAATAAAGAGTATTCTATTCTATTCTAAATTACCTTTCCATTACTGACCACCATCTTGACCTGCACGTTCCCCTGCACGTCCCCCTCGGCAGGCTCCACCGCGCCCTCGCTCTCCTCTCCTTTCTTCTCCGCGCTATACAACACCACGAATCGTTAGTAGGTACAACTCTTACAAGGAGAACTTTTTAAAACTTATCTATGCAAATAAATAAAATTGGAGTGACTGATTGTAATATTAAAATAACCGCTTTTTACTAAGTGCATACACGGTACATATACCAAAACAAATTTTTTTTACAATTTTTGTCTGTCTGTTTGTTTCGGCTAATCTCTGAAATGGCTGGACCGATTTTGACGGGACTTTCACTGACAGATAGCTGATGTAACAAGGAGTAACTTAGGCTACTTTTATTTTAGAAAAAAGTAGTTTTAGAAAAAAAAGCGATACGAAGTTCGCTGGGTCAGCTATTTTGAAATATATCACTTGTTTATGTAAAAAACGCCGCATGGAAAGTTGTAAGTAAGTTTTCAATGGTTTATTCTGTCTTTCGTTGGTAAATTAGTCAATGTGGACAGTGTCCTATAAATTCTATTCCTGTTGAGACAAAACTCAAGCAGAGAGGTCGCTGGTCACTGCTATCTTAGTCAGATAACTAATTTAGTTACGATTCGGGTCAGTTATTTAAAAATATAAACAGTAAAATAAAATGAGCCTTTAACATAAATTAGTTACATTATTTGCTAAGTTTACAAAATATAATAAATAATAGATTTAGTTCAAATCGTGATCGCTAGAGGGACTTACTAGTTTATCTAAAATATCTAACGCTCACTAAATACGTTTACAATAACTTCTAATGTTTCAAGTTTTAGTAGTTTTTCTATTAGGTATATGTACAAATATCATTAACACGGTTGAATAATACTAAATTTAGAAATCTGTAAAAATCAACCAAGAATTCATGTGTAAAATAAAGAAATAAAAATTATACATCACCCGATACATTTAAATATAATACACAGTAAGTACAAATATATCATAATGAAACAGGTATAAGTTATCAATACAACGTGTAACATACATGCAATTTACAAAGAACATTAAAATATGAACATTTAAAACACCACGCATGCAATATAAACACCTCATGCTTTACAACCAACGACGAGTCATGGAAATTAAGGGATAATGCACATCAGACGGACCAATATAATTATAATGCCGAGATATCATTTTTTTTAATAAAAAAAAGTATATTTTTATTTCATTATAAGGTGGGTGGACCATGGAAGGCCACTCTAACGATTAAACAGTCATTACTTCGTTATTTACTAGTTAAATGAATCAAACAAATCGTTAAGTAACGCTTTGTTTTATTATGTGTTATATAAAACATTTTTTTTTATAAAAGGTTTAACCATTATTTAATAAACTTAAGTTTAAATAACCTCTGCCAAATGGCCTTGCAAGGAACAAGGCTCCTTATAAGGCCAATATAGTAAATCAGTCGTTTAACTTAAAACTAACATTGTGACAATCAAAATATCTACATATACTTAAACTACATAAAAAGGTCTTTCATTAAAACGGAATATTAAATGCCTACCATAATATATTCATATAAAAAATAATCAACGAACATTACTAGAACTCTATCGTAAAACTAAGAATGTATTTGTGTAATTGTTTTAAAAATAATATAAATGAGTAATAAATCGAAATCAAATAAGTTGCCAATAACCTTTATAGTAAAATAATAAAAATATAAAACTGATTAAAATGGCCTTCTTAAGGGTCTGTTCCTTGTAAGGCCAAAATGTTAGAACACCTCGGAATTGGGGGTCTTTACCTAAGTGGTAGCAATTATATTAACTTGCACATTGTTTTAAATTTCCAGATATTTATTTACAAGTAAAAACTAAGTGTTAATATTTTCATAGTTTCTAGATGATCCTAGAAAGACGCTTGTGCCCTAGCAAGGCCAAACTGTCAACTTTTTGATCGGCCTTACAAGGAACCATTGGCTTTCCTAGGAAAACCTACAATATTTTAATTGTATTGGAAATAAAGTAATATTTTTTTCTTCAGTGCCGTAGCAAATCCTTATATTATCAATTTAGAGTAAAAAAAATAAATAAAACAGTAGTTTATTTGCTTGAAAACTTACATTTTACTAAGAGCAAATATAACAATTTTAACATCGATGACCGAAGTCAACAAAGAGTGGATCCGCATTGATAAAATAGCGGTGCGAGGGACTCGCCGCCACGTCTGTGTACTTGAATTCGATGGATGTTAGTGTAAGTGGAAGGAAATTGTCATTGAATGGCAATAAATACGACTTTTTAATAATTGGCCTTACAAGGAGCATGGCCTTCCATGGTCCACCCACCTTATTTTTCGTCTTTTAAATGATAGGATGTTAGAACGATAATATAATTGACTTTGCCTGAAATCATACAAAGTTGTTTCAAATTAAATCGTTATATTTCTATTAATTTGAATGTTCTTGTAAGGTATCATTAATTATTAGACCAGTCTCTGTGCATTGCCTCGTCCATTGCATTATTATACAGCGTAAATAAAATATGAACATTTATCTCACCACAAAATAAAACTATGAACATTATTTAAATGGATTGTAAGTTAAAACGCGTGGCTTCAACATTTATGAGTAGATGAATAGTGCGTATGGTTCAAAAATATTGCTACCTACTTTATGTAGGCATTCGATTTAAATCCAGCCAAGAGCGTTGCTTTTTATTTTAAAATTAGATATTTAGCAAAATTTCCTGTACTGGAATGTTTTATTATCAAGCCGATAACGCCATCTATTATCGGAACTCTGTACAAATTATAAAAGCGTCATCTATCGGCGAGCAGCGTAAACGTCGTCATGCGACGTACCGCACGGGTGCCGTGGCGTGAGGGTCGAATATTCGCAGCAATGGAGTAATGTCTTCAGTGAAACGAGGAGGGCGCCACTTGCGGTATGCACTGTGATTTTGTACACAAACCACAGATAAATGACACATTAATGCAATATTTGATAGCATCCATTTACACCACCGATGAAATATTATTTAAGTTTTATTCTAACGTGATAATTATCTTGAAATATGGTACATCTTTGGCAAAATGTTCACAGTTTGTTAGATACTCACAGACAATTGACTTATAAGTTCCAAAGTAATGTCTATCTACAACAAACAATGTATCATACTTTTCTGAATACATTACACTACATAGGTGCTGAAAAATTATCGAGTAATTATGAATAGTAGGTACAATACTGCATGTTAACTACTGAAGGTCATCTACTGAATATAGGTAAAACTACAGTAATTATCGTAACGGTAAAAATTCTGTAATTTATATTTACCACTTCAGTTAATAATTCTAAGCATAAGATACCATTGTAATTATGAAATTTAACAATAAACAATATATAATACACTAAAAATACTCAAAATATATTTAATTTTACTCCTTACATATCTTACTTTATAGTTAAAGACTTTTGGTGGGTAGTTTAAACTTTGGCGACTAGATCGAGTAACAATAAAAGTGGCAGATACAAATACAACTGTTGAGAAATGTAAGTGGTAAATATGGATGAAGGTTTTTACAAACCTCCTGAGTGCGTGATGGTCGACTTCTGGTTCCACGTCACTGTCCATGTGTAAACGATCACCCCAAGTAGCTTTGAGGTACGAGACCCTTCGCATGGCGCGTTCATCTTCTGCAAGATAAGGCAACACATGACCTTTTAGTAAAATATGTTACTGACTCGAATCCCATACAGATAATACTTAGTAGCATTAATTTCATAATAACATAATAAATAGTATATTGAATCACATCGAAGCAACAACATGAGTTTTGTATTTAGATAGATCCTTATTTTTTAAGTTATGATACTGAATATAAAATCTACAGTAGATTTTTTAAAATATACGTACCACCTAATTGAGCATCCTTTTTTTGTCGTCTAGTGACCAGATCGTCAGCAAACCCTGTCGATAAACGAAACCATCAGTCTCATGTCAACATGTCGGCATCTAAATTAATATTAAACATCGATAGATCGTACAGTTAGTGGGCATTATTGGCACACCTAGAAGCACATACAATGCATTCCGAGTTAATGGCGCTGACAGCAGAAGAAAGTTAGATGCAAACTCCCTCCCTGATTTGATTCACTTTGATTTCTGATTACAAATCGAGTTGTGTGAATCGAGTCAATTTTACAGCAAACTGTTCAAAGGTTTACGTTTTAAATTATGGACAGAAAAGATTTGACTTTGAATATTGGCACTACTTAATGATGCTCATTATTCTATAGTAACTTATTATTGAGTAGATTGTAGTTTACAAATCGATATTGATTTACAGTTATTTATATCGATAAAATCGATATAGTACCTACATATTGTAATATAAATTATATAAATCGTATAGTATTGTAAGCATATTAATTTGTAACAAATCAGTAGGCCACGGAACTGTCCGTGTGATGCTGTAAAGGCTGATAGAGCCAAGAACTTTATAAGCAACTGGACTCCAAGCTTCGAAGAGGTAGTAAACGGATCACGTGACATTGATTACGCCAAAAAAAACCGATTTGAACTCGATTCACACGCAACCACAGCGAACCAATGGGAGAGAGCAGTGAGTCCCGAGACCTGAGTCGGCGGGCGTGGAAGGCGTGGGCGAGGGCGAAGTCGCCGCCGAAGTGCTGGCCGACGCGAGGCTCAGCTGTGTGGGCCGCGCGCCCGCACTCCCCGGGCTCCCCGGCAGCGACACGCGGTTCATGGCCTCCATTTGCTCCCTGTTCAGCCCCATACGTCGCTTCGCGTGACTGCCATCTTGGGGCGGAATCGGCCGTTAGACGACGTGGCGACAAGCGTGTGCGTGTGTGCGTGCGTACTACCTTACGTACGCTTGTGTCTTAATGTGTGCGTTTACTGTCTTACGTAAGGTTGTGTGTAGTAGTCTTGATCACACGTGTGTGCGTTTCTGTACTACCTTTTACGCTTGTGTGAAAGTCTTAATTTTTTAATGAGTATGAGTCCTTTTTAGATTTGTACCTAAATGGATTGAAGTAAATGATGGATTGGTAAGTCGCTTCCCTAATGCAAGTTTGATTAGCTTGTGCGAATGCTACTAATGAGGCTTACTTTTATTAAATTAAATTTAGCAAATTTATTGTATACAATTTTGTTGAAATTTACGTTATATTAAAGATGGTCATACGTCTTTAGGTTATACGTAGAGATCGTCTACTTTAAAATGAACGTGGGAGAACATTATATTGTATTGTTATAACATGTACATAAATGGCAATAATTACGAAAATTTTTATGTTTAATAAATAAATATAAACATTTTCATTTCAATGATGTATTAAATAAATACAAAAAAATATTTCCACACAATAATATTTAGTAGGGGCACGAAATGGGGGCACGTTCATTTTTATAGTAGACTAAAGTGTGTGCAAATAGGTAAAGATATGTGATGCAAGAAATATCGCAAAAAAGATACAGACCTGTGGCATGATGTCTTCTAATAGGTAATCCTTCACTGCCTGTACTGTTTGACCTTGTTCGCATTTGAACCGTTTCTGTCTCTGAAAGATCAGATTTTATTTGAAACTGTATAAATGTATCAAATCGAAATCATTGTAATTTTAATGTAAACAGCCTACAACCCAGCAGACAAGCCACCTAATTGAGGCCATACACGATCAAGTGCACTTGTCAAGTTTGCAGTTTATGGACAGATAGCCATACCGTGGCCAAATACCGTCAAGTTTACTGGATGCCGCATCAAATCTGCTGCAAACTTGACAAGTATACTTGATCGTGTATGGCTACCATAACGGTAAGTTGTCATTGTCTATGGACATCAGTATAATTATATTCCATTAAAAATATTGATTGGTTTATGCATACCGGGCGCAAATCCTTCTGGAGGTGGACAATGCAAATGCTTGCTGCCGGTGATCACTAGCTGGTTGCCCGATAGACTGCCACCGAGGGGTGCTGACGATTCCTGGCTTAGATCTGTAATACAACAGTGGTGTTAAAATTTTGACATAGAAAATACTCTACGGAATGTAACCTGTTGTAACGTAAGGTAAAGTTTAAGGTTAGGTAAAGGATTGAAACTCTCATGGATCGGCCTTTTGACATGCCACTTTTGACATTTGGCTTAACTACTAACCCCTCCACCAATCCACACCACAGCGTGGTGGGCCGTTTATGGATTTAATTATCCAAGGTAAGGGCATCTTATACTGTAGGTAAGACAAATGTAACAAGTACTAGTCCTAACTTGCGTGAAAGTGGGAAAGTAACTTGTTGTTAAGGTAGGTAAGGTAAAGATTGAAACCCTCATGGACCGGACCCTCACTTTTGACAAAAGTAACTAGTACTAGTTCTAACTTTCCACTAATCTGAACTGGAGCAGCGTGGTGGAGTATGCTCTAGGCCTCCTCGAGAGGAGGGGTCCGTACTCAGTGAGCCATTAATGGATTGAAGCGAAGGCAAAAGTAAAGGTAACAGTAAAGTTGAACTGACCCTGATGCGGCTGCACATCAAGCGACCGTGCCTCGCGTCTTGCGGTGCGTGTCTCGAACTCCTTCCGTCGGAGCGCGACGCTGGGCTCGAGCCGCGTGGTAGACAGCCGGGCCAGCTCCGAGCGCGCCGTCTCCGTGCGCCGCTCGCCGCCGCGCGCTGCCTCCAGTTGGCGAGTGCGCGCTGTTACCAGCTGCAGCTCGGCTACTGGGTACCTGTAAGGACCACTGTTGTTGTACTATAAGGCTAAGTAGGCAACTAGTGCAATTGGTGTAGACATCAGTCACGAAAGAGCGCTGCTATGACGTTTAATGGCACAGACAGATACACACTCGCGTCGTACGCTAATGTTATATCTGCTGTAACGCACGTTGAACTCCAAGGTTTCAACCGCGGTAATTTGTGGAAAAAACTAACTACTAAAATATATGATGTTATAAATACGAGTATATGTATAGTCTTCCTCGATGAATGGATTATCAAACACGAAAATAATTTTTCAATTCGAACAAGCAGGTCCTGAGATTGGCGCGTTCAACCAAAGAAACAAACAAACTCTTCAGCTTTATAACATTAGTAAGGATAAATATCTTAGTAAAGATATATAGTATAATATTAGTAAAGATTTATATCTTTACTAAATTATTATAAACCGTCATATCTAATGATATGACACGGTTCCTGTCTACGTTGCACATTGTTTGTTGTTTACGTTATAATCCCTTGACCTTGACTAGATAGTAGTTAAAAACGAACACAGGCTCAACTTTCGCCATAC
This sequence comes from Thymelicus lineola, assembly GCA_963932265.1. Lineage (NCBI taxonomy): Eukaryota > Metazoa > Arthropoda > Insecta > Lepidoptera > Hesperiidae > Thymelicus > Thymelicus lineola. The sequence goes on from OZ010686.1 coordinate 15,809,331, forward strand.
TTACTCGTAGTTTAGACACCAAAATTCTCACAAATTGCAAAACCTTGAATACTTGACTCAACTGACCTGTTATCCTGATTGCTTGTCGATGGTGCGTCATCTTTCAAATCTGTCGCCGATCCATTGACAGTGCCATTGTTCGTGCTCTGAATACTGGGCGCCGTCTCCTGTATCTTCGATAGCGTCGCTACAAACTGACTCTTGTCCTGTTTTAACCTATTTTTATCACTGTGATTTCCGTTCACTTCACCGTATCCGCTGAAGGTGCCGCTGTCGACGCTTGCGGAGCAGTCTTCTTTCTTCTGTTCAGGTATTTGCGGTTGGAGAGAGGGGGGTGGGGATGCGGCAAGGGGTGGTGAGGAGGGGGGCGGAGGCCACGCCGGCTTCTGCAACTTCTGCGGTCTCGCGTAGAACTCCTTCTGTTTGATCGGCGGGGGGGCGTCCGGCGTGACCCAGCCGGTGGGTTGACTCGGCCTCCTGAGGAACGCTTCCTTCTGTTCGAGGCTCTTTCGTATTCGCGACAGTATTATCGAGTCATCCAGCTCTCGACCGATCAGAGTCGAGTTCGAGTCGAACGAGCCGAGACTGTCCTTGCTTTCAGTCGCTGATGATGGCAGGGAGGTGTCGGATTCTCGCCTGCTGTGGTGAACAATTAGTAAATGAGTAAAATAGTTTGTTCAATCGGTTAAGTAATACGGATAAGATATGGAAGATAAGATAAGATGATTCAAATATTTGAGAGGCCTAAAAGGCAAAGACTTGTGATTTTAATTGTGGCGGAACCAACCTGTCATGTAACAGATAATGCGGCGCAAATCTCGGCGACGCTATGGAGGCCACGGTGGCATATTCCGGGTCCTCCCGGTGGCGCGCCGGAGCCTGCGGGGCCGGCAGCGCAGCCCGGGGCCTGCGGTACGCATCGAACAGCCGCGACTCGTGCTCCGCCACCGGCGCCGGCATGTCTGCTGGCCGCTGGTTCGTCTCCGGGTTGTAAGCCGCCTCACTGAAATACTGGTGATGATACGACAATTAATACAACAGGTGATTTATAATATCGGTGCCTTTAGTAAGTTTCTTAATGTGTGGCAAAGGTGACAGTATAACATCTGAAATTTATTATGAAAATATCGCTGCGATTAACCAGAACGATGTTTTAGTGAAAATTACTTGCTTCTACAAAACATTGAAGACAGAAACTAACTATATTTCTGAACGTCTTCCACGGCTATTTAAGTCAGCAATCTTTGTTCCCTGTTAATGAACACAGTGATAACAAGTGGAGACGAAGAGTCTAACGCAGTTAGCTCAGTTAGCAGTGAACCTAGCGTAGACCACAAAATTGAGAAAATGTTTTTTTTGAACGCTACACACTCATAGCCACATACTAGGATTTTCCGTGTCGTGGTTGCACGTAAAAACACACAAAGACAAGAACACACACACAAATAAATCAAAGAAATTCAAATTCATTATTAAAATTTCCCCCTCACTAGGTATCGAAATGGGTACCTAGGACCCTTGGCATAGTGATCAGGTATGTTAACTATAGTGCCATACTGTTCGAAATCAAAAGTCAAATGACGCGCCTCAGCCTGTAGCTCAGCTGGACCTGAACCTCAAAGCAGTACTCTTGCTACACTCACCCTTTGCAACAGATCGTGATCCCGCGGCACAACAGTGAGCTTCAGCGTCCTGGGCTCCCGCTGCGCCAGCTGCACGACCCTGGCGTAGGGCGCGCGCGACACCGGCTGCCCGTTGACGGCGAGCACGCGGTCCCCGGCGCGCAGCCCCGCCGCCGCCGCCGGCCCGCCCGGCCTCACTGACCTCACGAAGATCGTGTCCATTGGCGCGCCCACCGCGCCCACGGCGAGGTGACGCGCATCCTCGTATAACTCCTGCAATGTTATTAGATGCCAGTCATTCTAGAGGAAACACTATGTGGTCTTCCTGAAATACAAGGAGGTCCCTAAAAATTTACTTTGTCACCAGGTTTATTTGATTTTCCTTTTGGTCAAATTGGTATACAGCATTGGCTTATGCTTTAAACTTTGGTATGCTTTGTTTTAACTACGATGAGCCAGAATTTGTTGAAATTTTGTAGATGAACCAAATCAGAAATGAACACCAACTAGAGCCTGATGCGACTTTTGCAGAGTAACTTATAATACTATTTGTATGTATAATGCAGTAGTACCTAATGTAGACATACAACTAAACCCATCATCTGACTAACCTGCAGTGACTCCGGCGGGTACACAACCAGATGTCTAAGCGTGAAGCCGAAGCCGTGCCGCGCGTCTGGCCGCTGGATGACGAGGGTGCGCGGCGCCGCGCAGTTCTGCGTCGGAGGAGCCGCCTGGGGTCCGTGGGGAACCGGCGGCGAATGCACCACTGGGGGTGCGTGGGGGACCGGCGGCGACTGGACGACCGGTGGAGGCTGGAATATAATGAAGAATAATTTTAATATTCAGGCAAATTTTTGTCATCGTTAGGATTGGTGAATCAAATCGCTGACAACCGTCAATCCTTTAATAAAATACTATTGAGCTATCTGAGGCTCATGGAGTATGGTCGATACCCATCTATCTATAATCTCTGATAAGGTTAGGTTAGGTAAAACAATAACAACTATTATTTTTTTACAGTTTCTTGATAACTGAGGATAACGGATTGTCAGGAGTATTGTCGCGGTTTCCAATTACTAGCGCACAGAGTAAGTAGATACACAGGACTCGCGCAATTGATAGAGACTATTTTATTTATTTACGTAATAATTATTGCTTTACAAATGCAAATACACGGAATGTAAAATAAAACGCACGAACTAAGCACTAATGAAGAAACGACAGGATCGAGATAACTGACGGTGATTCATGCTGCCAGTGCAGAATCTTTTATTGCGTCTCCATTTGTTTGCAATCTCTTAACGGAACTATTATATACCTCTCATCAGATAATCTCAGGAACAGGGACTTAAATACATATAACGCCACGGACTATAGCCGTTAGTGTCGCGGTATCTTCCTTATTTCCCGGGAGATAAAAATAGAAGCCGCGTGGTTCGATGATTTTGCGCATACATTGAAGTATTATTACTAGCGTATAGAACTGATGCCGCGAACACCATGTATGTCCCAATGCATTGGCGCCACGTGGCTTCAATCTTCAATGGATTCATTCGATTTTGAAAGGAGAACCGGGGCTCAATTTTGAAACTCGAACCTCCCGGGCGGGACACATTTTGTTCGAGATGTCTGTTCTATGACATTTTACTTCAATGGGCGCATAGCATGTATTTGCATAATCACATGATCAATTAAATAACTTTTTAAAAATTTCACGTCATAATAATCGTTTAACCGTAAATGGTGTCAAAAAGATTTAAATTACCGTGACCGTTTATAAATATATATCAGGTATAAGCCACAGATATTTATTTTATATCATTTGTTTGCAAAACAATCGTACACGGCTTTTGCCATGACAACCACGTTCGCGTTACCACAAATGCTAGTGTAATTTAGTCGTGCACCGTCAACCATCAGTGTAATCACGTCGGACCGGACGTAACAGGACAGTGCAAAACGTTCGTTACACACGGGTGATTACAGGCTGCTCAGTCTGCCCACGCGCCGTCTGACCGTCTACTCGCCACAGAGTATACCGATCATTGATTACCAGAGATTGCGGCGAATAGCGAATGTCTCTGGTAAAAGGATTAGTTTATTAATCTGCGTACTAGGCAATCCGCCCGCACAATTTCTACCTGTACCTTTGTAGTGCGAAGGAATCATTCAGTTATCCTTAAAAAAAAAGAAAGCACATAAGGAAAGGAAACACTCATTTATCCAAAAAAAAGATCGTTCCACCAAAAAACTACAGAACGGAATTGGATTTGTTTCATAGAACGGACATGTTTCATAGATGTAATAAAATTCTGAATTGCTACACTTACAAAAATATTGTATCGTCTGACAGTTGGCATCGTTGAATTAAATCGCCCACGCCATAACACGTGTCTGTGATTCATTACAAAGTATGGCGTGAAGCCCCACGTCCTAAAGACAGAACCAAGCTATCGTGTTACCCAGATTACCGTCCGAGTGGTCGACCGGCTCCGTAGCGTCAGCTGTAACCAGATTTTCTGTCCACGTTCCATCTTCCGGCTTTGTAAGGTTACCTGACGTGTTTTGGGACGTTCGTTATTCGGTTATTCGATACCCCGGTCTTCGAAAGTACGTTGGTAAAACGACGAGTATGTGGTATCGAATAGCGGTGGTACTGGTCTCGCTTAACGCGATCGGTAGATGCTACCATTTCTACAATACTTTATTATTAAAAATTGTCAGCTAACTGTGCTTGTTCGGTATTTATGCATTATCAGACCACTGCAGGCTACTGCAGGTCGCTCGTTATTGAGGAGACTTGTGTGAATGTGAGTGAATTGATGGACATCGTTCTCGTATTAAAGAAATCTATTGTTACATATTGATCCGTTGCCTAATATTTATAAGAGGTGGAATAGAAGGAGAGGTGGCTCTGGAGTGCTGATTTATGGTAAAATGCAGATTGGTGACGACCGTGTCGTACAAATCATTTATTCGACGTGATTCGTATTGTGCTGATTTCATAAAAAATCAATAAATTCCAGACTTCCAGTTAATTGATTCAAATAAACAACATATCATATCACCGATCACACAGAAGACTAACGAACGTGTGACCAACGTGTGACTAGTTGATTTGGAATCGGTTAGCACGGAAACGTTCCTAGCAGTAAATGTCAGGATGATATCTCGGAGTGGAGCGATACATTCGCATCTTTATTGACGCGCTTCCATGACGTATCTAGACTGCATTTCCACATTAAAGAGATTCGCCGCCAACGCGCCATCGACACGACACGACGTCATGAGTCATGACGGCAAACGTTGGAACCGATTCAGTATAATCAGCGTTTGATACCGATTACCCGGTTCATGGTGCGTATCGTAAATCATACTCGACGACAGCGGGCGATACTTACGCGCACCCGGGTCAACCCATTAGCCTATTGCTAGGTTATTTAAGATTGGTCGAGGTTGCGAACCGGGAATACTGGCGTTCGATTGTCGAGTCCCACTCCTTCGTCATAAGGACGAAGATCCAACGGATGATCATAATTAATCCGCTACCGGCTATACACGATGAGTAACTTAATAATTTGCCAATAGGCTTATTGGCAGGTAATAGTGGTTTACTATCTAATTAACGGTGACTTTATGTTAAACTCATGGTAATTGTGTTTATGCGGTCCTGAGAATTTCTCTACGGAGACAGTAACGACGGGAAGATGGTTTCTTCATTGACTGTTATTGAAAAGCTATGCGCTATGCTATGAATATTGATGAAGTCCGTACTATCTATCCGTAACTTAAATGTAAATTTTGGCTTCATAAAAAATATTTACATACGATTTCATTACCAGAACATTCAAGTGATTTTAAATTTCATTACTGAGGCTTAGTTATTGATGAATTAATTGCTGTGTGGGATGGATTGTCATTAGTGTGTCTGTGTACATGGGTCCAAATTATTCTATTAGTGTATTAGATTATTAGTCCGAACTTTTTGAGAAATAGATAGATATCTATGTATTCAATGTCAGCACATTCGCATATTCGCTATTTGAATACATTCAAATACATGTTAAGGACATGGTACACGTTTGGACAAAATTATGGAGAACACAGATATGCAGTATTACTCAAGGCTCGTCCAGGGCTTGATGATGACATTGATGACGCTACGTAACTGTTGAAAGATCCCGGGTTCGAATCACCCAGGGCAATGATAAAAGACAGTGAAATATATTTTCGACTCATTTGTTTTCAATTTTTATTTTTATTTTTTTTATGGAAATAGCCGGCAAACGAGCTGACGATCCACCTGATGGTAAGTGGCTATCGTCGCCCATGGACATTAGTAACATCAAAGGCATCACTGATGCGTTACCGGCCAAGAAAGAAAGAAGAAAAAGAAAGAAAGAACTAATATACATTTATTAAATGTAAAAATCTAAAATTGAAGAAGATTTGAATGAAGAATTGAGAACCGAAATAGATAACGAAATAAACCAGCAGCACGTTATACAGTCTCAGAAATTAAAAATTCCCTTATCATAAACTGACTACTGAGAAAGCAACACGGGCGATAATGCTACTAGACTTTACGATTTGATCGTTGAAAACTGCCTTTCTACATGAATTTACAATAATTATGTAAAACAACGGTCGGACATGGCTAATAATATTGCCGGCTTGAAACTGAGCCCGCATTTTATCTGAACACCAAATTGTTTACTGCTTATAGTGTAAAATCGACCGTGGCATATCGCTTTATAAGCAGGATTAGAGACCAATACTGGTTATAAGACGGGTTCTACAGGAAACAATATCCATAATCCTTTCGACGAAATAATACCCAGCTAATATAACGTCTTTATTAGCTGTCGGGTTAGTGAAGTAACGACGAAAGCTTGAGCTGTTTCCCAAGTTTACAAGAACCTCACAAAGGCTTTTTTATAAGTGAACAATACTATATTAATAATATTTATTTAATGGTATGTACTGTATCCAAAACTACCCATAATTATAATTGGAATTCAGCCTATACCTAATGTGTAAATTCAACTATAGTATACGGAGGATTTTCATTAATTAATTCTTTTTATATCTAGCTTATGTTACAATTAATCGGTGTCGTAATATCTACGTTTATTTAAGCATGAACTGAAATATGTAACTATTAATTTCATTATTAACACAATGACAGTTAGAACGAAAATAAAATGAGTAGGTACTAAGTAATAAATGGTCTTATCGCTCTAAAGTGATTTCTTCAAAGCGAACCACATTGATTAGTAATTGATATACAATAATAGCAATACGTTCTCTTTAACTGATTTAAGATTAATTAAATTGTTCGCATTATTGTTTTATTTCATAACATTTGGACGTGTTCGTATTAACAAGTAATTTAAGTGGTTTATAATTCTCTTCAATTGCAGTTCTTATTTACTTTTATACACATCTGCAAAGATGTACTCCTCTACTTTTAATATTTTTAATAACGAGGCATTTCCAAGCAACTCACGGTCTTTTAACCCTTCCATCCTTAATTGGATGAAAACTCAGATTCCCCTCAACTCGGCAAATTACTTTCAACATTTCCCCCGTCTGCGAACAGGATTTATTCATCGACATGGAACCCATTCATCCGCGTGATCCTCATTAGTTACTGCAATCCTTCAGATGTCGACGACCCGCTGCATATAAATATTCATCCGTTGGTACCTGGTTGCTTTTTCTGCATTGCGGATCCAAGCCATTTCAGCTTAATGAGGGTTACTCCTGTCCCAGAATTTTAATCACTAGGGGAAATTGAAGAGGCTGCTCGTTTTGTAGTCCTTGAAGCACTAGACTTTCACATCATAACTAGTCTGAAAGTAGAATAGTGCGAACTAATTCTAACCCTTCTAATTGGCGATTCTTTCCTCATTCTGACGACCCGTGTGGTGCAATGGTTACCATGCCGGATCGCCGCGCCAAGGGTCCTGGGTTCGATTCCCAGCGAGGCGGAAATTTGAATGATGAGTTTGAATTTCTGTTCTCGGTCTGGGTGTGAATGTCCTTGTCTTGTGTGTTGTCCATGGTACCCACGACACAGGGAATCCTAGTGTGGGGCTATGAGTGTGAAGCGTTATTTATTTATTTATTCTAAATGAAAGTCATAACATTGACTTTGGTATACAATTTTTCGTGTACCTGCCGAACGCCAACCCTAATGGCGGGTAGTCGTTAATATTTATAGGAGTCTATTTAACGCTATAAATATTTACGAGCCCTAAATGTCCGGTACTCGGCTGTTACCGGGCTGTTTTCATTGCCGCGCACTGCACCGGAACCACTTTCGTTCAAACGTAAACTTTTTATGCGCTGTCGGAAGCGTCGAGTGCGCTCAGCCAGGGCTCGACGTGCGTCAGTATTTACCGAACGAATCTATCTACCTTTTTATGTTTGTCTAGTTCTTTATGTTTTTCTATTTAGCTTTCAGTTGACGATGTTTGTGTATCCGCTGAATTTTGTCGTCTGGGTTTATGATCTGTTTTCCGGTAGATTCAAAAGCAAACCTCACTAACGCATTAAATGCCATGCCTTTTTTACTGATAATAAGTTAAGGTACTTGATTACCTATACTATACCTAACTAACTGATAATTGGTGTTGAAGACTACCATATGAAACGCACTTTGTGAAAGTTTTTTCTTGTACCTTCTTGAGTATCCCAATTACTTCAGTGACGAATCGCAGATTAGTCAGCCAAAACAGTATGACCACATTATAGTTCGTCGCGTCGTATGTCGCGGCATAAATGTCCCGTCGCGTCCATATGTGTCGCCACAATGCAATGGCGTCAATGATGAGTATTCTACAGTGTAGACTCATACAACTCTTTTTTTTTAATCCGACTACGTCGAAGCCAGACGGGGAATTTTGGTTTCAGCCGTAGGAATACACGATCTTCTACTTTTAATAGACTTAAAAAAGGAGGGTACTTAATTTTGTTGTATTTTTGGAGTTTACCTAGCCTTAATATGAAAATGAATATTTATGGGACGTATGAAAATTTATGGGGAGTAAAATCAAACGGTCACGTTACGTTAGTTTTGCAACTACCAACCAAGAATCTAGATGGCGTTGTTACTGACTTGACGATAACGTCATGTTTCAAGTCAAAGTTGTCAGTGTCATCTTGTATGATGTCAAGTGGTCTGTGATCCCAAAAGTAAAGTCATTAGTCAAAAATATCAAAATTGTCAACACAATTAGGTAGGTACTTACAGCCAGCACAGAAGCGAAACAGTTTAGACAACACAATCGGCTGCAAATGACCGTCATAAACAAGAACAGCTCTGAGGGTAATCTACATAGTAACAAGAGAGCCTATAGTAAACAACGGCTTTTCAGGATACCGGCGGCGCGCACACTGCGAGCAACGCATTGCGATAGTTTATCCTTTAGGGGTCCGCCTATTATTGCGTACCATACCATGACCGTGCTATGAAGGTATCAATCCGAAAGCAACATGATACGCTCTACTACTAAAACGGATCGGCACCGTTCTACATATTTACATCTTCCTTGACAATTAAATTAATTATTCCCTATAATTTTAATCACAGATATTGTACAACATAATACACATGGGTCTTAAATAAATATCATAACTTTTAATATGATGGAATATGATATACAGTAAGCCAAATACAGTGTAGCAACAGCCGAATCGTAAAGAACCATGGTCACTCCGACTCTGACGTTAGCAAATGGCCCGCGATCTCCCAAGGCCCGGGTCGGCCGCGAGGTGACTAACCCCAAATAAAACTTTTTAGACAAGCCTCTCAGCCTTGCTTTTACGACTTTCGTAGTACATATTACTTGAATATATACGTACCAAAAATATTTGCAGCAAATATTACGCGCGGTCAACGCCGATCAATGTTAAAGGGCCATTGAATAAGTACTTAATTTTATTACAGCTGTTTTACGAGGTACTGTATTTTTATAACTTCTTACTATATTTGCTTCAATGGTAGAGGGAAGAATTTACCCTTGAAATGTATGTTGTTTTTAGTGAACAAACAATTTTAAAAATACGCCTTTATAACATGAGATGAGCGACGAGTGTCGATTATTTTTGGACGATTCAAGGGCCTTCGATAAATAAACTTCATAATTTTTCGGTGACCATTACGAAAACGTTAAAAAAGTAGGTAGATAGGTAGACCAATAGTTAGAAACAATCTTTCCAAAAACATTCATGTAAAAGGTAGCCAAGTGTTACAAGTTGATAACGCTTCCACTGTTAAAAAGTTAATGGATTTTATGAAGAGCCAAGTGCCTAAGTCTACAATCTCTACATCTCGGGCAAAAAATATGGCTTGGCTAGGTGTGATCGATAATTCAATGTGACCTTCTTAGCTCTGACCTGATGAAAAGTAGCTAGAGCCCCAACAATTTTTTCAGTCGCAACCTTTACATAACTCTCACAAAGTTCACCAAACAAGGAAAAACTGTTATAGACACCGGACATAACGCCTTCCTATAAAATAAATAATAATCTCAATTGATTCATCATGTAACCACTAATGTGAACGATAAGTCTATACATGTCTGTGGTCTTATCTGTGACAAGGTCCGAAAGAGGCAAAAAACTGAACTTGTAGCGTAAAAGAAATAACTTTGACACTCCCACAACAAGTGACAGATCCGATTTGAATTAACACCCATGTCCTTTAGTAGATAACCGGTGTTTTACGCATAAAAAATGAATTACGACAATGTAGATATGTTGCAGGATTATTATCAAAGGTGTGTAGATTGCAATTTTGCAATTAAGTACCTACAATGGATTAACAAGGTCTTTTTTTAAACGTTCGCTAGAATAATCCGTCTTATAATTTAGGCTTCCATCAGTTCCGTATGGTAATTGGTAACAGCGTTAATCAATTGATAATAATGTTGTTAATAGGAAGTAATCGGAGGATTGTCGATCACATGATGACACGAGATTCCAGGTTTGATAATGAGCCTTCAACCTGTACACATTAGCACTATTAAATTTTTGCCGATTTGTAATCTGCGTCGTAGCAGCGTGGTGAAGTATAGGTACTTGAAGGCCATTAATGGGTTGAAGCCATGCTTGAATAGCTATCATATAAACTTACAAAGAAACGAAATAGTTCGGCATTATATTTAGAACTGAAATATACCACAGAAACATTTTCCTTTTCCAAAGGCAAATAAACTTTATGAAAGCGTTTTGCTATGCCGAAATAGCTTTACACATGTACCGAAATATCTAAAGTATTTTTAATGTAGACGATTCTGGCTATCCGCATTCTTCGTGTAAAACTTCTGTCGGATTTGAATTTGGAAAAAAGCTTTTTCGTAAAACAATAATAAAGTTAGAACGAAGTTAGAGAATGTTGGTTATAAAGTATTCATTAAGTTATAAATAGAAAGATTTGAATCAGATTTTGAATCCGGCACTTTGCGAAGTTTACTTTTAAGGGTACTTACTGATTTATTTGTAAACAAATAATGCATATATTTTATAGGTTAGAAATTATAAATAGAGTCAACGATTTCATGCAAAATTCTTATAAGCTGATGCCGTTTTCATTGTTAAAAACTAAGGACCCGACCAAGTCTTCAAGGCCTGACACTCCATCGCGTTATCTCTGCCATCCCTACATCCTGGTCAAAATTAATTTCCTTTCCCTTTCGAAAAGAAACTAAGTACATCTTGTACAATACAAGCGAGAGTACAGCAGTACGAAGATTTACACCGCAATACAATTTTTCTATTGGCAGTTTGCTCACCGTGTCCGACTGTACGAGATCAATTTACTGATAAGATCGCACTCACATCTATTAACAATCTCGGGGAGAAAACTGTGACCGGTGGGAACAGCCACGTCCGAACTGGTCACTTATCTAGGTCTCGTAATGGTTCGAGGATAGGTAACTTTCTTCTATAACTCCTTGCACTTTATTGTCAAAATAGAGATCAATGTTTCCATGCTTCGGATTCTGCCACAAAATAACAAATGATTATCGCATAATATCTCCATCAATCTCACATAACAAGATCGCTAACATACGCATTCTATGTAGGTATTGAAACAAATACTTAATTCATTTTATTAGCAATAAAAATAAAATTGAACAAACTTTATCGACGCGCTGATTGAGTAATTAATTCACGTTGTCTTGTCTTTGTTAACATTGACGATTTCGATTAAAAAGTTGTGTAATCTATACTAATATTATAAAGAGGAAAGATTTGATTGTTTGTTTGCATTGAATAGGCTCCAAAACTACCGAACCGATTTGAAAAATTCTATCACTGTTGGGAAGCTACATTATCCCCGGGTGACATAGGCTATATTTTTTTTTTGCTATTTTTCCCGAAGAGAAGCGAGGGCGATTTCCTAATATTTGATAAAGTTGCATGAGTTTGATTTGTGGCGCATCTCAATTGTTCTTTGATTCATTCGTAAAAGCAGCGTGATAAACGAATTTGTTAATTTAAAATTTATATAACTTAACATATAAAAATGTTGTTTTCTCACTGCTAATAGGGTCACTGTTACTGAACGCGTCATTTTCTGAACGTCTACCGACATGGTCATACTTAATTTTTAAGGACTCTAACTCACTCTTTACTTACTCCTGAAGAAGACAGCGGGCATCGGCTGGATTCAGAAGGCTCAGGACCGGTCAGATTGGCGCAAGCTAGGGGAGGCCTATGTCCAGCAGTGGACTTCCAAGGACTGATGGATGAATTACTTACTTATCAGAACAGCTAACTTACATACATATAACTTTTAGATACCCACTTATGAGTTGCGTATGGCGACTTTAGTTCGGAGAGACATTTAATAAGCCCGTGTCATGGTAAATGTCAGCTGTCATGTTCAAGTGTTAATAAGAGATATAAATATTTAATTTGCTCTTTTTTTCAGAATCATTAATTTACGAATGAAATAAAACCAACCTGACGACGGACATTGTCGTAGTCAATTAGTGCGTTAAAAAAAACCAAAATGACACCGTAAAGTTAAGAAAAACAAAAAATTATGTGTGTCAACTCCGACGTATGACTGGAGTTTAATTAACGACCAAATTGGCATAATGTTTACCATGCTGGACCACCGTGCCAAGGGTCCCAGGTTCTGTTCCCAGAGAGGCATGATGAGTTTGAATTTCTGCTCTCGCTCTGGGTGTGTGTGTGCTTGTCTTTGTATGTTTTTTAGCGTTATTTTTTATATATTTATTTATTAAAGCGGATATGTTAACGAGATAATATTCATTTCAAGATAATTGTGTCTCCAAATAAACTGACACGATTCATTGCCTTCGTAAACAAAGTCTTCGTAAACTTCCAAGAGGTTTCAAACTGCAAATATATTGAAAAAATATATTTCCTGTCAATATTGATTATTGCAAAAGATATAATATCGGACAAAATATGGATGTTTTTTTCAACAATGATACGCATCTGTTGATCCGTCACAAATAAAGCAATATTTATGAGTTGCGAAAAAAAGTTTTATTGTAGTCTAATACAAAATTTACGACAGCGAAAACATATCGCAACATCTTAAAGAAAAGTCAAAATAAGTTTTATCTTTTAAAAATACTAAGTCAATCACGCAAGCAAACCGCTCTTGGCGCAAAACTTCATAATTTTTGTAAAGCAATAAACTTCCAACACAATGACGGTTTTGCAAGTTATTATCTCAAACGTCGGTTGAACTGTCATGTATAATAATACTGTTGCGTTATTTTCCCCTGACAGTTTTTTTTATCTATTTTTAAATCGACAGTAATGACGGCGGAGAGGCGGTTAAGAGCTAGTTCTTGCGCCGCGATTCGCGACTACTTTACTCTGTGACTTTACTACTACCAGCTTCGTCGCAATCGCAAGACGCGGTCTCGAATGTCACGTTTCACGCCAAGTTTATCAAGAAACGTGATATTTTAAAAGTTTAGCTCGCTTATTGCTAAGTACGAGTTGCCGACATACCGTGACTCGAATGTACGCTGGGCATAATCTGAGGGCATAATCGCTGGCAATTATAGTCATTTGAGGCGACAAAATAAATGTTAAAATTGCGTGCGCCGAAGCCGATTATAGCCTTGCGCCTCTCGGAGCCGTATGTCATCACTGGCAACACACCACACACTGCTCAAACACCTTCGACTTCAGGCATTGAGGTAGTGTTTTGGACGACAAGATATGACGCACTTTCCCGAACGCTGCCCATCCGAGTTGGATTCTGCGAGTGACCTCTTTCTCGAAGTTGGACTGGATCTGGATAATTTATCCCAGCTAAACCAGGTTTCCCAGGTAAAGATAATCGTGGCCAACGGCGAAGGACGAGAGCGGCGGCAGGGATGGTTGAGAGGGGCAAGGGCATGATACAGCGGAGTCCTCGCTCATTCCGCTTCGTTCACTCGCTCGCGGTGGAAGTAGTTCTATGAAATTTACAGTAGCTAGTTCTACGGAGTCCGCGCGGACTCCGCTGAAAACTCGTTTAATATGTCAATCTATTGTAACTCCTCGCTAAGTCCGTTCCGCTCACTCATTGGCGGTGGAAGTGCTTCTATGAAATTAAGTATTGCGAGTCGACCATAGTTCGTGCGAAGTTCGTTCCGCTCGCAGTAGAAGGCGGGCATTACCCGCAGTCGCAGACCGATGCGGCGCGGTCCTCCGCTTTCATTGACCTGAACCGTTTTATTTGAAAGCAAGCTGTGCAATTAATGACACTAAACGTTTCCTAGACATTGAGGTGGACGTTGAAATGTTGCTGGTTTTCCAACGTTGAATCAATCCCCCTAATGCGCTGATTATGCCACGCGGCTAATTGATTAGTGCAAGGTATCGATAAAGACAGGTACCGCTTTTATTTGCTCAACCATGTTGGGTTTTGATTAATACGCTCTCGCTTCCAGAGTCTAGTTCTCGTGATAAATCTGAACATCAGGCTTCGTTGCTCATTTATATAATAGCCTGGTATTAACACTATTAATAGTTAAATGCATTAGGTGGAATAGATAATATTTTAGAAAAAAAATTTGTTAAGATTTAAGATGATTTAACAGGAAACTATGAGAGTTCCTCATACCATATGGCTCACTGCTGCAGATACAATGGCAAATTGAGATCACATGCAACTTTCGATAAAAGGGTGATCGCTTTCAAGTCTATCGATTGATTAGAAGCAATTACTGTCTGAATGTTGGCAGTACCACCCTTGAAGAGTTAATTGGATAACCTCCCGTCGCTGTCATGTTGTCTACCATAAGGATCTTTACGGTCGACGTCAGACCTGACAACGCCGCCTTCATAAAAACCCAATCCCAGCGTGATAACTCGAGTAACGTTGTAAGAATTTAAAGTGGACGAACTAGAAATTGTAAGGCACCTAATAAGGCCCGCGTCTCAGTGGGCACCGGACGAGTCAATGAGTCCAAGTCAGATTTGTATCAGACAGTTCAAGTGAACCCTGCAGATATATCGACTGCTATTAACATCCAAACGTCTCATTACTTCCCGTCACAAATTAAGCTGGCAATTCTCAATCGAAAAACCAATAATCTCGCCTCAATCGTACGTCAACTTTCGTTTTCAACCAATCGTGTGGGCGACGACTCAATTCCACTCTCTCCGTATTGGACGATTAGACCCTACTGTCATTATTGTGATTAGGCCGGGATTACACGAGCTGTGTAATGCGATGTTATACACGGTGCACTCGGTTTCTATTTGTGATTTCATTTAATGATTGTAACAGCTCGGATATCAACAGCACATTGCAGGTAATGTTTGTCTATGAATGGATTTACACGTAGAGACCATGGGATTAGGGACATAGAGGAACTAATCAAACACGCCTTTCATATTCTGATGGACTTAATACATGATGATGATGAGCGAACACATATCGGAAGTTCTCAGGCTGCATGAAATTTGAAGTGAAGCTAACAATGGCTAACGAACGACAATGCGGAGTCCCTGAAGTATCTTCTGACACAACTTGTAAAACTCCGCAAATCAATAATAAAACCAGCCACATTAATAAATGATTGAGTATTGCATGTCTGACCGATTCGTTTTCACGCCCTTTAACGTGGCTTGTTACCATTACCAATTACCACAGCGAAGTTGTTTACTTCGCGCTGAACATTGACGGATGACCATCTTCTATCTCTGTCACATTTACAAACGGGTATCAGAGACCGCCGCGGCCGTCCACTCGTGCTTCCCTGGTACAAGCACGTTAGGTAACACAATTTGCGCAACATCTTTTCAATTTTGTATTCAGTACAAAGTTACTGGAGTTATCTTTATTGCACCTAGTAAAGTTGTCTAAATTGTCTTGTCAAAGAATTTAGTAGTGCGTATGGTATGGTGCGCCTGTCAATTATTACGATGTATGGCTCTGGGAATGAGTGCAGACACTGCGGACACAGCAGACAGGGGCACTACGTTTCGTCAGTGTCTACCAGTGTGATTTATGACGCGGACACTTTCTAAACTGCGGCTAGAAATGGGCAATGGGAGGAAACAGCGACACATGAGTGATGTCATAACAGCTTACGTATTGTATTGGATTGGACTATGTTAAAATGTATTTTTCTTTATAACGCAAATGAGGTGTTTGAAGACTTATGAGTTGTCAACCATGAGTTATCGTCGGAGGTATTGCCGGAATTATCGGTACTCAATGAACTAATAAACTTCGTTCACTGTGGGTACTGCACAGAGTTAGCAGATATTGGGATTAGGAAATGGGTAATTCAGGATAACATGGTACATCAAGCATGGAAGCGGTGTCGCTGGGATATCAAAAAGCTTACCCATTAATTTCATCAACCTTCTATACTATAGTTTCCCGCATCCTCCCGCATTGCAGTAATAGGTAGGTAATAGCGCTCAAAATTTCGTTCTCTCGTCTCGTTTCGTCCGTGTCTCTCATTTGTAAGAAAAGTCCCGGTGTGGCTAAGGAAAATTAAGCTCGTATATACCTACATAGTGAATACATAAGAGGTATAATACATAGGAAATATAATAATAAATGAATAATATGAATTACAATAATAATCTAATTTAATGCATGCTGTGTTCACCTGTAATTACGGGAACTCGAATTTTAGATATTAAGAGATCGTGAGAAATGATAGAGTATCCTGTATTGGAGGACCTTACAATAAATAAATAAATGGTAAAATGGTTACTTTACAAAAACTTACTTCGAATCACATCATAGTAAATATGGGTACGCCGCTGAAGTGTTGACATTATAAAAAGTTTCATACAGAAAAGTTTTACACAAGAAAATATTTATTTTGAGGGTAGTATAAAGTACAATAAAATTATCATAATATATTTACGTAATATATGTAAATATGGTTCGAAATGTTGTAGGTTTAATTAATATCCTTTATCTCTCGATCATGACATTTGTACGATAAGCTGGCACCAATTACCGCTTTAATTCATTGTAATGAATAAACTTTATTTTTAAACAGAATAAAAAGCCTGTATTAATCGTTGCCATTTAATTTTTATTCATTAATGAAGGAGAAATCATTCATTAAAAATTTTAACATTTAGGGACTCGATCGTTAATAAAAAGAGTGGGAACAAAACACATAATAATATAAATGTAGAGGGTTAAGTAATTGTGGACTTTACATCGTGGGATTAGTATAATTTTAACAGCGAGACTACCTAACATTCAACAGAACAATTAGTTCCTCTTCCACGCTACATGGATTATGCCACACAGATCACTCTAAAATATTCCAACGTGTTTTGAACAATTAGTCATTTTTCCGCACCGCATACCTGAACAACGTAGAAATATAGTTTGGCATCAATAACAGGTTGCGGTTACTGGCTGCGTAGATGACGGATGCTAACGCGGTACATGGTATGACAAAGCGGTGCAATGTTTCAGCTTCGCTCGTTAGGACGTATGCACAACGGTACTTTGCCGTGCGATTTAGCACCGCGATTAAGCGACAGAATGACGACTTAATTCCGAGTCGCTGACGGTGTTAAATGAAGTGTGAAATAGAGTAGAAAAACAAAGTACATGCTGAGTTTTCTAGGTTTAGTAGTAAATATTTTAAGGTAATAAAATTCATGTTACTAAAGAAATCTGAAAGAGCTTCTTTTATTATGAGTAAGTTTTTATTATAGGTTAATGGAGAAGTTTGATTACGAATAATAAAAGTCAATAGAACAAAAAGATTTTGATTTCAATTCCAGATATTAAAACTATAAGGACAAATTGTTTTATACGCGATATTCATATAAAAATTGAACATTTCATCGCATTTGATAAACTTACGAAATGTAACCCAGTGTTACAATAATTCATGAGTCTTAATTAACTAAATAATAAAATAGAATATGATAAATCATCTCAGTGACCGAGGCCCGAGGTAAACGCATGGCATTGACGAAATGCACCTAGTGACAGCGCTACAAACGCACGTACGGCACGTAGAAATGCACCCATTTCCCGGCAATGAATCACTCGGCGGTCCGGGAGCGCATCCAGTGTGCCGAATTCGTAAATAGAACGAGTTGACACACATAAATAATATTAGCTCTGTCGTAAATAACGTGTCGTCCGTTAACGTCTAAATTGGCCGCATGAGTGACGCGCGCTTTATGACCGCGCCCGTGGGCTTTGGATTTCTAGGATGCAGTTTTAGCGATCGAATGTTGAGGTCAAATTTCAATCTAAACCTGTGTAAACGTATCACTAAAGTTTTATAATATCAACCTATTCATCTTTTGATGCGTTTGTATCCTGTTTGCAGTAGCAGTAGGCTTGCGTGTTGACTCCACTTTCTAACGTATACGAGTAGCTTACGTTATGTTCATCGTAATTGTTAATACATTTCTGAGAATCACAAAATTGGCGAAGCTAGATGAGTGACGTTCGTGGAAGTTGGTTTCAAATTGATTAATGTAATTAATTGATTAATGGATCATCTGTAAACTTTACAACATGTAAATCTTACAAATACAAAATGTAAAATATATCGATTAATCGATATCGATAACCCCTCGACGTACGCAAACAACAACAAAAAACAACGCATGAAATCGAAATCCGATACAACCGATTCCGAGTCGCTCCAACCGCTCCAAGCTTCTGTTCTACGTTCTCGTGTTCGATCAATTTCATGGAGTTTTGTCGTGAATGGAAATGAACCGTGATGCCTGCACACTGCCTTGTAAAGGCATTTTACATTAGTTGCTTCAGATCCTATATAATTAAACTCCTGATAAACAAACGGACGAGCTATCTGGTGGTAAGTGGTCACTCCTGCCCATGGAAATCTACAAACACCAAGGCATTTATGATGCATAGTAGACCAAGATAAAATCAAGAAAGAAAATGTTTTTTAAATGTCTTTCATCTATATAGTACTCGTATTGTTTGAAAATAGTAGCTCCTGTGCTAAACATTTTGTTAAAAATTATTCATTAAAATTTTCTTTCGTTTAAAAAACATTCACACAAACTCAGTCATATTTTTTTATGAAAACCCTCCGAGGGGCCCTACCACTAGCAAGCCGGATTTATTCGCCTTTTACGACACCCATCCGGCGTTGGATTGGGGTTGGTATTCTAACTCGCCCCAATACGGCTAAAATAATATTATAACATAATGCATTAAGCCCACCATTTGTTCGTAATTTCGTATAATGTATGTAAGGTACAAAATAGATTGAATAAATATGTCATCTACCTTTAGAGGAGCACCTTTTGCATCTGTCGTGTTGACGAATTACCCGCTATTACTGGCGTACCGGTTACATTGTAAATAATAAACTGTTACAATTTACATAATTTTACATAACGCCCCGGGTTCGCGTGATTCGTGCTAAAATCAATTTAGATGTTGTTGCCCCGACAATCCATTTTAATGTTCGACGTACAGGAAGACTTCCCTGTTTGGATTTAATACGTATATTTAATATCAATATTAAAATTATTTTCATTTCACCTTTCCGAAGTTGTCATGGGAATATTGTATGAGTTTTTGTTAATGCGTACTTACACCAGAATCCCGTTTTGATAATGTGCACAATAATATCGGCGTTAATTCAATTTTAATGGTGGCGGGAATACAGTTGAGAAGAACTGCTACATACCTGCAACAATAAAATGAAAATATTTAGTACATCGTTTAAAAACGTTTGGTTTTTGTTTGTAGATGTGAAGTTAAATTAATATTATGTTATCTAATAAATCAACGAATAGTGTTATATTAAATCGATTAAAGTTCCTCATAAATAAATCCGATTGTTATACAAAATTGAATCGGAATAGCATTCCAACATCACTAATTGCATTGACTAATACTGTAGACTGATAGGTGAATTAAATCTACTTATATCAATTCACCTCGATAAGTAGATTTAAATCACCTGGGTGCATAGGAGAATAAAGTACACTAAAAGTAGACCCTAGGTAAAACTCAGGTGAATAAAGTCGACGGCACCGAATTTTTAAAAAAAAACGCAATGTCTTCCATTGACATGAAACATGTATCTCACATGATTCCTTTTAGGTTGTAGCACAGATGACATAATAGTACATAACTGTAGTTGTAGTAGGACTATGATACACAGACTCGAAAAATTATTAAGGTCTTTAGTTATCTAGTCTTTAGTTACATATTAGGCGTAGAGTTGCCAGCCTCTCAGTATTCTACAGGATACATTTTGGAGAGTGTGCGCAGGAATTATACGATTTGATTCCGCCATCCCCTTTCCACCATCGAACGTCCCGACGCACGGCGGGTATCCATCCCTTCGTCGTTGACATCCCCCCTGTACGGACGACGCGCTTCGCTTCATCATTTATTGTACGTACAGCGAAGGATTGGAATAAGTTGCCCGCGTCGGTGTTTCCGCTCGATTACAATGTAAGTGTCTTCAAGGCAAGAGTGAATAGGCTATTACTGAGTTAATGCGTCTTACCACCAACGACTTCATCGCCACTTACCATCAGGTGGGATTGTAGTCAAGTATTAACTTATAAGTTATAAAAAAAAAAATCTATCATGGAGGATTGAGTAGAAGGAGAGCCATCTCATATGAGGGGAAAGTTGAAAAAATGTTCAGCTATTTACATAGAATAGAGGTTCCAATAATGGCCATTCGTATGGCGCTATTGTCCGATAAATAGAAACACTTTTCATATACAGAGATGGCCCTTCTACTGAATCTTCCATGTTACCTATGAAGTTACATAATTCTGTTAGTAGGTGATCAGTAATATACCCACATCTTATGCGTATTCCGTTGCCCATGCAACATTTACTATACATCAGCGGGTCATTAAAGATTTAGCCAAGCGTTGACCAATAAACGACACGTAATGAATTGCTCTTCGAGATGAATCCCTGAATAATGCTGCATGGCTCTAATACATCCGCCCTAACCGGTATCATGTTATTTACCGGTATCGTGTTATTTACGTGGAGGTCCCCGGGTCATGGAAGCCAGAAGCGAATTAGGAACGCCCAGATCGCCACCGCAAATAATTCACCCGTCGACACTACAAAGTCAATTGTTCAGCTATACAATTTAAGCTTGCATTAAATTGTTATATTAAAAGTACTGGAATTTGTGATGAATACGATACTTTGTTGATCGAAGGATGAATATAATAGTTATTGATCCGGGTTCGTTTCTTGGGAGACATTGTATGTGACAGATCAATGTTTGTTCTAGATTCGTGTGTTGTGACGTGATGTCTCATCGAGGTCATTTAATGACATAATCGTTTTGTTTAGAGAATAGCTATAACAATGTAATAAATTACCCATTAGTCAAGTTATTAATAAATGAATGTTTTTAACCGGAATAATGTCAGCTTCAAATATATGATTATCTAACTATAAATAATGTATGTTCTCAAAGACCAAATTAAATCAACAGACTAAGCATATGTACTTTAATACGAGTAAATAAAACATGAGTTCATTTGCTCGTCTTATTAACATCGTGAAACAGCAAAGGGTCGATAGAAAGCCGGCGAGAGTTATATGGCGGCAAAATGGTTAATTTAATTAGAAGAAATTTATTTATAGCTTCACTAATTCAACGTAACCCACGGCGTATGTATTGGCGACCCTTATTTATGTTTATAAAATACGTTTTCTAGCTGAATAAAGGTATGGCTGGCTATGGCATACAGATTAATGCAATCAACGAACGAGAGAGTCTAGATGCAATGAGCTTTACGTACGTTTAATATACCTATAGAAATTAGATTTATAAGTTTTGGTTCGGAGTACAATTAAATTTATGCTATCTGTTCTACTACGGTGATTTTATTAGCAATATACACGGGGGAAATCATCAAAGCTTGCGTTACGATTACGTGAGATTACGCAAGATTCAAGCATTAACTTATCTCATGCAAAAAAATAATTCTGATCAGAGCTATGCCTCCAATAGAAAAAGAACGTAGTGACCTGTGGATTAAGTAACTTAATTTTTTTAATGCTTTGAGCAGGCAAACGAGAAGACGCGTCACCCGTAAGTGATCACCGCCGCCCATGGACATTAGTAACACCGGAGGCGTCACAAACGCGTTGCCGGCCAAGAAGGAGATGATAGACCCCCTTCGCTTTATGCTGATATCCAACACAGGCCCTCAAGGCTTAACATGTACACAATCAATCCATCGCTTTCCACATTCATCTTTCGAAGGCACCGGGTAACAGCACTTCTAAGTAGCGCAAGCATGTTTCACGCATCGCAACAACAGATAGGAGATAGAATCGCAACACAAACTACAACAAACTCATTCGATGTAGTACAAGGAAACTCACTTAGCCGCGAACGGATTTTGATGTTTTCGAGACCTTTAAAATCTCGATGACAGTTGAAGGAGGTAATTAGTTTCTATAAATAGGTCATCTTCGTAGCGAGTTGGCTCAATGTGTTGTTGCACGCATCTGGTGAATAACTGCTTGTTTTGTACCACTTTAACCATAAACCATTCGTCAGAGTGTACCACTGGTAAAGGAACACCAAACATTGACCAAGTGCTTTATTAGTAACATTATCCAACGCTATTTGTAAGTAACATCATTCGAATTTATTTTACGCAGTAAATTATAACCTATATTTGATCATACTCATACTAGTAATACCACTGGTAATACGGAGAACTATGAAAGACTAACATTTACTCGGCGTACGTAACCTTTAAAGTTGAAGCAAATATGATAAATTGATTTCTAATACACATCACGAATAATAGGTACGTGATCTGGTTCAAACTCAGTCCTCCGGCTCGGAAGATTAATCGAAATACTTTATCATCTATTACCGTCACCACGAGACTTTCCCCTTACACAGGTTTCTGTATTGACTGAATATATAGAGATCTCATTGAAATCAGAACATTCAAAACGCGTTACAAATTGGCGTCAAGACTACAATCACACTTACTTGTCGAGCCATTAGCCACTATCGATGCGAGTCATAGTCAAAATGACTGAACCACTAAGCACAATCAGTGATGCCAGCGCTTCCAGAAAAATCCGGAGATTTTATAGCCAAATCTACGGATTTTTGAAAAAAACATATTTTCCGTAGAAAACGATACTGAAATTGCTAACATTTAGCTATATTGTAGATGTGAGGCCCCTATAAAAATAGGTCGTTAAACGGCTGGGATGTCAATAATAGTGGCGTGAATTTATAGATCTCCGGACTTTTGTACCGAATTTACTTTTTGAAAGACGATCTACGGATTTTAAAATCTGATCTGGCAACACTACGCACAATGCACCCGACAAATTGTTGCAACGGGCGACACAAATCACATGGACGGTTATCTGCAGGATTAAGTGGCAGTCCATAAGAACGAGTTGTCTTAATAGGCCGAGACATGAAGTCGTTCACGAAATATTGTTAGGTATTATACAAACACGCTGGGACCGTCGAGCCGGGTCACGTTTTAAACCGTAAACATATGAAGCGATTTAACCAATGATATTATATGTATAAAAAGAGGTAGATATGCCAAGACGGCGCTGAAATTACGTCAGTCGAATCTAATCAACTATAGCGATTTTAATTCAGACAGTTGATAGCTGCCTCTGAGTGAGGCCGTCTAGCTGTCTTTTTCACTATTATGGTTTTAGTAGTGCCATCCCTTTTACATAATTTACCAATGTAATAGTAATTGGTGTAGTGAAACAAAAGATAAACGTGTGTGTTGTAGCTCGGTCGGGACAGATTTTTTGTTTGATTTGTAATGGCATAACGTATCTATAGTTTAATATCATTGGATTTAACTAAAACCGCGGTAATAGAACCTATAAGAGTCGTCGAGTCAAAGACTATACTTAAGAAACTGCGTTGGAACATACATTTTTACTTTCTTATAGGAAAATCTGGGACCTACTCTTCTGTGCTTTACAGATAGATAACTAATTCTCGATCGAAGAGGTTAGCAGAACTCAGGTCATCTAATGAAAGTACTGAAAATTTGCAATTTGGAATGTATTAAGTATATCAATATTTATCAGTTATGAACTTTGGCCGATCTAATTCGGCCCACGGTACATTTCACGTGGACCATATGTCACAATCTTTCAGTGCAAATTGCGTTGAGATCATTACGCAAACTCGCTGGAAGTTTCCGCCCACATGTCCAATCATCACGACCTAATACCTAGCCACTGGATACTGGCTCAAATATTCCCAGACAGGACTTGATTAATGATCGCAGCATATTGTAGAGTCATAGGTACATACATCCCAGACATTGGATATCTTGTGTATTTTGTTCCCACTAAATAAATCCTTAAAAAGTTGAATGTAACTAAAGAGTTCTTAGTCCTCACTACATATACGTACCTTCTTATTAGCAGCGATCCACATACATAGGCTAAAGATGGACAACCTACAACTTACATCTTTACGAAGAAAAAGTAAGGTATTGAGGAGATAAAATGTTTATAAAGAAGCAAGAATTTTTAAGAAGACGCAAGAAACTTTAATAAAACTCTTCTTAATATTATTTATAATAAATCCACGAAGCAATCTGAATGGTGCAATGATTTTATTCTATCGTCATAACAGATTTACCTGCATAAACCCACTATTTATAAGAAGAAAAATTGTATCGCTACGAACACTAACTACGTTTTAGGAAATATCACACAAAACCGGAACAAAATACGTTTTATCATGAGTACCAGATGTTGAACATCGCTGGGTGTATCCGCACTGTATCTTCGCACGTTCTAAAAGCGGAGTGGTCTAATGAATTAATGTCGGTATACTAATGTCGGATCGTCGAGATGGAATGCGGAATGGCTCCCGGCAATTGACATTATCCACTTAGGAGCTTCTGTTCATCCATTTCCAGGCAGTGTAAGTGACAAGATGTAAAGAGGGAGTTAGTATTATTTTCAACCAATAAATAATGACTTGAAACAAATTACAAAAAACACTGAAGTATATACAAATGTAATCGATAGCTTACTTTAGCAGTTTTCAAACAAACATGTATGCCCTTCAGTAACTTAAGTTGTCTAACCCTAGCGTGTACATATACATTATGTATTTAAAATAATTATTCATTCATCGATGATAAACCATTGTGTGTATTTTTAACATTATTTAAAGAATTATTTTATTTTATCTCAAACCAGCTTCCAATTTGTTCCACATGAAACTTTGCGTCTGGCGCATTCGTGTCGTCAACATGGTACCGTCCAGTAGATTATCTATACTAATATATAAAGAGGAAAGATTTGATTGTTTGCATTGAATAGGCTCCGAAACTACTGAACCGATTTGAAAAATTCTTACACTGTTGGAAAGCTACACTATCCCCGAGTAACATAGGCTATATTATATTTTCAAAAAAATTAGGGATCCTTAATAAAACTTCAATAATGTAACCCAAGGTGTAAAGAATAAAGAAGACCGAAGCAAAGCGAGGGCGGTTACTCGTACATAATAAATACATTCATACGTATGCTACGGTATGATACGTATCACATACTTAGATATAGTACATACGCTTCACAGGCCCCGACATGAAAGGCGAGTGTGCGCGCGAATCGAGCGAATCTAATGAATATTAAGTTGGTATTAATCCACACTTAGATACAAACGAGACGTGATGAACTTTGTGTGTGCTAGCCTTATGAAATGGAGAGCTAAATAGTAGATTGAGATAGTGTTTACATATAGATACTAATAGTAATAGGGTAACACAATTGCGTCTGTTATTTTTTTGGATATATAAATAGAAGGAAATGGAAATCTTGGTTTCTAAATGTTTCAAAATTCATTAACAATTCATTCAATTCAAACAATAACATTCAATTTATGAACATGAATTTACGTGGTGACGTACGTATGATGAGTAAAGTGTTTCTAGATACACTAAAAATCCAGACACGCGCGAAATTCCAGACATATTTAACCAGATTTTTCATATTTTTAGTGTAACTAAAGGACATTTTTTATATATATTTTTTTGAATTTATTTATTTACGAAGTGCAAACATTATTCAGCGTACATTTCTGCCAAACTACAGGGCAGTTTGTCGGCAGCAGTTCTCGTGAAGGTGATATAAAAAGGTGATATAAAAAGGCATTCTATCCGAAGTCCATAATTATGACGTATGCTATTCGCTGGAGCAAATGACTTGAACGGGACATTTCGCCTCATACAATAACATTAGAATGTGGGGTACAGACAGACGGAAAACGGCCCCACATGTATTTACAGACCTTGATACGTAAAGAGCTGTGCTTTCTAAACTTTGAATTACGATGTCCACAACGATTTAGGCCGATTTAGAATGAAGTATCTTTATAAGCCGGTAAGACGTATACCGTAAGTGCGTTATTTATCTCTTACTATTAAGATATTTCTTGTTTTATTTTTCATTCCATACATAGGAAGAAACAAATTTTAACTTTATCCTTCCTGTAGAATCTTTTATGTATAATATTACATTAACAAATTAAATTTTCAAATCTTTCAAATCTTTTTAAAA
This sequence comes from Thymelicus lineola, assembly GCA_963932265.1. Classification (NCBI taxonomy): domain Eukaryota; kingdom Metazoa; phylum Arthropoda; class Insecta; order Lepidoptera; family Hesperiidae; genus Thymelicus; species Thymelicus lineola. The sequence continues at coordinate 15,836,019 of OZ010686.1, forward strand.
AAAAACTTAAAATTCCGTCCGATTTTTGTCGGGATTTTTTATTTGTCAGGATATGGAAAAAAACTTTAAGTAAAATAAAAAAATTGCTTGTGTCAGCTCCGACGCACGACTGGAGTTTAACGCCATCTAGTTAGCAATCGTCAAATAAGTAACAACGCCATTTATAATTAATAGTTTGCGATTGTCAAAACAGTAACAACGCCATTTAGATTCTGTGTTACGAATCCGGGCATCACATAAAAACCCTTGAACCGATTTTGGTGAAAATTGGTAAAGTTGTTACTGATACCCTGGGTCATATTTTAGATAACTTTTCATCCGGGAAAATTAAAAGGTTTCCCGGGAAAACAGGCTAAAAGTTTGAATAAGTAAAAACATAATTTCCGTATGCAAGGCTGCGGGCAACAGCTAGTTACAAATATAACGCATAACGTAGCAGAGTAAGTTTGATTTTACTCCTCATAAATTTTTCATACTTAAGCCCGGGTTAAATATGAAAATCGATAAGATTACGTTGTTTCAGCTTTTTTATTTTATTAAAATGCTTTTTTTTTATAAAATTTACATGAACGTAAATGAGACTATCTCAGAAATAATCGATTTATAAAAAAATGTGTTTGTAATATGTGTGTATATTATCCGTAGATTTTTAAAGTTCTGATTTTTTAAAATTTTACAATAACCAGCAAATTGTCCGAAATTCTCAAAATTATAGCTGGTAAACGTAGTCGTGCGTCAATTTCTCCCCGCGAGCGTTGCGATTCCATTGCGCAATCGCTTTGTTTCAGTTCCCGGGAATTTACTGCCGGCCTGGAATCCTTGCTTGCGTTGAAATTTTCGGAATACATGTCAAGCTTGTTAGTGTTAACAAATGGACCATTCCTGATGTATTATGCAATCGTATTTGCTTATATTTGTATCAGTAGTAGCATTTGGAAACATCGTTAAGATAATTGCAAAATCGGTGTATTAAATTCTATAACAAGTATACTAAAACATATCATCTTAATCACCTCTTAAATAAATCGACGAAGAAACCCGCTCGCGATTAGCTAGTTCTCTTGAAGTTCTTGAACACTTTCGCAACACATACATCAGATAGCAATTAAGATAAAGCCTAGTCATTGTAGTCTACAAAGATTGACAGGAAAACATGCCAGACGCGACGCTGAGTCGATAGAAAATATACCCGTTCCGGGAACTATTTTATTAATATGCACGGTACATTTAAGTAACTGAATGTGAATGCTGATCGCAGTGGGATAAAACATTTGATACCCGTGTGCAATGAAACGTTTTGTATGTAGGTAATGTAGGTAAGGTTTCTAAAAGGTCTGCATAATTATGGGCCCGACCGAACACGAAAAACCCATTTGTATAGGTATGCCGTTTATTTGTGTGTAATTCATTAAATATGTATTTTCTGCAATTGATTTTATGATTCTACTCCTTATCGCCTATCCGAGCCGGTCCGAAGTAGATGTCATCAAGTTTTCGTGCTCTACTTTAGTTTAATTTCAACCGTGACTAGAAGGCTGATTTTTTAGAGCTCCAAAGGATTGCAAACTTGAGTACCTACTAATTAAATCTTGATACCTCCACATATTCGAAGGAGGAACTGATGCAACCCTAAAAACATCGAAATTTTTGCTTGAGCCAGCCTCCAAACGACTCGTCGTGTTCCAGCTGGGTGCTTGAGAATCTGTTATTTCTTTCATTTGTTAATTTAATTTGTTAATTTCTTTGGCGACGATGATGTATGTATGTACCTTTGATGTTGCTGATGTCCTTGGGCGACGATAGCCACTTACCACCAGGTGGCTTGTCAGCTCGTCTGTCGGCAATGTCCATAAAAATACAAATTAAATTCAGTCTTATCTATCTCCTTGTCTTGCAGCCTAGTTTAGAAAATTGGCAATAAAGCTGGTACACCTAAATATTTCATCTTTCAATCAAAATATCTATGGAGGATGAAAGAGAAATAATCTTCATAAATCATCATTTATGCACCTGAATCTGGCTCATAACTTAGATAAAAATAAACTCGCTTCTGTGCTTAGGAGGGCACCTGGTCATACCGACACATTGGACAAGCTATCCAACGTATAAAGATCCCACATCTAGTATTTAACACTTCAGCAATTTGCACTACAGTCTATTACTTTCTTCCTTCTTAATTACGAAGAGAGACCCGTCTACTGCAATTGGCCACTAGCGTGTTGAAGTCATATTGAGACTAGTAAAATAAACTCGTGCGTATCATAAATGCGTAAAATTGGCGAGCAAATAAAGCACTCGAGGCGTCCCGAGACGCGTAGATTGTAGTGTACGATGAATGGCCGCTATATCTCATCTACTCGGATGATTCATAGAAGCGTTTCAGAAAAGTTATGCAAAGCGCGGGCTACGAGCCGGCTTCGAATATATCATTGTTTTACGCTTATTTATGAGCCTTGTTTCTGGTTTTTGCGTAGACTGGGAAAATTTAAAGTTTGTGCTAGCCTTCACAAACTTTAAATTTTCCCAGTCTACGCAAAAACCAGAAACATGGCTCATTAGTCATCACAAGGTTTTGAAATTTAGAGTTAGGAAAAAAATGTTGACAGAAGTTACCCGTAAATGTAAAACAATAATTTTAACGTTATAAAAATATAATCAAATAAACAATGTATTTTATTGAAAATGTTCAGACTTATAAGTCCTTAGTCATCATTTATATTATACAAGATCACACATTCGTGCCACATAACACAACAAGTAAAGTGCAAATCATCAATTAGCGTATTGGTGCTAAGCGACAGATTAGGCCAGTGCACACAGCACGACCATTAATCTAAATCAACATGAGAACATTCATGTATCATACAGTTTCCAAAGAAGTCACACTAATCTCCGGCGGTGCGTCTAATCGGCCGATTTTTCGGGATTACGTATGACGTGACTCGTAAAAATAATAAATGGTGCAGTCGTGAGACCGGGTTACGCAAACCGGCCACGCGGTGACGCAACGCGAACTTTCTGCGGTCAATGTCACCGCATGTAAAACATTCCTTCTGTGAGTACTGACCTTAGATCGGTCAGTTAAGATCTTTATCGACGGTAAATTACTTTCGATTCGGATTTTATAACCACTCGATACTATCGTAAGTTCGTGGCTGCTTCTCAAATTTCGGTTACGGGAACATAATATTGACTTTAATAGCGGTGCTTTTTGATTTACTTCATTCTGGCACGCATTTTTAGCTTATAAAGAAACGAAACGTTACGTAACAGTCAATTTACTTTCCACTGAACTTTATTTACACATCGCCGTGTTTTATTGAATTCGATTTAATTATCTGTTCGTCTCTCATCAATCAGAGCTAACAATATCGATTAAAATTGAATCACAATGGATTGATTGCGTCATTTATTCGTCTCGTCCCATGATTAACTGATAAAATGGATCACGACTGAAGGTTAATACCCTCGACATGACCAGAACCACATTGTTCGCGATACAGGAACATTTGTGGCTGACAGCTTGGTAGAGTTTTACGAATAGCCGTGATTGAGTTTAATTAAACAATTCGTGTTGATTAATAGATGAAAAAATGTGCGGCGACATGGATGAATTGCCAAAACGAATTGCCTTAGGGTAGTTAGCGGGTCTGATAAAACGGGTGAAAAATAGTACAAGAGCTGGCCCACAATCCATTTATTTTCCTTAACCCGATCATGAATAAGCTGCCCTTTTTAACTCACTCAGGTTGTAATATACCTACATGTACTAATATTATAAAGTTGAAGAGTTTGCTTAGTTGAACCCGCTAATCTCAGAAACTATCTACTGGTTAGAATTGAAAAAATATTTTTGTGTTTGATAGTCTATTTATCGAGGAAGGCTAAGCTACATAACATCATAATATATTTTAGTAGTTAGTTTTTTCCACAAATTAACGCGGGTGAAACCGCGAGGTACAGCTAGTCTCTAATAAATGAAGTTATATCTACTATAATCACGAGTATAAATAAGCTATTTTACACCTACAAGCCAGCTGACACTAAACAAAATGAAATCTCTTGAAAGGCAGAAGTGTCAGCTATGTCAGCAAGATTGAAGATCGCGTCAAGGCCGATTGATTTTTTTCACTTATTTCCACGTTTTGGCGAATCTCCAAACCAACAGTCTATCATTAGTTGATTCACGCCACTGTCTAGATCGTCCGAGTAGAACATATTGTCGGTTAATTCGATACGACTACGCAACTATTACGCACAGTTATTTATGTCCGATGCCATTCCTGATAAAAGTTTTGATTGTTAAACTTTACTGCGATTCCCGTGGTGTTTATTGAAGCTGACGAATCTTTGTGAGAATTTATATATTTTTTAATGATAATAAGACGAGCCCTTTCATGGTACGTGCAAAATAGGTAATAAGCTTCTGAATGTTTCTGGAGCACTTTAACATGGGATTTTTCAAGAAAGGCGTAAAAAGCGCCCTCCGACTCCTCTAGTGTTGATCATTCATGACCAATGCTAACCACTTACTATCAGGTGGCTTATCTACTTTTCATCTTAGGTCCTTCTGTTTTTACAAAAAGAGGTCAATGTCGCCTATGAACAAATATGAAACACACATATAAATAATCCAGTAAGTTCCCAAATCGACACCGAATTAACATGTGTAAGCGAAGTATGATGACGTATTAATAGGTAGTTAAACCGAAACACAATATGTTATAAAGTTTTATCGAAATCGCACGGTGCACGGTGCACCAGTGCCAACGCGTCAGCATTTTTATTGCGTGCGAAATTACGGAATTTACAAAATCAATTCTCAGCAGACGACAGTAGGTACACCGGCGCCGACTAAATCTTTATTTATCCAAGTTAAAATAATAAACACTCTCACATTAAACGATGTGTGTGTGTTTATTTGCTGGCAATCAATTCTCCTGTTTTTTTGCGTCTACCGACTGATTGGTGCCAATCAACCGGCCGCTTGATTGAAAACTTTTTATTATGCAACGTTTTGATTTTTTCTTAACATTCGTTCTTACCATCTGATTGAAAGACGCGTTGCGATAGCTTTAATTATCTCTTAGGTCTGGATAACGAGATGTTTTGACGACAATACACATCGTCACGTGTGTATTATAATAAAATGTCTCAAAACATGTTTAAAAAAAGCTATTAAAATATCTGTATGTGTAACAAATGCAGATGTAAAAATGAAAATACCCTGTTTTATATACACGTTCTGTTGGAATTTCTTGGAAGAGTCAGATTAAAATTGTTTTTCGGAGCGTTGCACCCGACATGTTTACAATACTCTGAAAGTGCATGTCATGACAATTTGTTCAGATGTCTAGCCTTTTTAGATGTATTAAAACTGGAAAAAGAGACATTCGTCAAACGTAAAATTGGCAATCGAGATAAGAGTTTAATATATTTTTATGTGCGTCGCCAGCCAAGAAAAAAAGAGAAGAAAGATGGTTAACTCTAAGCTGTTAGCCGCAATACGAGGAGTCGTTTGGCGGCGGCCTCAAGCAATATAAGTAGTAATATTAATGTCTTAATCATAATTCGGTACTTTTGGTACAAGTGTGACATTGTGAAACTGCGTAAGGTCAGAGTACCAGACCATCTGGCGTCGAGAAAGCCCCAGTGTATATATTAAATATTCATTAATCACTAGTTTTTTGTCGTTCGGGCCCGTAACAACAAGTTTGATATTAATATTATGTTTCATCTAAGAATTCTAAGAGCTCATCAAGATCTTGGAAATTGTTATATACAGTTGAAAATATAAGAATTAGGAAAGTCGAGACAAGATCGTAAAGAATTATTAAGTACATCAAATAAATTACATTACCAAAGACATAGCTTTAACATATAACAGCTGTGTAGGCAATGTAGATCCATCAATTGCAACGCGTCAGTGATGCCTTCGTTGTTGTTGTTGATGGACTACTGTGAAAACATCCATCCATCCATCCATCCATCAGCCCTTGGAGGTCCACTGCTAGACATAGGCCTCCCCTAGCTTGCGCCACTCTGACCGGTCCTGAGCCTTCTGAATCCAGCGGATGCCCGCTGTCTTTTTTAGGTCGCTGTCTTTAGGTCGCTGTCGTCTTCTTCTGTGAAAACATAGTTTGCTCCAAAGATGTTACAAATACAGATACGTTATGCCCTTACAAATCGACCGAAAAATCTGTTCCGACCGAGCCATAACACACACACGTTTATCTTTTGTTTGCCTACACCAATCACTAGTACATTGGCAAATTATGTAAAAAGGATGGCATTACTAAAACCATAATAGTGAAAAAGACAGCTAGTGTTTGTCGCTCGCGTCAATCTATATAGGCTACGGTCTTTATCGCTCTCGCGTCAAAACTAGATCGCTATCTCTTTCTTCATCTGAATATGGCGTCTTTGCATGAGTTATTAGATTGTTTAGAAAAATAATTGAAATAGACTAAATAATCTAAGTATCTTAGCGTACTCAAATGTGGTATGAGATTCCTTGTGTTTTGTTGACCTTGGAGTCATAATTGGTGCACTTTCGAAACACACACGATGGCATTTTGATTTATTTTCGTAAGGACGTATAAACCTACGATGCGCCACGCTCGTGATTGCGCTCGACGCAGACTAATCACAAGAGTTCCCAATTGGGAACTTTTTGAGTCACACAACGGGCGCGGTTATAAAGTATCTGCCTCTTCTTAATATATAATATCTTTGGTTTGCTCGATTTTGGACTACATTTTACATAAAAATACAAACGCAAGATCAATGCCTTGTTCTACATACAACTAACTGCTTCTCCAGCATCTTGAAAAGGTGAAGAATTTTAATGTCTTCATTATAAACACTTGTTTGGGTTGCGAATAGATAAAGTGTCACGATGCAGGTCATCCGCCGGCTTATAAGGTGTGTGTTTACATGCCTTTGAATAATTTATATGTCGCGAACAAACGCGAGTCGTGCTGCGGCCTAAAGGTCGTAGCCCATCTACACGACACCGCTCCCACCCAACCAAAGTATGAGAATTCAAATATAAACTTTAAATCGTGCTCTGTAGATGCAACTATTGAGTGGCAAGGTTGCGGTTAGCTTGCTTCCCGCGCGCGGGCTGCTAATTTTTGTTGTTACTGTAAAGTGCACCTACAGAGCACGATTTTAAGTCTATATTTGAATTCTCATACTTTGGTTGGGTGGGAGCGGTGTCGTGTAGATGAGCTACGATCTTAAAGGTCCTTTTGTTGCGAGGCAGCCTGGCACTGGCATCTGATGGGCTGGCGTGCCGATATATGGCAATTATTATCTCTCAGCTGTCACGGGGCCAGATTCGCTAGCACTGTAAATGGTACTGTAAATGGTATTTGAGAAAATGGCATGGCGTCCCTTACACCAGTAAATTTGTAACTGTTCTTTTGGCGACGAAATTCGTGAATTAAATTCGGGATTTGAAACCGGGTCCCCTCGCTTCGCATGAAAGGTCGCTACCGAATAGGCTACAGGGTCGTCATGGTCTGTCAATAAAGTAACGACGACAGTGTATTTAGATTCCAGAAAATAAACTTTCTGTATGTTTATTTTATCTGCAAAGAAAAATCATGAATGGAATTCTTAAAGGGAAAAAGCTCTATACAGAAATACAGACAATATTTCCCCAGGCTTTTCATTTCATAATTATGACCCATGGAAAAATGGGGTATTCACTCCGAGGGCGGTATTCATATTGCTGCGTTCATTTTCATATACTGTAGTAGTTATTATAATCCTATTAATATTATATAATAAATGTGAAAGTTTGTGAAGATGTTTGGATATTTGGATGATTGTTCCTCAATCACGGCATATCTACTAAACCGATTTGGCTGTTTAGGAAGGAGATAACCTATACAGTATACACTGGATTAACACATATGCTACTTTTATCCCGGAAAAATTCAGGGTTCCCTTAGGATTTGTAAAAATCGATTTCAACCGCGGGCGAAGCCGCGGATAAAAATTAGAATTTAAATACTACAACCTACCTACTTTCAAGAAAAGGTTCACTCATAGATAATTCTGATTAAATTTTGTAATGCATGATTTTATTCAAATAGAAAATGACATAGGTACCTACTCACAGCCGTAATGACCACTAGGACCACTTGGTTAGTAAGGCCAAACTAGCCGCAAAGAAATTGGGGGTGCTCAATAGAGCTAAGCAGTACTTCACGCCTAAGCACAGGTTGATGCTCTATAAGGCGCAAATTCGACCACACATGGAGTACTGCTCCCACCTTTGGGCCGGAGCCCCAGCTGGCCAAGTGGATCCGTTCAACCGAATTCAACGGCGAGCTATTCGTCTTGTCGACGATCCCAAGCTTACGGACGGATTAGAATCGCTTGAGTTGAGGAGAGATGTAGGCTCTCTCTGCGTATTCTACCGTCTGTATAATGGGGAATGTTCTGAAGAACTGTTTGGCTTAATACCTGCAGTTAATTTTCGTCACCGCCCATCACGTACCAGATTCCACCAACACTACCTGGATACATGGCATTCGTCCACAGTTCGGTTCTCACGTCATTTTCTGCCTCGCACGTGTAAACTGTGGAACAAACTACCTGCATCGGTGTTCCCTCTAAGCTATGACATGGGGTCCTTCAAGAAGCGGGTCTATCGTCATTTTCGTGGCCGGCAACGCGTTAGTGACGCCCCTGGTGTTGCTAATGTCCATGAGCGGCGGTGATCACTTACCATCAGGTGACCCGTCTGCTCGTTTGCCTGGTCTAAGCATAAAAAAAAAAAAAAAAAAAAAAAAATAATGTATGAAACTAAATTAATAATCGAAATCCATAAAATAGGTATAAGTGATACACAAATATTCATGAATTTGGAAGTTAGTCACAAAATTCATGAATATTTATTTATCTATCGTAATTCAAGATCCCGATCGATCGAAAATTTGAATCGTATTACGATTGTAAGTCGTAGTTTCTTTAATATTATTATAAGAGAAAAACGTATTTAAAAGATTTCGAACCCTAAAGACAGACTGTTCTAAATAACTTTGACGTTGCGTAAAGATTACTATAGACGGTTTCTACCAGTTAACGCTTGCCACAAGCCGCATTAAAGATTTTTGGTCCACAAAAACATTAATTAACTAGTTTCAGGTACGTCATATTGATTTTATTTGGCTTTAGCAATTTGTGAAACAAATTAGACTTCGAGGTCAGTTGTATTTTCACATGTTAATCACAAGGAACCTGACTTTAAAAGCAAATTCAAAGTAATTAAAAACCATTAATAAACAAGGCAATTACGGCGTAGTGGGCAGTACGGCCTACTATATAGAATTATTAAGTGATTTCTCACGAGAAATGTAAATAAATATTCAAATTAATAGTATTATAATTTATTCAGATAGGTACCGAATGACTGAATACATTGATCCCTATTCGTTCTATTACTGTCAGCTAGGTGATTGTTAGTGCTATCGACGTCTAGAATACCTAGGTTAGATTCTCAACTTAGGGAAGAGGAACGCGAACGCGAATGACGAAAATACACTATCGTAACGCGATGGTTATGCGTGGGCATTTCGTAAGCGCAAGTGCATAAGTGCACAAGTCAATCAGCTGCAAGTTGCAACCACAATGTAAGTCACATCTGACGTATCGCAGAACATCTGTGCGCTGTGCGTTATTGGTTAAGAAACAGGGCTTGCGACCGGCGAACCCACGCCGAACGGCGGGCGGTCGGTATCTTACAACCGTAACTTCAAGCCGGGAAATGTGGATAGTGGAACTTAATGGCCATTGCAGCGTGTGGACAACTGGACACATAGAATTTAAGCAAAACAAACTGGTCACCGTTGCTTACAAACCTCAAGGAAATCAGTGCCTTTTATTCAACATTAGTAAGGTTAAGTTGATTCCCGTATGCTCACCATATGCTATTTTTATGGAAATAGCCGGCAAACGAGCTGACTATCCACCTGATGGTAAGTGGCTATCGTCGCCCATGGACATCAGCAACACCAAAGGCATCACAGATGCGTTGCCGGCCAAGAAAGGGTGAAGAAAAACAAGAAAGAACTGGCTCTCAAGCCCCCAGCCGGAACACGACGAGTCGTTTGGCGGCTGACTCATGCTCAAGGGTGGTAGCTATCCAGGTGAACCCCATGGAGAAATAATAATAGTAATATTGGTATTAATTAACAATCAAAAACAATATTACCAATACAATCCCTCCGAGGGCCCTACCACCAGCGTGCCGGATTTAGTCGCTTCTTGCGGCACCCATCCGGCGTGGGATTGGGGTTAGTAAGCCGCCACAATACGGCTAGAGCCGCCCCAATACGGCTAAGGACACTTCAGGACTGCTGTCGAACGATAAATAAGTAGTTTAACGATCTGTATCGCAGAAGCGATCATGAGATTTTGCAAACACATGCGCTTTTTACGATAAGGTCAACTCGGCGAAGACCGTCTGGAGGGTAGGACCGTACAGTAAGAAATACAACGAATTCTGAATAACTACAGCAAATACAACCCAGCGAACAAACACTTTAAACTGTTTTAGTTTCAATAAATTGACATAGATGGCGCTATTTATAACACAAAGAGAAAAAAATACGCATAAAATTTAGTCGGGCTATCAACTTGCAACACGACCTAGCAACATGTTGGCAAAAAAATATTTTAAGTGGTTTTTCATCATATTTATCAAGGTTTGTGTAGCTAATTTTATTAATTATCAATATTATTATCTAAATATTATATTATAATAGAATAAAACATATTTTTTACGAAGTTACATCTAGTGAAAAAAACCAATCCTCAAATTGCAATAGTGGAGAAGTCCGTCTAGTTCTTGGAGGGAAAGATCGGCATGTGCCGGTCTTCGTCGTTTCCAGATGTAATAAACCTTTTACGCCTAAGCAAATTTTATAAAATTAATCCTTATACATATGATTCGTATATTTAAGCTTCCTGCGTAGTGAGTCTCTCTTAAAACCTCTTAAGGTCTACTCTTAAAATCGATAATCGATATTTCATTTTAATTGCCGTGTTATTTTATTATTTTTCTTTGACTCATACATTTATTTTATTATAATATTCTATTTTATACTTTCGACCAATTCATTAGCACTAGCGCTGAAAAAAAAACAATTATAATATGAATATAGAAGAAGGTGTATTTTAGTACCTACTTCGATTAAGTAAGTTGGTTTTTGATCTCTTAAATGGTAGACCTAACGAAGGCGATTCCTTTTAATAAAACTGATATACAAAAAAAAACGATTTTTTAATTTGATTTAATTGTTTTTTACCCCTGAGTTTCGATCTATACCGGACTTACCCGACATACGTATTTTTTTGCGATTTATGACGATAAGAGCGTTTAATATGAAAAACGATAGCACACATTTAAATGGCGTTGAAATACATACGCGTATACAATGTCTATATTCACGTAAACCGACTATTTGTAGGTTTTTTTTCCACAAGACGGTCTTACCCGACGTGGTAGTAAAGTCCGTCTATTTCACCATTTTATCAAAATTAATTTTTATTTCATTAATCGATAACCTTAAAGTAATTTTTAGAGTTTTTTTTAATGGTCAACTAAATATTTGATTACCTAATTCAATAAAATTTGCCGAAAATTTTATAGAAATGGCAAAATTTGCCTAATGAATCAAATTTTTAATGAAGTATGCCGGTCTTCGACGAGTTGACCTTAATGATGATTACTCGTAACACCCATAGGATCCTACGTTCAACAAACTTGCGTACTAGGCTAACATGAGTTCCAAGTACATTGGATAACCGATATTCATTCATCTGCATGTGAACAATGATCACGTCCGCGATACCGATACATCATGTTTATGCAGATGCGCGTAAGTGTCTGTTCTGGGTATTAGCAAATCTGATATACGTTTTCTGCGTGTTGAAACAGTGCAAGTGATCGGTTTTACTATAAATCTGTACCGTGAAATATTGGAACGAAGTTCCTTATCGCGCGTTGTGAAAGGGGGCTAGACGGAAAATTACGACACTTTTTGATTCTTACGAATGACGACACTTTTTTTGAAGTGATTCAGAGCGTTTTACAGAGATGGCGATGTACAACAAAACAATACTTAAATCGAAAGGAACTTCGTTCCATCCGGGTGTCCCTTGACACCTCTCATGTTTTTATGTTTGTGATGACGCCATTCTGTACTTAACTATTTTTATATATTGTAAGGTTGAAAGAACTTACCTGTAAGTGAATTTCAACCGGGATTATACGAAATGTTGCATCCGAAGAGATTTAATTATGTTATAACTGGGATTCATTTATGTATGGGAGAACCTTATCTTGAAAACTTAAAATAATCCTATTGATTCTAGAATGAAAGATAGTTAGGTATGTGTCTTGAAAATAACTAAATAACCACAAACTGTATGGTATAGCTGGTGTTATCAGGGATATTTTATTTACTCTTACTTATAAAATGAAAAGTATAAAAAGAATGATTTATTTTATTTTACTAACAGATAATAAAAGATAGACAGACGACAAAATATAAAATGATAAGCTTATCTATATAAGTACTCAATAATAAGGTGACAGACATCTAATCCAAATAAACAAGCAAGGAAAAACAAATACGTATTATTTTACGTTGTACGATACTACTAGCTGCTTTTTAAAATTAACTTACGAGTGTAACGCACGCCCGCGTATTCGTGTTAGGTGTACCATTACATAACAGGAGGTCAGCGACCCGTGAACTGACACAATAGCTGAATAACCATTATGCAAAAATTGAACGAGAACACATTTTTGTTTCAATCGCGAACTAGTATTTCTACAAGGGAAAATGACTGTACTATTCAAATAAGATTGTAAGCTGTTGTGTATATTGAATCAGTGGACTGTAATAAATACTTTCATTAAGGAATCTCAGGCGAGGCATCCTATATCCTAGGCTTGAGTATTTGTATAATATAGTGTAGTCTGTTTCACAATAACTATTCAGACACCATACAACCTAGTCTGTAAATGTATCAATCACCATTCGAATAATGAGGCTAACAACTGCTCATTTGTTCCAGTAATTATTGCATTGCCAATTAAAACCGCCTCCCATGTACCCCCAAAGTGTGTCGTATTGTTTCGTCCAACGACTACGTAATCGAAACGTAGCCTGAGGATAACACCGTGTTTACCACGACCCAAACCCATCAATCACAACTGCCCATAAAACATATAATGAGGCACAAATCTTCTCGTTTGTTGGCGTAATTATTTTACGCAACACTTTCACGCTCCATATACGCGACTCGATTAAGACCGATCGCACTGGCACCACTAATTGACACTATCCGCAAGCCATCTCGGCTAGTTCGTCTTATTTGTCTATGCAGGGCCCCAATAAACGCTGCAAGCTGCAAGACAAGCAACAAAGTTTTCCTGGACTCGAACACTACGACAACTTTTCTGTTTCACGCTCAGTAGGATACAGATAAATAGCGTTTCCTACTTTTTGTGTCTTGTAACTTTCATTGCTGTTAGAGTTTCTAAGAAACGGTTTTCTTATTAAACGCTTTTATTTAGCTTCACTTCGGAGCATCAAAGCATCAAAGGATCAAATCTTGTAACGTTAATTTGAATGACTTCCCTTTAATGAAAATTGATGAAATTTGGCAGACATTTGTATTTCCGATGACAATACACGAAAATCATATTTTAAACTAATTTTCATTGTTTATTTGTTGTTAAATTAAAAAAAACGATTTTCAGACTTTAGACGCATAATTCTCTATGTTCTATTTTACGTAGAGACTTGAAATTTTCACAACTTGTAGCTAATTTTATAAACTAAACATTATTGAAAAAATAAAAGCGTTTAAAAAAAAAAAATTTTTTAGGATTCAACTTATTTTATGACTGGATGTCATAAAATCGCAAGCGCATGTTGATGTGTATAAAGAACTCTGTGGTGTCTGCATTTTCCTCTTTGTTAGATAAATTAATGAGTCATGGTATGTGTGCTATCTACATGTGTATAATGTAAAACTGAAGCACGATAGCGCACACGTAATTAAACTAATTAAGCTACCTCACCTATCCAAATTCTGATCGCGCTAGCTTTATATGACTCGGTCAAACATTTATGATTAGGTAATACAAGTGGACCAATAGCTGTTTACCATCGGATTAAGTTGAACATAACATAATAAAATTATATCAATAAATCAATGACAATAAATACGAAGTACTCATGAAAAATCAACCACAACACTTTAGAAGTTAATCCAATAAACTTTACCTCTAGCTCATTCAAACATTCAAATTGTATTTCACAATCGTTATATCAAACTGCAATCAATACCAATTTATACGCAAACAGGAAACAGGCGATTTTCATCCAATATTTACAGATACAATCAGCTCGCGTGGAAAATGCGCAAACAGGAAGCCCGTTAATCGAATTTGTTAAAGTAGGTCTCGCAGGTAATAAGGGCGATGATACCTAATCTGCAGCTCTGACTAGTTCCCGCAAGAAGTTTCTAAAGCCACGGTAATTATTAATTGTATGACTTAAGACCCATGCAATTTATTTCGACATTCAAATTGCGCACACAATTTACGTCTTCATCTGTGATCGCACTATCTAACAACCGCGACGCTTATAAATAAGGTAAGATCACCATCTGTTGTCACGTGTTAATCGCGATTTGTTCTATAACCAACATGAGTTATTATGCCATATGTCTAAAACTGGCAATCGTTTTCGGTGTCTATACATTTTGGAATAAAGTTCAATATTGTCTGTGAGAGCTCTTATATTGAAGTGTCAGCAAGTACACGGTTGCCTATTACAGCTAATCCGGTGGCTTGCAAGTGGCAACTTTACTTCACGGCTGATTGATGGATAGAGTGACGCGAGCTGAACCAGGTGCTCTTGAGGTTTCTAGAGAAACTACACTGGATTATATCACAATATTTTGTAAACATTGGTTGTGAGGTAATTATTAGTTAAATTATTATGTATCAAAATAATATTTTTAGTAAAATATAATATTGTTTTTTTGTGACACCGCAATCTATAAAACCAATATTCATACTGAAGGTAGCTCCAAAATAAGAATATTGAAAAATATATTCATTTATAAATACATATAATATGTTAGAAACGAAAACGATATTATATGCATCTGGCTCAATTAGTTATTAGAAAATTATTTTAAAAAACCTACTCTACCATCCACCACACATAATTTAAATTTAAGGTATATAAATATAAGGGTATTTCCTATTATATTTAATTACATTTAAACACAACACCGGGGTAAAGAAAATATCTGAAATTACACTACATAAAGTTACTTCAGTGGCAATCGAGTCGAATAGTAAATAACAGCAGTCATCGTTTTACTAGACACAAGAACTGAAGACAGTTTACGATATAAAAAAATATAAAAATGACCGCAAGTTCTGATTTATTGCACATTATAAATATACAGGAAATACTGACACGTTTTTATTGCTCCAATATACATACGTGAAAGTCGTCCGGCGTTTTTCACTTACACCGTTGGAAAGTGGGTCGGATCGGACGAACGCGTCAGATGTCATGTCTTTTACCCTACAAGACCGCGACTATTTTTCCTATCTATATTGCACTGTTTAAATTTCTATTTAAGAGAAAAATAAGCGCCACGATTAAGAGGAAAACGATCTCCGAGTGATGTAGGTTGGGTGTTAGTTCAATCTATTTGTTCAAAATATTAAACCTTCCAGCATCAGTTATGTAACTTTGACTGGGAGCATTTTAATCAATTGCACTTGTATATGTGCATTATCTGTCGTTTTATGCATGTTATTTACTGCTTGTAGGTTTTTTTTCTTGGACATTTTGCTGTTGGCCTTTTCACGCGTATAGATCACGGTACATAGGTAGTGGTATATTACCTGTGCAGCTGGGGAGTCTAAGAGTCTGGGATAGTTCTTAGATAGTGAACTTCTGAGCTGTTCATAATGTCTCAATAAAATTTGAGCTCTGATCAAACTCAGTGCTTAGATCATGCTACGTTACAATGGTAATTTTTACCAATAACAATAGCGTGTTAGGCGTTATAACTTCTTAACAGCCGTATCGTCGGACTGGTCCGTGTTTATACCATTTTGAACTTTCTGTAATGAAACATAGAGTGGTTGCAATACAGTCAGATCGTGCTTCAAACCGCTACGGAACAGACAGCGCTCGTAAATTTTGATCGATCATAAATTGGTAATGCGAATTTTGTTTACAAATTTATCCGTTAAGCGGTTTATAGCACGCTAGATAAACGTTATGTGTGTAAATTTGCAGTTAATATTGTTAACTGTGTTATACAGAAATAGTCTATTGTTATTATATTTTTACTCACGCGATATAACTTATTTGCTTTTCGTCTCGAGCGCGCACGCATTGATTTATGTTTGAAGTATGATTATAAAGTTATACATATTACTTTATGTATTATTTGTATTTAAGTGAATAAGTAAGCGTGTATTGTTTTATGTATTTTATTTGATCACATTTAATCAATGGATGGCTGAGTAATCAACCCAACGTTTGATATTTGACGAGCCTAGTTTAGTTAGCAGAGCTAGAGCTACCTGCGAAGCGAGGGGTCCCGGGTTCGATTCCCGGCCGGAGCAGATAATTATGTGACAGATAAGTATTTCTACTCTTGGGTCATGGATGTTATTGTGATGTGTTGTAGATATTATGTGTCTTTCATGCCACCCGGGACACAAAGTAATGGATAAAAAGTAAAATCCTACTGTGGAGTGTGTAAGCGTTTATTATTATTATATTTCGTTATAACCTAACTATGTAGGTATAGTTCATAAGAAAATGTTCTACATGACATAAATTTATTAGTTTCTGCTTAAGAAACATGATTTATTTCTCAATCCGTGATTGGATGTAGGTACCTACCCAACTAATAGTCCAGTTTTGAAATATCATTCGATTGAGATTAATCTTCGATAACAGTAGCAGGTACCAGGTCCTTTGGGTATTTACTATTTCGGCTCTATAAGATTGCAACATGTTCTGGAATGGAAATATTCAAGTCTACAATCGTATTCAGGTCTCTAAGGGTCATGCTGGCTAAATAAGTAGAATGCATAGACCACTAGGGTATGCACATTTTTGAAAAAAAATTCTGAAAAGATTTCTCGGGTATACTATTTTAAAATCCATTTAATATTATGACCTTTTATTCCACCCGCCACCACGAGGTACAAAATAAAGAGATACATAGTTGATTTAAAAAACTAGATATACAGATATATCTACAGTACACGACTGAAACCCGAGCCTCCAATCGGAAAACTTACAATCAAAGTTTAGTGCTTTTAAATTGGCAAAATAATATTTCAATTACTACTATACTATGTATATTTCAATTACTACTGTACTATGTATATACTGACTGACTATCATGTATGTACTGTATGTATACTATGTTGACACGTAGGTAATCGCTGATAAGTCATTCGTGTAACCACTAATAACCATAGAAACATGGATGGATCGTAAAATAAAAACCATTGTCTGCGGGTTCATTGGCATACATGATTCATGGCGAACCACTATGGGCATTTGTCTTCGATTGAATATTGAATAGCGCGGCAGACAAAAACGATCGTTACATTACATTATAACTAATGTTGTAACTGTTCTTGTTGTTTTTATACTTTATTGTGTTATGTAGGTACTGTCGTCATGTGATAGATTAGATACGTTTCATGTAAGAGTTTCCTTAGCTGTCATACTAATAGTATGAAGTGAGTTCATAAAATAAATATCCCTAGGAATAGTTTTTCTAGAGTGGCA
This sequence comes from Thymelicus lineola, assembly GCA_963932265.1. Classification (NCBI taxonomy): domain Eukaryota; kingdom Metazoa; phylum Arthropoda; class Insecta; order Lepidoptera; family Hesperiidae; genus Thymelicus; species Thymelicus lineola. The sequence goes on from OZ010686.1 coordinate 15,853,901, forward strand.
ACTATAAATATCTATAATATAAGTATATGGAACGAGTATAAATATAAGGAAGTTAACAGCTCTTTTTTTAGCTAGTAGCTGAGAAATTCCTTTGCGCCACTACCGCGTTTTTAACCATTGTATAAGACAATAAATGTAACAAATAAACATAACAAAAAGCTTCCTATAAATTGTAATTGGTGTTTCGTTACTCGTTAAAGGTTGCCAACAGGTTTGTGTAGAATCTTCAACTGGTATTGCACAGTTAAGTGTTTCAAGGTTGGATTCGTGAGAGTGACACACCGTCCACTTGTACATCTAGCAAAATAAGCTAGCTCTAGGATGGAACACTGAAAAACATAAAATAAAATCGTAATTGAAAAAACGATATGATAATAACATATTCGTTACTAGTTGGTCACCTAATAACATTGGAATGAAAACAACGTTGATACACTTACTACAAAATTATGTAATCCAATACAAAACTTCACAAAGGGTGGATTAATTCCTTTTGGCTTTCTCTTCTCCTACTAATTACAAGACCTGTACACATGCTCTAAAAATAACGTTGGTCATCTGAAAATCAGACAAGCGTGTAAATTACCCCATGCGCCCTTTACACAATACCTATTGTATGTATAACGAGGACTGTACAAATGTTTGTTTAGGCTGCAAATATTTACCCGGGAAGGGATCAGACTCTTTGTGAGGCGTAGCGCAGGTACGCTACCAATTACATCACAGGGTAAACATTCCTGATTGTCTCGTTTGTGGAGTATTTAGCTGGAGCACGCTTGAGTTGTGTAAACAAATAGTTTTATAGATGTATAGGTAAAGCATTACTGAATACACGTTTATTAAAAAATAGTAAAAAATAGGTGATCGTAGGTCAGAATAATGCGAACGGTGCATGCCGAGAGAAGCCCTCTCTTTGAATCCTGACCGGGGAAAATTGTTATTGGTATTACTATTTATTGAAATATTAGAGTAAGAAAAAACAATGAATAGTGCGCAGAAAATAGTTTTAGTATTAAATTGTAAGTTATCCATAAATTCAATTTTGCCTGCCTTTCTATTATAATAAATTACAAATTACGGCGAGTCTCTGTTAGTTTGTTTTACTAAATAAGACATGACTAAAAATATGGGCATGCATGCTCATCATTCGCAACGGCCGCATGTCCGCGATAACAATGGGATGAGCCGTCACGACGCAAACTGCCGGCGATTATGCATTGACCACTGTACTTCCAGTAAAATCGAGGTGTGAAACACTTACAGTAGGAAATGAGTTAAATACGGAACTGGTTTATGTTAATTACATGGTAATGAGGCGGCAGACTGATGTGCAGTCCGTGTGATGTATGGTGACTACAGTACAACGGCCTAGTGCGCTGTGGCCACTTATGGCTCATTGTTGAAAAACTAATGTTTAATTATTAGGGTTGGAATGAAAATCAAAATTTTGATATATTCTTCGTGGTAAAAGTCTGGTAATCATAATATCATAATCGGGTTTAATTATGTAAGTATTTTACAGTTTCATGTGAGTTTTAATCATTGTAGGTAAGCCAATGGTCACGATCTCACGTCTTACTCGTATGATACATGTGTAATGTATAATATATTTACGAAAAATAATAATATCTGTGTCCAGATCAAACATCGATTCCCTATTTTCATTCCCAAAATATTCGTTTCATATACAATACTAGCTGATCGGGCAAACGTTGTTCTGCCATATAAATTATATCTAGATATAGGGACACCCCAATCACATAGCGATATGAATTTTCATATCTACCAAATACCTACACAAAAAAAATCATAATTGGTCGAACCGTTTCGAAAGAGTTCTAGTACAAACACCGTGTCACGGGATTTTTATAATATAACAGAGAAAGATCAACTATCAACACGTTTTCTAAATAGCGAATGTTATTTTAATAAACAAAAAGAAAAGAAAATTAAAATTGGAATGTTACTGTAATTTTCAGTCATTTCCAGAAATAATTCAGACCGGGTAATGACTGTTGAAGACGAGTATGGTATGGAATATGGATAGTCACCGGCGGTAAAGATCGAGGTGTGAAATATCGCGGGCGGGTCGCTAATGCGCCGTGAAATGTCGAATAAATATGCAACATTCCTTGTTAACCGGAACGTACTGTTCGTTCTATTTAACGCGTGCGTTTGTTGCGCTTACTGGAGCAGTTAGCGCGCACTAATCTACGGTTTACGTTTCGAAATACTCGTATCTTGCTGGCTTCGATTTACGTTATTGTAAAATACTGCTTTAAATATAAGTCAAATGCAGGATCTAACATTATTATTATTATGTGAATGTATACATCGCTAACTATATTTTCATTATAACAACCAATCCAGAACGTCGCTAACAAATACATATAAAAATAATTTTGAAGTTATACTTCTTTTGGCGCGATGGTGAAAAATGATGAGAGTGAATTTCTACGATGCGCGCGCACACCGACACCTAAATTCTGCATCGTGAAGTTAGCTCAATTCTGTATTTTTTCTGTATGCAAAAAAGTTTTCACAGTATTTACCTCATTACAAACGATTTTATAATCGATTGAATTGATTCATAATAATCGATTGATGGAATATAATAATATATTTTATGTATTATTTGTTAATTATAATTATAATATTAATTTATTTCTTACATGTTTTCGTATTCCATACATATTAAAACTATGTAATATATTTAGAATTACCATTCAATCGTTACGCTAATTTTATTAAATTACATTTCGAATATTTTGACATCGATTAATCGATTGACAACAAAGATGATGTAATCCCTAATAATGTCATTTTGGTAACCATAGTATTTATAAATAACACCACTGTACTGTCATATTTGTCATCGATCTTTCATGTTTCTACGCGTGGTTTTTTGTATTTTTCTATTAAATATTTTCAGCGTACCTATTTGGAGTCCTATTTACTATTGAAACTCATCGACACGCACACAGTTATTTTAATTTACTGTTGTATTCGATTTCGTACTTGTGTTTTGGTGAATGTGTTTTCGCAGTTTCGCTACAATTTCTGGCAAACCAATACTATACGAATATGGACTACTTAATCGCCTGTTTTGTGACTGACAAAGGTTCAGAATAAGTCCTGAACACTGGATAACGTACCCTATACATCTTTAGAAGATCAGTAGTTTGCTGTGGCCATACTTACAATGAGTATGTTATGGTATCTTGATTGGGCAAGGTACCAACTAAATATAGCGCCTCCTGCACAACTAGACGAAATATTAATATAAATGATAACTAATAAAATCTCTTGAAATATGCAATAGCTTTTATTATACAACCTTTTTATGACATTCGTTTTGGGTAAAAACCATTTAAGTAGTAGATAGTATAATAGACACCCGCCAACTTAGTTTTAACCATTAAACTCGTAGATTCTATTGGCAAGTCACGTATTAATTTTGGGATTTTATTATAGAAATGTACACCAAGCCCTATGAAAGATCGTTGCACTTTACTTTGGCGGAACGAAGGCGTAATTAATTGATACATTCTTTTTGTTTGGCGATTAGTAATATCAAAATTTTGTTTATACGCGTTTATATTCTTCCTTATAAAAACTACATTATTAATTTATTAAGTTGGTTAACCTTAGCTGTGTGTTGTAATGTTTAGTTTGTACGATTCCCTAACATGAAATATTACATGTTTCTTCTGATGTACCTATATAAATATTATTTACTAGGTTGATCCAAAAGTAACGATAGTAAAAATGATACACGTTCAAATAAAATAATGTTTTATTTTACAGTCTCCTAACTAATCAGTTCACATTCTCGGTAGTTATATTAAAATTACAACAAATTGAATTGCTTTAAATTGGGTTGGCATACGAATGATCCAAACGCACGCCTAATGATAAATAATCACTATCGGACGAACATGAATCATCAAAACTGCTCTCAGATTCCGTATCACACTCGTCTTTCAATTCTATAATAAATTTATCAATTTCCGCGTCTAAGCTTCCATCCATTTTACAAAACTTATCCTCAATATGTCGCACATGTTTTATACGCAGTCGGGTTTTTTGTATTTTTTAATTTTTTTGTGTGTAATAGACCTATCATTGATTCAGTTGGAAAAAATATTAGAACACGATTTCGTGAGCCATGACCACGTTTTATGCTATAATATGTACCTACGTTTGCCCAAAATTCTTCTGTATTTTCATTGAGCGACTCAGTTTCTTTTGTTTTTTGTATTTATAACACTATTTTCTATTTTAATTTTCAATATTATATTACATTGGTAGAAAATGCAAAAAATCGGGAGAAACGGTCGCTAAACCGGGATATCGGGAGACGATAACCAAAATCAGTAGATCTCCCGATAAATCGGGAACTTTTACAACACTCGTCACTTGACAGCAAGTAATGCTAATCTAATGGGAAGGTAATGACAGCTTGTCAGAGGTAAAATAACTGTGAACGGACTGTAGTAGTAAATAGTAATCGATCCTTGTCTTTGGGACTAGGAGCACATTCTTTTTTTCTCCTTAATCTGTATTACAGTTTAATGCCTGTCGGAAAATAAATTATTCTTCAACTGAACTGAATAAAATCTTTCATTCCCTCCCCCCCACAAAAACTGGTTTTACAGCATGGTATCGTAATAGTTCTCGTAATATAACATAGATGGTGTTTTTACAATTGTAAAAACAGAAAAAAAAGATACTATTACGAGAACTATTACGATGCGTAGCAAAGTAATATTAGAATATACTACAAAATTAATCACAGATGGCGCTTAACACATATAGTTTGGCTATAGAGATTCGTAAATTAAATTATTTCAAAATATTATTTCATTTTTATTTTTAGTATTGCTGTTTTTGAATATTGTATTTTGAACAATGTTTTTTTAATATTGTTTTTTGATATTTTTTTCATGTCAAAGAAGTATAACTTCTCACGCGCGTACAAAAGTACACGCACCCTTTTTTTTTAAATATTTATTATCTTGCCATTATTTATAAGATATTTATTCAATACTATTGGCCAGGATTAGAGTGACTTTGTTACAACAAACAACAATCACTCCGCGATAACCATCCAATCACTTCACACACACATGTATGTTTGCGAACTGTGCGAAGTACACAATACACATGCATGATTGTGTGAAGTACACTTCGCATAATAAAGTTACAAGAGCAAATTATAACGCGTAACAACAGAGAGAAAGCCGAAGCACGTCAACATGACACAATCGGTGGACGGCAATGACGGCATAAATCACACGAGTGACCGACAGATACCGCACATCTATTGTTTCATCGCTATCTGTGCATCACGCGTTTGGGTGCTTTTGCATTGGACGACATGACAACGACACGTTTTTTATGTTACTAGCCGACAACCCACCTGAAATTGTTCCCCAGTCTGAACTAGACGACATCTTAATATGTATGTGTAACTTCCATCGAACTTAACTTCCTACATTATTCCTAACACCTATCGTGTAACTTCCGTGTGTGTGAGTGATGTAGTTCTTGTGCTGCCAGCCAGATCATTAAAAGTGTTGACTTATATTTTAAATTATTTTATAACAAAAAAAAAGTTTCAAAAAAAAAGTGTCAAAGAAGTTTGTATTTTTAACGTATTTTACTATTTGCACCATACGAGTAAGCACCTTTATTCAGTTGGTTATCCAACTAGGAGTATTTGTTTATAACTGCAGTGTGGCAGCATTGAATGAAAGCTGCGACGTACTTGTGTCGTTGTCGTATCGTGAAATGAAAAAGCCACATCTATTGTTTCATAGCGCTATCTGTCCATCATGCGTTGCGATCGCAGCACAATGGGGAGACGGCCGCATGTAATTGGAAATTGAAATCTGTACCGTAATCATCATACTGATGATGAAAGTGATGTACGCAGTAAAAAACTGTTGATTGATACCAATCTTTACATCGGACACGACAGTAGACTTTGATCTTGATCCCAAATACAATGAGTTAAGTGCAACGTACAGTAAGAAATGTGAAGCAGACAGAAATGATTGGGTAATCGTAATTCGAATCGAAAACTTAGGTTGTGTTTAACATTGACATACGAATGATGTGACATTGTAAATAAGGTTTACGTTTACCTTTTGTTTTTTTTTTGTTACAGGCAAATTAAACATGTCCATTAAGTATAGTGTGCCAAACTGAATTCTAGTTATATTTTAACTTAACTAAATTGTGAAAAGAAAGTTTTCTATATGGGTATTTGTCCATTACTTTTATCATGTATGGAATGATTTTGATAATCCAAATTTTGTGAGATAGTTATTGATTTTTTTAAAGATATTTTAGATTGCTATAGTACCTTACATTGTCACATCAAAAGATATAATGAAAACTCTAATCCAATATAAATGTCGACTAAGTATATGCATCGTAACAATATAAACGTAATATTCGAATACTTATTTGATCACAACACAAAGTAAGACGATCTTAACTCATCCTTCGCGTCGAATTAGACAAGCCGTCTGTAAGATGAACTGGACTCGTCTAACATGTTCTGACGCTAAACGGTCACGGTAGTGACGGGCTGGACTCGGTTCAAGTTTAACTTAACGAGCCCTAACATGCTTCGGATGAAGTTTGGACGTTTTTTTCCAACGGTCAGTTGCTGTCAGCTCTAGCGGCCTTTACAGCTTTATGAGGAAGGGCTTGAAAAGGCTCAGCTGACAAGACAATTTTGCCAAAAGGGGGACTAGCTACTCCTATTTGAGAAATAGGGGATGCGAACGCCCTAGGGACCCCCTTCGTGGTTCGGATCTCGGCTTAGAACGTCGCTTAGAGGAAGACGTCCGCGTGAGGGCCACTCACGTAGGGGAGTTTGGAATTTTATAGTATTTGCATAAAATAAGATAATCTTTATTCCATTGGAAATGTCGAAGTAACCAATGAATTGTGAATGCAAGCAAAGAGGACATATCCTACAAAATGAAAACAAAAAACCATCAGATGCGACCAACAGACAAAATTTAATCTATGCGAGTTTCCATGAATTACGAAATCTGTTTCATCACTTGATGCTCCCGTAAAATTATATTTTTCGTTGCACACCTAAATACGTCCGTTCTAAATACTATTTTGTTTGCTGACCGCAGGCGGATGTGTAGTTCCATATTAGCCTCTATGCGTGTGACAATTGCGTCGCCTATGGTATGGGAGTAGCTAATCACAGGTGAGGTAATTTCCTTTATTGTGTGAGCGAGGGACAATTGAAAATCATAATAACCGCAACCACACGGACTGTGTGTTCGGATGTCACAATATAAAGTATGCAGTACATAAAAATTAGGTTTATGAATTAGACTACAGTGCACGCTACAATGGCTTTACCAGGCTGCTCAAATGTAGTGGTAATTAACCCATATAATTATTTATATATATATTATGACTCCAACTTTCAAAGTCATATTCATAGTTATCCACTATTTAATCATCATCACTCATCATACTTCACTTTTCTTTAAGAACATCATAGAGAAAAAACTCGAGAGGTGTCAAGGGACACCCGGATGGAACGAAGTTCCTTTCGATTTAAGTATTGTTTTACGCGCTCAGCAGTGTGATTCAGCAATATGAAACACGCTAAGCGTGATTCAGCAATATGAAACACGCTAAGCGTGATTCAGAAAGCTGTACAGCGCCATCTAGTTTCATATTACTGAATCACTTCAAAAAGTGTTAGCGTGATTCAGAAAGTTGTACAGCGCCATCTAGTTTCATATTACTGAATCACTTCAAAAAGTGTCGTGACAACTTTTCGTAAGAATTTTTTCCGTCTAGCCCCCTTTCACAACGCGCGATAAGGAACTTCGTTCCAAAATTAAGGTAAGCAGATTTCCTTACAATGCGCGGACGGTAATATTCCTATAACTTGAAAAAATAGAGGGAAGTGCCAGGATTCAAACTCAGACCCCGGGCCAACAATGCGACATCCAAATAGTCTATCACTAGCACTAAAACAATCTCTGTCCAAATGAAATTAACGGTCAGTTTCCTGCGTCCGACGCAGAGCGTTGTATAGCATCGACAATGAAGATGGGCCGTCTCAGCGGGATTTTGAGCCATCGTGGGACGTCCTCAGTAGAAAATATAGCCTGCGAGCTCGGAATTTATTACTAAACAGAGAAAAGGTTTTCCAATTCATCAGAGATTGGAGTGGAAAGTAGTTTAAGATTGGCTAAGCGGTAACTTATCTACAGCGTGAAGAAACTGAAAATTATGTCTTAATAATTAAAAGCTCTGTGCTGAAAACAAAGGTTTATAAAAGAGCGACTTAACTAAAGAATTATAAATTTCTTCTTGGCTAGAAACTTGTCAGTTACATTGATTACTGTTGTGAAAAACTCACGCGTATAAATGTCGCATTTAAAAGTAGGTATCAGTATAACATATTACTAAAAATGGAAGGTATTCGTTGATTACCTCACGACAAAATAAACCATTCTAACCTTCTAACCAAACCTTGTTACAAGTAAATTTTGACGTCTGACTCTAAATTTTATTGACAAGATATAAACCGTATTCACTTATCGATAGATCAGTTGAAACAGGAACAATTTATATTCATAGGAGCAGCGGGTTTTTCTGTCGCATTGATCGATTGCCGACTGGTTTCAACCGGAATCAACCGGAATGGACAAGTATTGGAGAATATGACACATTTGACGTCGGAACAAGGAAGAGAAATAACAAAATGCACCGTGACGAATGTATCCAGTTTGGTCACTCTACAGGATTAGTCCGTTCGATGCTTTTAATTTAATAAGTGTCACTATTTTATATTTTTGTACTATATTTATATATCTCTAGATCTTAATAGAGCTGTTAATATCTAATTAAAAGTTTTGTATTTTTTTATTACTTCAAAACTAATGCAATGCATAAATGTTTTTAGTAACAATATTTATCGCGTCATTTTAATTTCTTAGCTTCGTAGGCTTTGCTTAATTTTGCCATTTAAATTTTTTGTGTACTTAATCCACTACTATTCTTTAACCGATATCTGGAAGGAACTGTAAAAATTTAAAATACTTAAGTACATATTTGTTATTAAACTAGAAAATTCAAACGTTTATAGCTCTCTTAAACAAACAGTTACAACCTTGAAGTCGGATAGCCTCAAGTATTATTTTGGCAACAGGTTGACGTAAATAATAGTTCTATTGCTAGTGAGAAACATAAACTATGTATATTATTAATATGTCTAGAAATATATCAAACGTTTCAAAATATTTATACTTAGGACTAATGGATGCAGTTAAGTTGCCTTAGTAACTCTTTCAGTCACCGCTTGAAATCCTTATAAATATTTTTCACTCAAAACAAAACTGTCATATCTTAAAACTATACTCAGACTGACACCACATCAAAATAAATCGGTCTCGTAATAAAATGAATGTTCGTATCTCAAAGAATGAGAAAAAATCAAGTAAAAATATCATAGTTCGTTGCCCCCGGCGCAGCCATGTGGCGAGTGTAAACAAAACTTTTAATATGTACACAAATATAAATTAATAAACATTTCTAACAGGAAACCCTTCAGAGGATATATTTAGGTATATGCTAGTGTTGCTAGGAGAACTATTCACGTGAGACATTCCATTTTTCTGACATAGGTTAGGGTATATTACTTAAATACAATGCTTTCGAAAGAGGGAAAAACAAACATGAACATCACAGAATACAAGTAAGAATGCGATTGGCTCTTATTTGAAATTCTCTTCGGTTATATTTTGTCAATAGATATAAGACAATAGATAAAGCTTCAGTGACAATTAAGCTAACGATATACACATAGTACATAACAACATAATCATTGTAAGTTGTTAGGTAGTAAAAACATCCAAATTGATTACTTTGATGTCGTAAGCAATAATTATCATAACACTAGAATTTTAAATTTTACAAATATAATTTTACAAACAGTATTGCATTAAAACCACTCCTGGTTATGGATTAGAATTAACTGTTGTTGTGCTGCTGCAAATTGATATTATGAACTTGTACGACATGCAATTATTTATAAATCGGCAGCAAACTACTTTTATTAAAAAAAAATTGACAAGAAACACCAATTATAATGGAAAAGGTTTATTTGATGTTCCGGATGATTATACATATAGGTACAGTGTGGTCACCGCAGCGAGCGTGGCAGCCCTACAGATCGCACGCGGCGAGTGCGAATGTTTATGTCAACGGGCGCAGAACTCAGTTGATTTAGTTGTTCGCGTGTAGCGATGTTTGTTTTATTTTCCGGTTAGGTGTTTGGGAAGTGAAAGAAGGGTTCGTGAGGAAAATTTGGAAAATTAAACTGTCCATTCCTACCATTGAAGTATTATTACTAGCGTATAGAACAGACATCTCGAACTAAATGTGTGTCCCGCCCGATAGGTTCGATTTTCAAAATTGAGCCCTGGTTCTCCTTTCAAAATAGAACGAATCCATTGAAGATTGAAGCCACGTGGTGCTAATGCATTGGAACATACATGGTGTTCGGGTGTCGGTAATATTGTTATGACATTATACTTCAATGATTCCTACTAGCTTAGTTGGTAGTGATCACTTCTGTCAAATGTGGTTTTATTTTATGAGTATTTTACAATGTAGTCCTTCTTGTTCGTGTAGTGTCGAGTAATTTCAAATGACATTTGGTTCGGAATTGGCATTCAAAGGTTGTACAATGTACGTACTAGTCAAATGGTAACTTACCAAATGGATTCTATTTACTTCTATTCGTTTTATTTAGGAAACTTCGGATTTTGTCAAAAAACGCCATTTATAACTTTAATGTACCTGAAACAAAAAACAAAACATTAACATCATTTCTAATTCTAACACTATGTCTAATGCGTACATATACATATTCGGTAAAAGCCTGGATATAATTTACAAATTTTCTGCAAAGGTATGCATCTAAAGGCGAACTTGGCTATGGAAATTGCTCTAATAATTCCTCTCCTGAGCTGAATTTGGATAGTATTTTGTTTTGAACCTTTGATGATCAGAGAACTTTGTGCGATGTTACAGATTTTAAAAATTTGTTTCAGTACTTTTTATTGTTTTTACATTTCAATAGTATTTCAATAGTAGTTATGCAGGAGCGTACAGCAGCATAAAAATAGATCAATTATAATTTGCGTCAATAGCAAATCGGATAGAATTGGTGTTCAAAGCTCAAAAGTCCTCGAGACGTAGAAGTAATGTACAGTCAGCACAAAAGATAGGTATGCAGGGAATCATACGAAAACAATTCGTAACGTTACATGTAAAGAAATTTTCTTTAATCTGAGCCTGCAATATAAATCGACGCTTAAAAGGAAAAAAAATACTAATCGACGTTGAGCTAACTTTACAGGGGAGCAGTTTAAAGTTGAATTTTTAGAAAAGTTGTTGTATATGCCACAATATAGATGATAAAATAAGGATTCCAAAACAGTAAGAATAACGTCGGTTACAAAAAATGTATGATTTTTTGTAAAAATTCCAACTTTAAACTGCTCTCCTGTAAAGTTAGCTCAATGTCGCTTAGTCAATTTTTCCTTTCAAGCGTCGAAATCAGATTAGACCTGCGACGCACGGCGCACAAACAGACGCATGGTAACACGATCTCATCGTGCGGTGGGCGGGATTGGTTTTTATGTCGCTTGGTAGCTACCTACTGGACATGCAGTGGTTGCTATAAACATGTCTAGTGCAAGCTTACGGAACGTTTCTTGTAACAAAATAGTGGTCGAACCTAGTTGCTTGAATCCGAATACGTGTACCTATACTTAAAGGAGATGCTATTTGAAATATCAATGCCAGATAAGTAAGAATATTATCTTTGCTAAAAATAGAACCTTGGACCTACGTATATCGGTAAGAAGTGATTGATATGAGTATACATGCTTATAGATTACAGAAAATGGCGATTCACTCTTCGATGCCGTGAAACAAATAACTATAGCAACATAGCCTTTTATTCATTAATTAAAGACTTACGATCAACAATCAGTAGTGCAACCACAATGTACACTTGACCTGTATAAGTGTATAACAGTTATAATATACATGTGGAGTTAGCGTGCGCTTCCGCTGCGGCGCTGCGCTCGGAGCGGTGGGCTGAGTTCTCAAGCGCAGGAATCCGTACAGGAAGCGCAAATTGAAGCAGAAAACATCTCACATAGTTCGCAAATCATCCGTCAGCTTTTTGAAGTCCACTGCTGACAGTCTTTCCTTTTCTTCTTTCTTTCTTGGCTGGCAACGCATCAGTGAAGCCTTTGATGTCTCTGTCCATAAACGATTATAACCACTTACCATTAGGTGGAGGAAAAAAGGAAAACCCTAACTTGCGTCTGACCAGTTTTCTTTCCCGTCAGTCCATCTGGGTGAGGTATTCTTTGTTACTTTTACCAAGATTGATATTTGTTTACGCACTTCATTAATCTACACACTTCGGCTTCATATAAACTAAAAAAAAAGAAAAGCATCATATAAAACTATACAATTCTAAGACCACATATCAAAGAAAAAAGATTAAAAGATGGCGCCACGCATTTCCATTAAAATTTGTGGACTTCATTACATCTTTAATTGGAACGTTTCTAATAAATATAACAAGGATGCAAAGTAATAAAATTAAGAGCAGGTATAAATCCTTTTGCTCCTTTCAATTAAGTAAGCCTTTGCTTGATTTTATTTCAGAGATACTAAATCCATACGTTAAGATTTTAACCCTATAAGAATTCACTTACAATCAATTGCGTAGCAATAACTTACGCTTGATTAGAGCTACTGTCCGACATTAATCAATGATGTAGAGCCCTTACAGCAGCGCACTAAGATATGTTTTCGCTCATCAGCTGCGGATAATTACTTTTGACATTCGGCCCATTATCTTTTCAGTCTCAATGAACCTTAGGGAATAGAAATAACGTTTATTTTAATTTAAATGAACGAACATCGAAGTTTGTCGCTAGAGGCATGGACGTGCATATCTTATGATCTCGGGGTGTACACGGAGTGAATTCATTAGCTAGGAGGCAGTATGTGTGTAAATAGAACGGAAACTGTATACATAAGTTATTGTGACAACCGACCAGTGTATATCGATAAAGTAATCCGTTTTACAAGCAATAGTTTGTTTGGATTCGTTAGTAATAACAGATAAACAAGGTGTGTGGGGTACCTTAGCAGCTATGGAACGGAAGGGGTTTATATAGTAACTTCATGTTCATCTAATACCGGTACAAATAACATTATAGCAGTACTTGCAACAATTTATTTACTCACCTTAACCCGTTTCTGTGGGATTAACTTCAGTGTAGCAACAAGTGAATTTAATAGTCGTTCTTAGATGGGAATAGTCTTATTTGAAGGTTTTAAGTATCCATCTGACGAGTAAAATGTCGGAGTAATAAATGTGCGACAGAAATATGCAGTTCTGAAAGTCATTCAGTGTATATAAATAGTACAGGATCATGTAACCATATACACACTAAGCCAAGGTCTAGACTTGGGGCTAGACAGTTAAAGACTTCAGGGGATCATACTAAGCAATTCCAGTGACGCGCAGGTACTCAAATTACGGCTTTCCTCAAATCCTCATTTTAGTAAGTGAGCATTTTATATATACAAACATAAAATTTATGGTGCAATCAAAACCATCGTCATAAAGACGTTATTCAATCTGAATGTGTAAACATTCAAATCCTAAAATAATAACAAAAAATTCCTGATTGTGAATTTTTACCAAAATAAGCGCAAATAAACAGCATGCAGTGTAAACATCTTTGAAAACGACGTTTATTCATAATGCAAAAGGAGACGAGGGATTTGAGGAATCAGCAGCGAACAGAAAAGAAAACACTTACACGGCTGAGATGCAAATTTGTGCAAACATCTCAATTGTCGCGTCGTTCTCAACCTCAAACGAAAGTGAGTCTTGTCACTGACAAAACTGGGTTGAAATTCCAAGAGCCGGAATAAGACTTATGCCTTTACAGGTGCGTTCAAAATAATACTGCACTGTCTGTGATGATCCGGCAGTATCAAAAATGCAGCAATGAAAAACGTTTTCCCGCTTTAAAAATAGAAGCGTGCGAGTACATTTTTAAGGGTGCTTGAGGCTTTGCGCCGTTTTATCTGCGAGACGAAGCCTCTTCAATGCGACGTCAGGGGGTGAGGCGATACAGGACTTGAGTGGATCGGCGCGGGGTCGACGACCGAGTTGCCGTAGGTCGGAAAAATCGCTATCTGTGACGTAAGCGTTACGACGTCGTGTTGCTATACGATTTGCGTTTCAGATAAGAGCGTATTGTGCGAAATCGTGTGGGTTTATGCTCATTGTGTCTTTGTTGACACTCTTTGATGCAGCGCCTTGAAAAGGGTTCAGTACGACTGTAGGAACTAACAGAAATAGCACATTGTTTCCGTATAAAGCAGGGTTTTCAAAATAAAAGATAAAAAAGAGAAGTTAGCCAAAACAGTCCAACTTTTTTAGTCTTAGGTCAACTCAAGTTTAATTAAAGTATCCAATACTCACAATATATTCTTACATCTCTTAACACTTAAATGATTTTAATATAAAACTTTTTATAGGGACACTACCACTTCCAAAAGAATGAATCTTTCCTTTTAACATTAGATAAAATTCATCGTTTTATTACAAGGTTTCAAAACATCCCCAGATTGACGTCATATTGATAATATAACTAATTTAAATGTGTTATTTTAGAAGGAGATAAACTGACCAAACTTTATATGGTTGGTTATAAAATTAAGTTTGAATTTCTGTATTGGTTAACCGTTAAGGTATACTATATGTAAAGATACTATAAATTATTCAATATACGTACCTACCTAGAAATTGAGATTATATTTGATTTCAAACATGACAAGTGCCAATGTGGACTTCGAAAAGGTGTATTATTTAGTGTGTGTGTGTGACATTTAGCCAGGTTGCTACAAACAAAATACATCTGGAAAACACTTTTTGGAAAACACAAAAATGTTTATTCGAATGCTAGTTACCACGGACGTGAAAATAACCGGACGTTACCATGTCTTATCGAGTGACGCCGCGCCGCCCGCTTACCATATCCGAACAAAAACAGCTTCACTGTAAAAAAAAGCGCACCAAGTACACTTCAAATTATAGTTACAAAAATGATAATTAAATTTTTACAAAAAATTATGAAATCAAAAAAACCCAAGTACATCATCGTTTTAGATTAGAAAAAAAATTTTGCTGGAAAAAGTTAAAAAAATGGTGTACTTGGTGTGCATAATTAAGATTTTCGATCATCTGACTTATTGGAAGATAATAATATTTGTTATAACCTTTTAACCCCCGACGAAAACAGACAGTGTCATAAGTTTGACGTGTCTGTGTATCGGTGTAACTGTGTGTCTGTGTGTCTGTGTATCTATGTATCTGTATGTCTGTCTGTATGTGTGTCTGTATGTCTGTCTGTGATATTGTAGCTTCCAAACGGATGAACCAATTTTGTATTCGTCTTTTTTTGTCTGAAAGGTGACTTATTCGAGTGTTCTTAGCTATGTTTAGTGTTAATAAAACTGTCGGGGATTTTTTAAATTTTTCATTAATTTAAGATTATTTGAAAAAAGCGCGTACTATAAAGTATAATGCACACCAAGTACACCATTTTTTTAACTTTTTCCAGCAAAATTTTTTTTCTAATCTAAAACGATGATGTACTTGGGTTTTTTTGATTTCATAATTTTTTGTAAAAATTTAATTATCATTTTTGTAACTATAATTTGAAGTGTACTTGGTGCGCTTTTTTTTACAGTGAAGCTGTTTTTGTTCGGATTTCATATCTTTTTGTACGCAGTGTGTTCGCAGGATTCAGTAAATTCATCCCCTTCCCAATAACTATCACCCCTTCAAACGGCCAATTTTGTAATACACAAATCAAACCTTTTTATTTGATACCCCATTTGAGTATGTTCGCGGTATTCAGTAAAATCATCCCCTTCTCCATAACTAATCCTCCTTTAAATAGCTAATTTTGTAATACACAAATCAAACCCTTTCATTTGATACTCCACTCGGGTATGTTCGCGGAATTCAGTAAATTCATCCCCATCCCCATAACAACCCCCCACCCCCCACCCTTAAACAGCCAATTTTGTAATACACAAATCAAACCCTTTAATTTGATAACCCACTCGGGTATGTTTGCGGAATTCAGTAAATTCATTCCCTTCCCCATAACCACCCCCCTTTAAACAGTCAATTTTGTAGTACACAAATCAAACCCTTTAATTTGGTACCCCACTCGGGTATGTTTGCGGAATTCCATAACTACCGCCCCCCCTTCAAAGAGCCAATTTTCTAATATACAAATCAAGCCCTTTCGTTTGATATCCCACTCGGGTATGTTCGCGTAATTCAATAATTTCATCCCCTTCCCCATAACTACCCTCCCAGTCCCACCCTTGAAGCAGACAATTTTAATACACAAATCAAGCCCTTTCATTTCATATCCCACTCGGGTATGCTCGCGTAATTCAATAAATTCATCCCCTTCCCCATAACTACCCCTCCTCCCCACCCTTCCAACGGCCAATTTTTTAATACACAAGTCAAGCCTTTTCACTAGATATCCCACTCGGGTATGTTCGTGTAATACAATAAATTCATCACCTTCTCCATAACTACCCCCCCCCCCCCCCCCCCGCCCTTCAAACAGCCAATTTTTTAATACACAAATCAAGCCCTTTCATTTGATATCCCACTCGGGTATGCTCGCGTAATTCAATAAATTCATCCCCTTCCCCATAACTACCCGCCCCCCCCTTCAAACAGCCAATTTTTAATACACAAGTCAAACCATTTCATTTGATATCCCACTCGGGTATGTTTGCGTAATTCAATAAATTCATCTCCTTCACCCCCCACCCTTCAAACAGCCAATTTTGTAACACACAAATAAAACCCTTTCATTTGATACCCCACTCGGGTATGTTCGCGGAATTCAATTCAAATTCACCCCTTCCCCATAACTACCCCCCACCCCACCCTTTAAACAGCCAATTTTTAATACACAAGTCAAACCCTTTCATTTGATATCCCACTCGGGTATGTTCGCGGAATTCAGTAAATTCATCCACTTCCCCATAACCACCCTACCCCCTTTATACAGACAATTTTGTAATACACAAATCAAGTCGTTTCATTTGATATCCCACTCGGGTATGTTCGTGTAATACAATAAATTCATCCCCTTCTCCATTACCACCCCCCCCCCCCACCCTTCAAACAGCCAATTTTTAATACACAAATCAAGCCCTTTCATTTGATATCCCACTTAGGTATGTTTGCGTAATTCAATAAATTCATCAACTTCACACCCCACCCTTCAAACGGCCAATTTTTTAATACACAAATCAAACCCTTTCATTTGATACCCCACTCGGGTATGTTCGCGGAATTCATTAAATTCATCCCCTTCCCCATAACTACCCTCCCACCCTTCAAGCAGACAATTTTAATACACAAATCAAGCCCTTTCATTTAATATCCCACTCGGGTATGCTCGCGTAATTCAATAAATTCATCCCCTTCCCCATAACTACCCCCTCCTTCCCACCCTTCAAACAGCCAATTTTTACACAAGTCAAGCCTTTTCACTAGATATCCCACTCGGGTATGTTCGTGTAATACAATCAATTCATCTCCTTCTCCATAACTACCCCCCCCCACTTCAAACAGCAAATTTTTAATACACAAATCAAGCCCTTTCATTTGACATCCCACACGGGTATGTTTGCGTAATTCAATAAATTCATCCCCTTCCCCATAACTACCCTCCCACCCTTCAAGCAGACAATTTTAATACACAAATCAAGCCCTTTCATTTAATATCCCACTCGGGTATGCTCGCGTAATTCAATAAATTCATCCCCTTCCCCATAACTACCCCTCCTCCCCACCCGTCAAACAGCCAATTTTTTAATACACAAGTCAAGCCTTTTCACTAGATATCCCACTCGGGTATGTTCGTGTAATACAATCAATTCATCTCCTTCTCCATAACTACCCCCCCCCCCCCCCCCCCCACTTCAAACAGCAAATTTTTAATACACAAATCAAGCCCTTTCATTTGACATCCCACACGGGTATGCTCGCGTTATTTAATAAATTCATCCCCTTCCTCATAACTACCCCCCTCCACCCTTCAATCAGCCAATTTTTAATACACAAATCAAGCCCTTTCATTTGATATCCCACATGGGTATGCTCGCGTAATTCAATAAAGTCATCCCCTTCTTCATAATTACCCCCTCTCCCCCCACCCTTCAAACGTCATCCGTTTTCAAGTACCTTTACGAAGTTATGTATCCAGTTAGAGTAATATCCATGATTGTGAATTTGTGATCCAGTTCCACTACTTTATCCATGAATACAAGCATTCAGTATATAATCTGTATACGCTATCTACTTATTAAGCATATCTGTGGTCACAACCATACTAATATCGAAATATTTAATACCAACCTTGTAGAAAAAATTCATCCAAAATTAGTAAAAATATTTCTCAGGAATCCCAAAACGGAGGTAGCAAAAATTTGCAAAAATTTTGGTCGCTGAAAAGAATTAAATAATTGAAAGATGGAAATAATTTTTAGTGTTTTATGGAAACAATTAATAAACAAAATGATAAGAGAATGTAAAAAGTGTTGAAGTTTCGCTAATAATTAAATATATGGAATTAAAAATTTGGTGAGTTGTTGTGTTGGTATATGTTAACTAGGTTTCGGGAAAATAGAGACTTGTGTCAATACAACAATAATGTTGTAAGTGTACTTTGGTGCTTAGACACGATTGTGTCTCTTGATTAAATGCGTAATTTTTAGTGTGGTCCGATGCGGTAGTGGCGGCCAAACAGCATGGTGTCAATGTGTGCGTGTGATACTTGTACGAATAGAGGAGTTGGTATTACCATGGGTGCCTCACTGAATTTGTTGTTGACATTCCGTCTGTTCTTTTTTTAAGTCTGTGCTAGTTACCTACTCGGAGTAATAATTCAATTCTGCGATATAACTTTTATTTAAATAAAAATTTGCAATTTTAACTAGATGTCACTGTCAATTTCTAAACATTTGTAAGATAATTTAATTATTAGTCCAACCATAAATGTAGCTACTAGTTCAGTTACATACTAATTAGAAAACAACATTAAAATCAGCTTAGTAATTGATAGTACCTGTTTTAGAATCAAGACGTTGAATTATTAAAACTGCAAGGCGAGTCCTTGTGCAAATAAATTAAATTTAATGGCAAGGAATAAATCTCCTGCTCATATTTATTAATATTCGACTATATTTCTTTCATTAAAGTAGCTAACCGACTTAGCTGTGCCCTTTTAGCAAAAGTTATCTGGTTGTCTTGCCCTTTAATAAAAATTCTGATAATCGAAATTTTACCAAACAAATTACAGACTTCAATGAAAAAGTCTTCGGAAAAGTAATAAGATAAGAACATCATCAACGTAGTCGAAGTTAATTAAATACGTATTAAATAATTATTAGGGATAACTCAAAAACTACTCGTCGATCTCGCTCAAACGGGACCACATGACCAACACCAACTTTCTAATATAATAATCTAAAATTTTAACAAAAAAATAACCGACTTCAAATTTAAGACTTATATGCTTTTGACATTGAAACGGCTGATAGGGAAGTGTGGAAGAGGAAAACATATTGCGCCGACCCCAAATAAAATTGGGAAATGGGCAGGATGATGATGATGATGATGATGCTTTTGACATGGATGCCATTGTTAGATCTCGCTCAAATTTATGTGTGGCTACACGACAAGCACTAGTTTTCGATTAAAAAAAGAATCATCAAAATCGGTTCACCCAGTCCAAAGTTCCGAAGTAACAAACATAAAAAAACAGTTGAATTGAGAATCTCCTCCTTTTTTTGAAGTCGGTTAAAAAGAATCATCAAAATCGGTACACCTAGGTAAAAAGCATAACATAAAACAATGAAAAAAATTTTATTTAATACTTTGTTATTTGTACTATGCTTTAATTGTTGCGAATACCCTAAGGATAAAATATTTTGTGCCTATATTCATTACTTGGTTAAGCGAACAAAATTTTTAAGGAGTTAGTATTTTAACCCTGTTAGGCCTTGTTTCATCGTCTTAATTCTTAGATCTTCGATAGATTTGTCAATAATCAAGCATTTGATTGATTTGTTTTTATTAATTAGTAGCTTCTATACTGATATTATACAGACAGAGAATTTTGTGCGTTCCGAAGTAAAACAAGTTACCTTCATAAAAAATATTTTTTTCACCGATCAAAAGAAAAAAGCTATTTGTACAACGTGGGGCAGATTTTCCTATTACATCAATCAATAGATACGGAACATTCAATTAGATATGTATTATTTATCTTAATTACATTACATACAATCTTGTATGGCGTCTGAAAATGTTATAGCACAACAAAATCGATTCTCCAATCGATCTATCAATAGTCATGATTGACTTGACCTTGGCAACAAATATACGGGAAGTAGCACGTACAACTCATTACTTAACAATATGTTGCTCTCCAAGTTACCATACTATGTAATTTGTAATGTAAGTGCTTCAAGTTACGAAAGAACGTCGGAAGTGCAATTCGTGATGTAACCTTACAATTTAGTTGTTAATTTAGCGAGGTACCTTGGAGTTGTTAATTGTATTACGTGAATATAATACTATAGGCAATAGAGAAAATTGGTTAGTTGTTGCCGTTGTTAGCGGAGGCATAATCAAATATTAGATAATTAGTACACAGCTAAAGAGCAACTAAGTTTCTTGACAAATATTAAACAAAAAAATAAAATTACATGATTTGATGCCCTCTTCATTAATCTCTGCAAACATATCAGAAGTAACTTTCCTAAGTAGGTACTAATTATTAATGCCTTGCATTACATAAAATTGCCATAAATATTACGGTAGACATGATAGACACAGTAACTGTAAAGAATTCGCAAAACACACGAAAGACAAGAAAAGCAAAAGCTGTACGACAGAAATTGATTTAACTATGAGGTCAAAACATACTTTAATATAAACTAGTATTTGAAACATAATTTGAGCAATAACGACGTCCACCAGCCATTATTTACACAGCGGGCGAGACGAAGAAATATGAAGAAGAAAAGAAATAACTGCGAAGCTTGGAATAGTTGTAGTAGCGAAGCCCGCACCCCGTTGGGCGCCCGTTAGTGAGAAACGTTATTGTTATAAGCGCCATACCCGACGGCTTTAATGGCCGGGTATTTGTAAAATCTTATCTAACACTGACTGCAATGAGATTCTAGGTCATTCCAACTATTGTTGATTAAAGAACTGAGAATGAAGACATTATTGCTGTAATAATAATTAAAATGATTGCAACAGAATCATGAGAAGAACTTAATACAGACATGAAATGAAACTATTAGATGACCTTCTTCAAAAATATTATACTTAAAAAGCGTTTGTTTCGTAACATTTAAAATAGAAGTTGAAGGCAAAGGCAAATCACAAGTAACTTTAACATATAAAGTAATAAAACAAGATTACTAATTCAATTGTCATTTTCAAAATTCATTGCATTAGACGTTATTTTGTAAGGTATTCATACTAGAATTCATTACGATAGCACCCACAGGGCTACTCGGATGCAACAAAAGGTACGCTCGCAGCAGGAATAATTTACAAGTACGGCTTTGTACCCTAGCCTTTTGTTGTTGAGAACCCTAGTGTTTGCAACAATACTGGAAGCCCTCTAACTTTTCTGATAGGGTGTATAAGTGTCCCTGAGGGCGTGAGGTACCCTTCACTCTAACTCTAATAACATTGCTAAAAATGTGCAAGGGCAGGGTGGCATTGAGTTTCGCCATCATATTTCGGCTCTTGTCTTCACTAATTGTGTAGTGCATACCCCTATTTCACTGGGTTTGAAGTCCTTCCTAGACCAAAGTAAATACAACTAAAGAACGGCTGAATACACCATTAATCATTGTGTACACAAAACGCATAAAAATCAAGCTTGAATACGAAACATTATCAGAAACTCAAATATTGTATTATATTTTGTGTGATTAATATCTCTATAGTTGACATGTTGCGTCCTTGGCACCTCGCCCGTCAATCATGATAAACGAGGCCGATGAAAAGAAAGTAAATGCCATGGATCTTCACAAATTGAAACAATTGTTATTTGGATAAAATAAAAAGGCTGCAGCATTATTTCGAGACAAATTAAATCTATAAGGAAGCGTGATGTAGAAAGTAGATGTTAAGCAATTTTGATTATCTCATCAGGTTTTCTAACAAGTATAATATAGGCAGTATCTTCTTGGAAGCTTATCAAATGATCAAATCAACAACTTATCAATTCAAGTTGCAATTATTGATTGACAAGCTACTAGATTCTAGTCATTTTAAATTATGATGTGGTTGAAAATGTACTGAAAAATAAAAGCAAAAGTAACATGGGACTAAAGTTCCAAGAATTCTGATAATCGTATGATAATGCGGGATAGATAAGATGCAAATTCTTTTTGCAAATTGCCTAATAAACGATAAAATAAAATAAATAAATAAAATATAAAGTGATAGATATAAAGGAAATTATTTTCGCAAATACATACTTTAGATGACATAGTGGATTATATTATTATGACTCACGTTTTCCACAGGGACTTGTAACCAGCCCTAGTATTGATATTGTTTGATCCTTCGTGTAAATTCAGGAACGAATACCATCTCAGTTATTAATTATTAATAAACACGTTATTACAAAGTGCGAAGCCGCTGACGGATACGTGGCAGGAGTACGTTGGTCGCCTATTTCTGCATCAGACGCATCTAAAATAAACCAACGCTCGTAAACAAATAACTACGGACATCATAAACCAAACATATGGCGTAACATGTTCAAACACTGTAGTTACCTGATTGTAGGTGTCTAATCAAAGACGTATACCTTATTTTCCCAAAACTACCTCCTTCTCCTCCTCCTCCATTTTCGAGGAAGAACATTTTCTTTGAAATGGCTTAATTAGCTTAATACAGCCTACAATAATCATATCATCCGAAGAATTCAATTCAGCATGTTTTTTGGAGAATAAAGTATTTAACGACCTTGACAATACACCGCTGTGAAGTTGTAAGTTTAAAGGATAAAAATTAAAATTCAGTCAAAGTCAAAGTCAAAGTCAAAATATGTCACTATAATACATATGTCACTTATAAAACTGAAATGCAAACCATAAAGAACACATATTACCAAAAACAATAGCATTGACTTTCGACATCCGCGACGAAATATCGTCATCATCGGCATTTTTTTCTGCATTTGCACTTTCATTTGGTAAACTCAAACAAAACGGGGAAAACATGATCCATTTGTTCCTATCCCATGGATGACGGAAACAGTTCTGTTGTTTGTTATAACAACTGATAGTTATTTTCCGTTGCGGAAGTACTATTTACCGTTATCGAATAAAGCGGAAAATTTTCTATTGAATTGCATCTACAGGAATTTATGTTGCATGCGCTACGCAACAAGAGCAGCAGAATATTGATTGAAATGGAAAGTTGATAGAAAATTTCACAATCTTGGCTAATATAGCACCAGAAATCATTTTTACCTACAATGGAAGAAAATGCTAATTATGCTACTTCTTCTTCGCCGTTATGCTCTTAGGAAGCGGCTGCAAATTTCCGCGTCCTCCAGTTCCTTTTACTCTTTCTTTTAATTTGATCGACCCAGCCACTGATGTTTCTTCTCCATTTTCCTAATAAGTTGAATCCAAAAAAAATTTTTTTTTTTAAACGCTTTTATTTCAATTTTTTTTTTTGATTTTCGTGTATTGTCATCGGAAATACACATGTCTGCCAAATTTCATCAATTTTCATTAAAGGGAAGTCATTCAAATTAACGTTACAAGATTTGATCCTCCGAAGTGAAGCTAAATATAAACCTTATTGCCGTGTAAATAGAGTAGCATTTTGATCGATTTGATGCTTTGATGCTCCGAAGTGAAAGTAAATAAAAGCGTTTAAAAAAACTTGTGAGTTCGCAATTTCTGTGATATTTGGCGAGATGTTGTTCTTAATCTTTAATACTATCGTTATTCATAACTTGTCTTTTACATCTGATTTTGAGACCATAATCGAGACTGACGCACGCCATCGCGCCACCTTGCAATTGAGTTCCTCCATATGGCTGATATCATGTAGTGGCAAACAAGATGATTTTTTGACTAATTATAAAAAAACTTCATTTAGACACATTAATAATTATTAATTATTTCAATTAAAATTAATACAGCACTATTACAATACTACGCAACCTCAAGGTCAAATTGCTTATTTAGATTAAAACTTGTAAACAACCTGTCAGAAAACTTTATGATCTACAAATGAGATCTTTATAACACTAATTAATTTGACAGATTGACCTCCGAGTCATGTGCAGCAATACTTACCGTTTATTTAATTATAAATATTTTAAAATTATGAATTAATAAACAAACTTCAACCTTTCGAATTTATTGCATGAGTAACTCTCAGCGCAAAACTTTGAAATTCTTTGTCGAATTACAATAACCGCATAATTCCTATTTTTAGAATCACAGCAAGACTCTTTTGTGACTCATGGCAGTAGTAAAAGGTCTAAATGTGATTACGATTTGGTTTTAAAAAACTGATATGGACCCAAACAGGAGGCCATAGGGTCGCTTTTAGGTTTTAAATTCCTAAGGGGAATTATTCTATATGGTAATAAATAATAATGGATCTTCTTTGGCCTTGGAGAAATTAGTCAGCATCTCGCTCGAAGCAGTAAATTGTGGATGTAGCATAATACATGGTGACAAGACTAATTCATAGTGAAGGAATTGCTATATTTTAATAAAGAGTAGTGGTATTAAAGTATTACGAAAGTGCAACAGATTTTTAAACTATTTCACACTCATTTTGCATCATGTTGAAAGATGTATCCGGTAGCACTGTAAAAGAAAGAAAAAATAGAGACACGTCAAGGAGACGTGCACTACGAAGTTACCTATGTAATGTAAAAACGGAAAAAGAAACCCTTTTTTTCTTTGGAGATCTTTACTTCCACATAACAACCAAGGCTGAAAGGCCAAACATGTTTAAAAATGTAACAACGTGTTGAAGAACGTATGCCCAAGGGAAATTTCTCACGGCCATAGACGTTTCAATGGATGTTAATATAAAAACATCTCGTATTTCTAGTGTATATGGAATACATTCTTTTGAAAATCACAAAACATAAAACATTTGTTTATTATACTGTTGGTTCTGTCCCACTAGTGACGTTGTGTTTATTATAATGTACCCCACGCTTATACAATAAGCTGATGATAGTTGTTTTAATAGTTGTGTCAAATCAAATCATATTCAGATTATTCGATGTATATTTTGGATTATAATAATTGAATCCTAAAAATTTTTTTTTTTTAAACGCTTTTATTTCAATAATGTTTAGTTTATAAAATTAGCTACAAGTTGTGAAAATTTCAAGTCTCTACGTAAAATAGAACATAGAGAATTATGCGTCTAAAGTCTGAAAATCGTTTTTTTTAATTTAACAACAAATAAACAATGAAAATTAGTTTAAAATATGATTTTCGTGTATTGTCATCGGAAATACACATGTCTGCCAAATTTCATCAATTTTCATTAAAGGGAAGTCATTCAAATTAACGTTACAAGATTTGATGCTTTGATGCTTTGATGCTTTGATGCTTTGATGCTCCGAAGTGAAGCTAAATAAAAGCGTTTAATTAACAAGAATAAAGATCGTTATTATAAAATATAGAATTTGAGATATTTTATCACCCCATACATATTTTACGCTGAAATGAAATTTTGTTGAGTTGATCGTAATATTTCTCAATATAATTCCATTGTTAAGACGTTTGTCATTCGTTATTAATTGCAGTAAAAAATAGTGGCGTACATGACAAGACAAAATGCTACCGTCAATATCCGTTGACAGCTGTATTGAAGCGAAACCTAGGCGGACTTCTTTCATAAGTACATCACGAAACTGAGAAGATCAGCGGGTCGAATAAATTCGTGACATTTATAATACATTTTAATTCATAAACCCTTGTCTTAAAAGCTGCTTTCGCATGGATAGTTATCAAAATCTTAATACCGGCTGCGCTGCCAACGGTACAAGGGTAAGACATTTCATGAACGTCACTGAATTTTTTGCGCATCTGCAAGTCTTACATATTTGGAGTTACCTTCATTTCATTAATTTCTCATTCGGCCCTTATTGGTGAATCTCATTGTTTATACTGCCGACAAAAAACTTGTATGCGTAAGAAGATCACAATCGATCACTGTAAAGCAATTTTAAATGTTTGTATAATATATTACCCGTTAAATATGCATGCGTATGACACTGTCCTTGTAAAGATAATTGTTCGGACTGCTGTGAAGATATTACTGAGAATTGGGGTAAACATATTTAAGATTTAATAATGATTATGTATACGTATAAACTCTTGAGAAGTTATATTAGAATTAGAAAGACCTAGACTTAGAAGTACAAAGAAGTAGTGTATTAAATGTTTGAAAGAATACGAATCTAGCAGCAAAAACTATTTTATAGGCAAAAAAATAATTAACTGATATAATGAATGAAATTTCATTTATTCCAAATTTAATCGCAGGTACCTACCAAGATGTTGTAATTATTTCGAGGTAAAGGTAAGAATTCTACTAATGCAAACTAAGAGAGAAATAAAATGGAAACAATTGGCAATAAAAAAGAATGGGCCGTGAGCAATGATTGCGAATTCGCAGAGATGAGCAGACGCAGGTGGGAATCAGGAAGGTAGCAATTTGCAGGCGATGCTAATTGTAGGTGTAATGGCTCAATTGGCTTTGATCACAGTTATTAGCCGCCGTCTTACAGGTCCATTCATTAACAGTTAGGTGCAAGTAGTGCAATAATCATGGTCATTGACTGAACCGAAATTATGTCTTAAGTATCAACGTAGTGTCGACGATTTTAAATTTGATTAGGGCAAAATGATTTATCCTTAAAACCTATATATGTATAAACTGTTTCCCTTTGTATCTCTTGAAATTTTTCTTTTTCTTTATTAGTTACCTACCTACACTTATTTTCAATGTGAATATTAAATGTGAATATTTTTATTGGTGACTAGCAAACGCGTAAATGAAATACTGGAATAAACTTGGCGCAATGTTTTAGAAGCTTGATATCAATATTAATTTTTTTCATTGCAACGGTTTGGTAATTTAGTGAAACATTTAGATTATCCAGATAAACTGAGTCACGATTTAATTGATGAGATCATTTTTATTAATACGCATGCAGCTATATGGCATGAAATCATCCGCATTGACATAATGTAGAAACATTGTGCGTAGTTACAGAATACATACTAATACCTATTAGTACAGAAGAGTCACTTCAAAAAATAACTCTTATCCTCTCTGATCTGAAAGTCAGGATTGTCTTTTTGTGATTACATGTGTGATAGATTACGAATGTATGACACGGCCGGCGAGGTGCGGCGGCGAGTGGCAGCCCTTCTGAAATTGAAACGTAAGGATAGGTAAAGTTGTCACTGTTTAATTTTAGACCATATTGTCAGATTTTTTACACGTGCAGTCTGTGGACAACGGACCCTGAGAGCAGCGGACCCTCAGAGCCCATCGCGTGCAGTACAACAATGTACTGAGGGCGGTGCTGGACAAGCCACGGTATTGTAGTTCATCCGCCATGTTTGTGGAGGCTTGGATGGACGATTTCTACGCGATCATCCGCGTGTGGCGTCAATGATGAGCCGGGTGGCGGAGTGCACTAACAAGCACTAACACAGTAACCACTCTCTTCAGCACATTGGCGTACAAACTAGACAGTCCTTCTCTGGGCCTGCTGGAATGGTGCACACACACTCGCCAATACGCGGCTGTGTACTTAGTAGGCACTTATATAACTTTCTGTTTGTTTTGTTCAAATTTTTAATACTAACGTAGGCTAAATTTGTTTTGATACTAACCCATGTGCTGTTTTTTCTAAAATATAAAACTAACATAGTTTTAAGAAATTACGAAAAATGAAATATAAAGAAAGTAAACTATTCTGCACATGGCATTTCAGCGTCCCCGTCCGAGCACAACCTCGATCTAAATTTTCCCATGTAGATTTCATTAGCATTCCCAATCAAATTCATCATTCATTACTTCAAACGTTTCGCCATTTCATTTATCAGACCAGGCCTCAGTAATTAGTAGTCATTTTCAATCGCTAAATGTGCTAAATCGCTATAAAAGTGATGAGTCAAATGTTGGTTACTTTACCTTGTAAGAGTACATTCGCATTATGAGTTATTTGTATTGTATTGCTGTTTAATTATTCTATTCATTATGCACAGACATGATTATTTTAAGAAGAAACTTTTGGTGCAATGTTTAGTTATTAGGTACATAAAATATTGTGCACAGTGAATTTTGGTACATTGCTTTGGGATAATAAGGTGTGAGAATCTCTAATATATTAAAATCTCGTGTCACGGTGTTTGTGGTTGCACTTCTCCAAAACGGCTCAACCGATTTTTATAATATAATTTTTTTTTGTATGATTGGTAGATATCCATATTTTTTTGGCACAACAGCGTTTGCCGAGTCAGCTAATATATAAAACTAAACAAGATTTGTTTTATAGTTTATACTGAGTTACGTTATGAACCCCAAGTACGTTGCCAACTTGGCAAGGAGAAACCACAAACTTCTGTGAATTTAACAACTTCTGATCACTGTATATAAATAGACGTGTCGCTTACCGACTCTATGCAGTACCTACGCAGCGTGTTTGTATTAAAACCACATTCAACGTTCGTCTTGAGAACGTAGAAGTTTGTATGGAGACTTCAGACGTCATTTAGAAATGTTAATCTCATCATATGCTTGCATTCACCTACCGGCTCTAGAGATGCTAGGGCTTGGGAAACATGGCGCGGAATTTCCTTTCAAGTTAAAAATAGCTACTGAATAGACTATAACTAGATGCCAGCTTTTAAAAACAAAATGAGCGCAAACATTCAAATGTCTCGGTCGGTACTCGTAAGACTAAGGCAATATTCCTTTTTGTGCTCCGCTGATATCCTTGTGCCTTCGCCGTTTCTCATAAAATACTGCCGATATCAAACTATTTTTAGTTGGTACATTGAAAATACGGTTCTAAGTTGTAATTATTAGGACAGGAATTAGATTTGTGAGGGTGTATAAACTGATGTGCAGTTGTAAAGCGAAACTAGTACGAGGTGCACAAGTATTTACAGTTCGGTGGTCCTATTTTCATCTTTATGTCGTTACTGTTAAAGATTTAAGTATAAGTGTAGTTTCAGTAGCAATTTGTGCAATCTTGTTGCCCTACCACTTGACAATTACTCATCAACGCGTCGCGGCGACTCGTTTTAATGAATTATTGACGCCGAGAATTCTATGGAGTCATATGATGTATTGGTCTGCTCTATGTAGTTTATTGATTAATTAATAACACCAACCCACTTTTGTGTCTCTACTAATCTCATAGGCAACGTCCCTGATGTCCCATAATTACTTAAAGTACTTGTTTATACATTCGGTCTAAGACTTTTCTTTTTAATACGACATCAAAAACATTATTGAGGTCATGAACTTCAACTTATTAGCTATTGACTGAAGGGAACGAGTCGTTTGTTCAATGACATTCTCATCCTAGTTTATCTAAAATCAAGGTTCTGAATTATGGTGGTGGTACCTGCCCTTGAGGATTAATAACTTATTTATAAATCCATAAACTACTCATACGAACTACAAATAGCTTGGTCCGATGACCTTGTAACAATGAAAATCACACAGCTATTGTCGCAAATTATTCATAATAAACTTCACAATTGCCTCAACAATACGCTGCAATGGACACATGGTCGTATATTCTATACATACATACATACACTGCTAACAAGCGACGTCCCATTAACGACAATTTAGACGGTAGTAAGTAAATAGATTAGTTCGTTTGTAGAGATACTTGCTACACGCTAATAGTGTGATAAACAGTTTTCATCAAATATAATTTATCAACTATACCTGTTATTATTAAACGCTTAGCTCATCATTACAGTCCATAACTGTACCACTACTGGCTATCTTACAGTATAAGTGGTACGGGCCACAGTCTACGGCCAATTGCGAATTGACGAATATCGGTTTTGAGATCAAAATGGAGAACTCTCAAGTGTAACTATACTCGGTATTTTAGACGAATCCTATTTAGTCAACCAACTTAATATATTGTCTTTTTATCATTATTTGAAATATATTCGTTAGTTATATGGATAGTTTATACCTTTCCTCATGATATTTTCCTTTAGCGAAACAAGTAATAATTTATTTTAGTACGAAAAAAACTTTAAAAATTATAGATGGCTGCAACATTAGAATACAGGCTCCTCTGTTTGGAAGACTGAAAGCCGTAGGAAAGGTCGTAGTTCATCGCTTTAAACAGCGTCATACATTACATTAAATTACACTTGTATGCATAGATAACATTGATTGAAAAAAAATTACACCTTATAAATATGACAGACTGTAAATATTTGTGTTTTGTCATAATATGTCTGTGTAAACAAACCGTAAGCTGACACCAGGTGGCCCGTATGAATATTAAATCACTTCAATAAATATCTTAATTAACTAGTACGCAGTAAACAATTTTTAATGAGATATAAAACTCAGTCATTAGTAAATAAGTTGGTGGCTGAGTCAAAAAAATCATTCATCGCCAATCGGTATTAAAATGCAGAATCACGCATATGGCGAGTGGAGAGAGTCCCTTTTAAATCCTCCTTTTAAGTTTATTCGAGTATGAAATTCGCGTGACTAATCAACCCCTATTCCCTTTGTGTTGTGCTCAAAACAAATGTCCCTACTGCGTCTATATGCGTAGTCATTACATGCACAGGTTGGTGTTTTTTGTTAACGATTTTAGGCACTCTGTAGCTCTGTAGTGACAAAATATATCGAACAAAAAGATTTGGGTTCAATCAGGAATAGGAGAGAGAGATAGAATTATGTGAGATGTTAATACTTATTTCTAGAAAGATTCGATGTTAAACTAAAATATTTTTAATAAGGTGAATTAAGTTTATTAATACACCTCGGCAGTAGGCTCGTGTATAGCTTGCCTTAATCACCTAGGTGAATTTAGGTCTATCGATTTAATATACCTAATTCACCTCGATAAGTAGATTTAAATCACCTGGGTGCATAGGTGAATAAAGTACAAGAATGAATTAAGACACCTGGGTGAATTGACTCAGGTGAATAAAGTCGACGGCACCCGTGTTTCGGCTGCTGGTATTTTTTGTATGTCCAATCAAACGCGATTCTCATTGCAAAATAATAAGATAAAGAATCAAAAGTAATGTTTACAGTATAAATAATAAAGCGAATACTTCTTTGTAAAGTCATAACTTCGTCTATCTTTGCACACTGCACCAGCAAAAAATATTCTAATCGATTCCTACAACTTACGCTCGAAGTAATCAGTGAGTCTTGTCACATTAAAAAGCGACTCCTCTAATAAGCCCTGTACATCAGCTATATGGTGACGACAATACTACTTTTTGTTCATTTTCCATAGCTCGAGAGCTGCATGAGTATGTAACTAGGCACACACAACTATGTCTATTTATACAAACACACGCACACGTCTAGGATAGTACATAATATGGAACTTGGTAGGCGACTAGACTCACCAGGTTTTTGTTCATACCAATTGATATTTATGCAATTACAATAATATAATAAAACAAAACATACAACTATTTCAAAAATTAATGACTGTACCAAATGGTACTAATAGTTGATCAGCAACTAACATTTTAACAAAAAATTAACCGACTTCAAATGAAGTTCATTGTACTTTTGACATGGATACATTTGTCAGATCTCGCTCAAAGTGTGGGACTACACGACAAGCTTTCAATTAAAAAAAGAATCATCGAAATCGGTTGCCGCGACATTGAGTTATTCGTCCATTTATCGCGCACATACTTAATGCAAATTTAAGACTTATATGATTTTGACATGGATGCCATTGTCAGATCTCGTTCAATGTGGGACCACACGACAAGCACCAGCTTTCGATTAAAACAAAAATCATCCAAATCGGTTCACCCAGTCCAAAGTTCTGAGGTAACAAACATAAAAAAAATACAGTCGAATTGAGAACCTCCTCCTTTTTTTGAAGTCGGTTAAAAAATACAATTCTTTAGATATGCTTACAAAACCTCGGAAATATGAATTCCACTTGTCACCCGTATATCTTTTTATAGCCTGAAGGATAGAGGAAAAAGTAGTAGAACTAGCAGATGTTAAGTAGTCGTCACTATTGGAAATGAGCAATACAAGCGGAGTTAGAATAATTTTTCACCTTGTTCTAGAACTCTTTGTTTAAAATAAAATTGGTTTTAAAGAACAGAATACTTCAGAACGAAGTCTACAATTAACTGTCCTTCACTTATCGTAAGCATTTTTAGCGTGCACCTCGATTTTGTCGAATACTTCAAAGGTATAGAAGTGGTATCTAAAAGAACGTTTTGAAACTGCTATGTTATTAATCTTATTTATATGAGTAAACAAAACATAATACTAATGGAACATCTGTTCTGTATAGAAATCATTTACTTATAAAACCCACCATCAAATAAGCAGGAAAGAATTCTTTTGGCATATTCAGGAGCGAGATGCAGTATACGATCTAACAGAGTCAACATACAAAAGCTAAATCTTAAAAAGACAAAGGTCTTTCATAAATATTTTTGGCGGTAATGTGCATAACGCCATCGATAAGGCATGTCGTCACTGCCAAATCAGATTTCAAGATTACAACAGTCGTAGTGTAGTAATAAGGACTTTTAGTTAAGATTTTCCCACAAACAGGGTCCTTTAAGACACAGATAAATAATCCAAGAAGCTAAATTGAAATACGAGATGTGCACTGAGATGTATAATTCAATTAATAAATTGCTCACACACACCACTGCACCGGTATTCTAATGTAGGATAGGTATTCTACTACGAAGAAGCCTAGGATGTCAATCAATACGCTATCAATATCAATCTGTCACATTATACATGCCTATCCTAGTCAGGGTTCGAATCTGCGGCCGTTATACCCATAGCTACGAGTATAGTCACCAACTCAGTTACAGCCGTACAGGCTCTAATAAAAGCAGTAAACTGTTTTTTGTAAATGAAATCAACAACAAAAAGTTAATATACGACCTACGCCCTGACAACCTATCCTGAAAACGAATCATCTGCTTTCTGAACATTGGTTCCATAGGCTGATTCAAGCATGACGTCACACACTCGTGCAATACCCCACATGTGCACCATACGATGTTCTCTGTGCCCTGAATGGGTTTGCTGCGTGAACCATGATAATCGTATGCTAATGTATGTGCAAACTTAGTCCGTGTAAACACCTTAGAACGGCTCGCGGCGCCGCGTACAATGTTAGAAGCGTCTCATCCGCTGATTCAAGGATTACACCACTGCATTTGCATTGCGCTTCAATGATATCGATGCTCACAATATCCTGCGAGTGCAAGCGTAGCTCTTCTTTATGTCTTGTACCGTTTGTTTTGGTGCTTTCGCTATTAATTTATTGAGAATCTTGTCGACAGCAACCAGGGTTATTCGTCCTAAGAAAAGCATTTTCTATTATACCTTTTTATTAACCTACGACATTAACAACATGTCTGCATACCTACATCATTTGCATATGTTTAAAATGTGCATAAGAGTATAGAATTTGACAAACTTAAACCATTAGCCGTAGCGATTCATTAGATGACTACACAATACGAGTATGTTACTCAAATCACTCGAAAATTTCAGCACTTATTTTTCCCTTTTCACATTTTCTTTGAGAGAAACAGATGCAATATCTTCTCATTGAGCAGGAAATGTATCCAAGTGTCGAGGTAAGTAGCATTAACGTGTATAGTAGGTACATAATATATTTGCCTATCTATTGGTTTCGTAACAGGTGTTTCAATATTTACCATATTTTATGCATTTCCTACCCAATAAACATGCAATAGGGACTTGTAGGCACTTATTAATACTATTAAATTAATTTTAAGAGGGCTGTGTTTCTCAGCTACGTATAAATATTTAAGACGTTCGTTTTGTCGCTACAAAACGTTAATATGTAAAACGTTTAAAACCAAACACAACCAAGTCGACAATTTGAATGAATCTATACTAATATTGTAAAGAGGAAAGATTTGATTGTTTGTTTGCATTGAGTAGGCTCCGAAACTACCAAACCGATTTGAAAAATTCTTTCATTGTTGGGAAGCTACACTATCCCCAGGTGACATAGGCTAGTAGTAGTTTTTCACGAAGCGAAATAAGGGCGATTTCCTAGTTATATAATAATTAAGAAGAAATTCCCGATTATGCTCAAGAACTAACATTTATTATGATTGGTTCTAGACAGAATTATAGTCTAAAAGAAATCGAAGCATCAATCGTTCGTATGTAAGACACAATCATGACAAGAGTTGAGCGCATCGACGAAAAACTAAAAACAACCGAGTGAAACCGACTTTGGACGGTTGTTTTGAACACGTAACTTGTACCTGAGTTAACAAGTCATAACATAACCGTTATCCCTACAAGACAGTCGATGTAGCTAGCAGGATCGAGTGATTACACCACGTTTACACGCTTCGGTAACCTAATAGTTATTTTTATCTAAGGCCAGAGACATTAGAGGCTAAGCGTTAGTGCGTGATTACTTCTCGTACGGAGGCTTTCAGATGGAACTTTGCCTAACGAGTTAGGTGATTGAGTGCTGGTATATTACACCTTGTTATTTGCTAGTGTTGTTTTTGTTCCGCATCCGTGTTTAGTCCGTTCTTGAACGTTTTGGTTCGGTCATTAGCAGAACACTAAGTTACGATTTTTAATCGTGAAGCTTAGAGAAGGCTAGTTAGTCGATAATCTAACGTCGGCGGATCTTATACCGCCTCAAAACCTTCGAAGTGTTAAAGATATAATTAATCGATATCGATAATAACCCGGACCGCCAGCTTCACGTAATCACTGAAGGTCGGAAGTGCGCATGAAATTTTTACATTAGAAAAGTTTTAAAACAAAACTTTTTCAGCAATTAATTTCTTGAAAATTGAACCATAACACTTTACCGCGTATCAGATAACATTATATTAAGGTTATAAATGAATAACCGAGTAGAATAAAAACATATAATTCGGGTCGGTCCCGTTACGTAGCGCAGTGTTTACGTTCGGCATTTCAGCGCGTAAATAATTATAGTGTTGTAAACGTGGCGAAAAAACTGAAGCCATTTAAAGAAGCGTGTATCAGTAACGGTGTTAAACAGACAGTAATATTCCAAGGCTAATGAGTACTGAGCCCGCAAATTACGGCATAAGGCATGAGTGCATTAAAACGACTTGTTTTAACACCTCGGCTGGCCAGTGCATGCCGTAATCGGCACTTCGCACCCGGTTTTACGGCCCCGGTGGCGCGTAAACACGTAATTACGGGTGCGATATAAAAACACGTCACACGAAATCATTGCGCCGGATAAGTTTTTGCGATTTACTAAAAGCTCCTTTTAACCGCAATCTTTAATTATGCGATTAATCATGTGAACTTTCATTTCGCAATCAAACCTTTACCGTTTTATTGGACGTTAAGCCTTATTTATATAATCAATGTAATTAAGACATTCCTCCATAAAGATTTGAAGTTTTGAAGGAATACGTCGGCGACGACGGAAGCTGCCATCATCAAGTGATTTAATCGAATTAAAAGTAATTCCGACCAATTCTAGGAGCACCGAGGTTCATATGGGGAGGCAGACCGGCAATTAGTCAATAAAATTTATTTGTTTTAATGCACTTAATTTTGCTCGTCTCGCCAGCCAGTAAAATCAACAATGTGTTAAATTTTCTTTACTTTCTATTCGTTGCATAAAGTAACTTTGTTGCTAACTAAGCAACTAAGTTTAGATAAATACTCATTTCAGATTTAAAATTTTACTAAGCCGGTTCGTTTAACATTTCTTCTCGTAGCTAAAACACCTTCAAAATTTAAACTGTTAGAAATGTTAGAAAAAAAATTAATCAGGAAACCGATATCCATACTTGTTTTAATTAATCATCGCTAGTATCATTATTTTAAGTGACAAAAAGTTGTTATGCCTACAAGTACCATTACCTTACTAATGTGTAAAAAAGATAGCACGAAAAACACAACAATTGCCAGCAACTGAATAATGTGTAATTACTTTTTTAATCATTTCTACGGAACAGGATACATTTAGTGTATCATATTTTTAGGGTTCCGAAATAAAATTGGAACCCTTATAGTTTCGTCATGTCCGTCCGTCTGTCCGAAGCAAACCGCCAAAACCCTTAGTGCTAGAAAGCTGTAATTTGGAATGGATATACATATTTATTTAAAGTCCAGAATCGTAGAATAAAATATTAAAAAAACACTTGTTTTCAGAGTGAGGTTACCCTACAGGTAACATGAGAATGATTTTTTTATTCATCGCGTATCCTATAGTGTGGGGTATCGTTGAAAAGGTCCTTTAAAAATATTATGGGTCTTCTTAGACCATTTTTCGAATTAAGTTTCCGTTTGTGAAAACCTGGCTAAACGGTTGGAGTTGGACAAGTGAACAAATTCTCAAAAATAGGTTGTATGATGAATTTACAAGGAATATTACAAGGATGTTAGCATAAGTAGTTAATGAGTAATAGCCGATAAACTTACTACTACGGAACCCTACATTGTGCGCGGCCTGACACGCACTTACCCGGTTTATTACTGATATCTATTCCTAAATAGTATCACTATGTTAAGTGTTGAATACTCCGTCAATCATCGTATTGTTGCGTTTAGAAGAAATTACGGGTATAAAAAATAAAAATAACTGCACTACACTAGGATTAATATAAATTATATCTGGATAAACTACAGCCTCGTTGTGTTCAATCATTAAAAGGAACATAAAATAACGAAAAAATCCATCTCATCCCGTCCCGAGAGTGGTCGGTCATGCCTCGACAGAGGAATGTTCCGACTC
Source organism: Thymelicus lineola (assembly GCA_963932265.1). Classification (NCBI taxonomy): domain Eukaryota; kingdom Metazoa; phylum Arthropoda; class Insecta; order Lepidoptera; family Hesperiidae; genus Thymelicus; species Thymelicus lineola. The sequence goes on from OZ010686.1 coordinate 15,891,172, forward strand.
CGACACCGACGTCCGACATGGACATGGACATCGTAACACCGGTTGCACAACGCTATGTGTTTGAATAACTAAACTAATTGGGCCTAATACCGGCCTAATGCCTAATACCGAGCCGGCCTCAGCTCATGCTGGGTTAAAATTAACGTGAATGTTTTTTATTCATATTGTATCTACCTATTGTGAATATGACTTGAGTCGTCTAACCGTATCTCTATAGCTCATGGTAAAATAAAATGATAAAAATAATAAACAGACCACTTACAACAAAGAGAAACTAAACAAAACCAAAGACGCAAGTTCGTTGACCCGATAGTATTGAAGTTATTCATCACAAACGTCGACCGCGTAAACACTTCACAATCTCGCGGAATTCTATTCAATCGAGTCGATGTAAAAGTACGTCAAGGTAGAAAAACGCTTCAATAGACGACATCAATCACTTAGGACACTTTGAAAAGAGTGGCCATTCGGGTCGATCGCATCAGAACACTTTCACTGGCGATGTCATTATCATAAATCATAAGTGTTTGGTATTAAAACCGCGGAGACGCATTTGCGGTGAGAGTCAAGGTCGGACGAGCGTAGGCCTAAGCTTAGTAATGCCAGCGATGTGTTTACTTTTGAATTCTAGGCATTCTTGCTTGTAATTTACGCAGAACGTCTACTGAATTAAACAGGTAATATACCTATTCAATGTTTGTCATAATAACGATTAATAAAATTGTGACCATAAATAATTGTCTTAGTTTTATCAGAAAATTAATAATCTAGACACGCGGCAGCGTGTCAAGCCATGTTCAAGCTAACAAAACTGGCGAGCAGCACCGTGTGTTACAGGAACCATTTGGAGCCACTTTTGACCTTACCATTACATTACTTCCGAGGCAAAAATAAACGATTGACACATAGAAAACATATTAAAAACCTTTCATAGTGGATTACTCTACAAAACCGCTTTACAAAACGTACTCCGAGATCTGAGTTCCGAATTTATCTTATCTCGCACATAATAAGTTTTGTGAAAGAGAAATTTTAAGTAGTTGTGTAATGAATGATTCATCAGGTTTAATCCGATTACGGTGGAGTCGGGCTGCGCGACCAGATAAGGTAATTTGTTTTTGGTAATGCTTTTAAAATGCGGCCGTATGTCGTTTTGTGTTTCATTAAAGCTCTGAAAATTATTACTGGTACAATGGAACAATGATTGCATTGAGATATCTAATTCTATCCATTATAAAGCTTTCTTCTCACTTTAACGTTCCCCACAGTGCTAGGATTGTGTCAGATAAAAAATATAATTGTATTAAAAATTCACGGAGTAACACCGTCGTGTATGATGGAATATATGACGCATAATTGCATAAATCATAAAATTTCTAATCTATTGCTTATAAAATTAAAATATTTCATGGGAGACTTGAAGTATATTAATTTAGACAACAGATTTATAATGTAAATAATTCATATTATTTAAATAACTCAAAATAAATAATGAAATAGTGCTGTAAGACAATTCTAGTGAAATGATGACGATTTAATTCGTGTTTGACACAAACAAATATTCGAACTTGTGAATGCAATGGAAACATGACTTATATTTTATGAAACATCGTTGAACTATTCTTTTGTAACACCTGTTCGGTAACTGAGCCAAACCAAAATGTAAATATACCAAAATCTTACTAACTCGTAAAACTTCAGTTTGTAAAGCTTTGGTTACTTAGTAATGCAGGAACACCGGTTCCAATTACACTGTGGGTTAAAAAAAACTAGTAAGTAGGTATCTGTTGCAATATGCCACCAATTAATAAACACGGCACGTGACGCCAAACAATTATGTAGGATTGCACAAATAAGCATAACATTATGGCCGGAGCGAAGCGCTTCGCAAACATTAGTTCATCATAGTAATTCCTTTTTTCTGAATCATCTATCTTTTACGTTTCGGAGCTCAATACTAATGGACAGCAAATAAAGCAAGGCAAGTGACTCATAATAAATAATATCACTTATTTTAAAAGTGATGAGCGAGAGCGATTTTATCTCGATAGTATAAAATCCCACCAAACATATTTGCATGTCAAATGTTGCCGAGACCATAATTATTTATGGCTCTACATCAAAAAGTTATAAAATCTCATATAGAGCCAACCTTCTGGCTCTACACGTCTAAACTATATAAGCCCTTTGGCAAAGGGAGATCTCCCGCCAGGCGAGGTGTGTTGCCTGGGAGGCGGCCGAGCCCCGACTGTCGTTGTCGGAGCATTTGTATATATGCCATTGATGTTAGAAAACTTCGATAGCGTGATTCAGGGCGGCGTGTCGTCACCGTGTGACGTATGTGCGCTGTCGCCACATCACCCCCCTGCTCAGACCGGAGGTCGATGTACCTTCTCGATGGTTCAGCCTTCCGTGATCCTCTATCTTCGGTGAGTCGAGATGTGAGGTCGATGTGCCCTGGGATGCCCTCTATCCGCGGTGAGTCGGGATGGGAGGGTGGTAAGACCGATGCGGAGGGCGAGCGGTGCGCGCTCAAGCCGTCCGTGTGGCCGTGTGGGCAGTCGCTGGCCGGGGACAGGAAGCGCCGTCCGTCGCTGCGATGCGCCCGGTGAGTCAGCGTGGCTGGTGTGCGGTCTGTCGAGAGGTCGCTGCAGTCCGTCGGGTGTGAGCGGTGAGGTGAGGGGGGAGTGATGCCTGCTGCCGCTATCGGTGCACAGAAGGGACGTGTTCTTGTCGAGGGTCACCAGTTTGGCAAAGGGAGATCTCCCGCCAGGCGAGGTGTGTTGCCTGGGAGGCGGCCGAGCCCCGACTGTCGTTGTCGGAGCATTTGTATATATGCCATTGATGTTAGAAAACTTCGATAGCGTGATTCAGGGCGGCGTGTCGTCACCGTGTGACGTATGTGCGCTGTCGCCACAGCCCTATCTTCACAAACTCTACACCTTAGTCAAAATATGTGGCTTGGCCGTTACGCTTCCGTCACATGAGCGTAAGGTGAAAAAATTTATCCCATCAAAAACATAAATGTAAAAAAGGAGAGCCAAGTTCAATACAAAAATTATGCTTGGCTGTGGGCTTCGCCGCAAAAAGAATAGAGATCTAAATGAGTGCCAAGTTCTATGCAAAATCGAAATATGTATTTATAGGAACAAAATAACATTATGAACAAGTATTAAACTCTATTTCTTTGCTTTATTGGATACCTATAATAATTGCTGTTATTTAAAAATGTGACATCTAAAAGTAGGTTAGATTTGACTTGGCCAGTTTTTATCAGAATTAAAATGTTGAATAACTTTTTAAAATGACTGATGTAATGAAAACTGGCCAAGTCAAATCTAACCTACTTTTAGATGTCACATTTTTAAATAACAGCAATTATTATAGGTAGCTAGCTTCATGAAATTTGGGCTTCTACATGTACTTATGGATATAATTAAACACACGAAGTTTTATGTGTTTACGTTAAAGAGGTTATGAGTTATAAAAGGGTCAAAAGTGGCACCAAGTGGTTCGTGTAATATTACACTCGGCGCTGTCTAGCCAGTTCCTTTGCTTGAACTTGGCTTGACACGCTGCCGCGTGTCTAGATTCACTGTTTATTACTTTTCTGTTATATGTATGTACAATAGTTGTTGTAGTAACGTTCGTCTTGGCAACATTTGACATGCAAATGTGTTTGGTAGGATTTCATTTCTTTTTGTAAGTATGACAATATATGGACAACCCATATAAACTTCCATCCCCTAATTTAAAAGGTGGCCTGGGGGTGATTTACGTAAAATCCTGAAATCTTAATATAATATAAAATACGTGTCACGTTGTTTGCCCACGATGGACTCCTAAACTACTTAACCGATTTTAATCAAATTTACACACCGTGTGCAGTTTGATCCAACTTGAAAGATAGGATAGCTTACATCTCAATTTATAGTCGCAATATTATTTATGATGATAAGCATATTATCCGCATGCGAAGCTGCGGGCAACAGCTGGTATATTATGTAACTAGCTGTTGCCCGCAGCTTCGCACGCGGCTTATCATACTTATTTGTACCCCTCACAGAAGAACATTTAATAACAGGTTAATTTATATTGAATTTAGGAATTTATAAAGTTATAAACCATAAATTATAATAAGGAGTTCGTATATGAATTTTCAAACAGCTTTTGCGACTTCAGGAATACATAATAATTTTAATGATCATCAGTGAATGACGATATCGGTGATTTTAGATGTCAATAAAATCTAAAGTATAAGACCTATGCAATGCCAGTACCTACCATCTGGTCTTGTAAGCATTGTTAAATTTGTTGCACACGCGAATAATATTACAACTTCTGCATCTGTACTAATTGAATTAGAATCAATTAATAAATATAAGATACATACGTTGTCAACTTTACTACACAACCATGATAAAATAAAAATTAAATTAATCAACCGCTAAATTCTATCGCTTGTACCACTCAATGTGTCAAAGTTGAATAACTCCATTATTGAGATTTTGGCGCGAGAAAAACTGAGTCAGTGAAGGAGAATAATATGTTCTATCTATGTCATGACATTTAATGAGCGCATAATTATTATTTAACGAACTGATTTGGCACAATTCGCAGGTGTTAACGAACCATACACAGTGCTCAATAAAACGGGAATTAACACGATAGAATTGCTTCATGTCCAGTTATTGAAAGAAATTGTATATATCACTTACAATTTACCATCATCATAACCTCTGCGCCCAGCGGGATGCAACCATTCAAGTTCACCAAGTTACCTTTGGAAACATTAGCACTTCAACGTACCTGAAAAGAAATAAGAAAAAAATATTAATTACATTAAAAACAGACTGCACAGGGTAAAATAGATTTGCATGATTTTAGATTTGCTGATATTTGCAAATCGATACATAAGGTAAATTGTGTTTTTATAATAATAAAATCATAAAAGTGAGTATCCCTAGGAACCCACGGGGTTCAAGTACAAAAAACGATCGCAATTCTGTTTCTAAAACCGGCTTCAACTAAGAATGTATGTCTATCTATGTCCACATTGTCCACTGGTAACTATTTAATGTTTTTTTTTATTACTACATTGCATGCCTTTTACTATGATATGAATGGTCGTAGCGCACATATCAACTCGGAAAGGGATCGGCACCGGATCACCTCGCCGTCAACCTAACGTAAGCGCGTTATAACCGATCGACTCGGCTACGGCTAGGCGACGCCGCGCTTACGGCTCGCCGGCCGCTGGTTGACGGAATGAATGACAGCAGTTCGACGACGCAGCGGTAGCCGCGGCGCGGCGCGCGCACGAGGAAACGGAAAGTCGAAGGATAGCGTACGGTGGGACGTAAGCGCGGGTACGGCAAGTCGTCCACGCACCGTACCGCGGTTCGTGAGCTTGTCTCGAGGCGAGGCGATTACGTTACGAATCCGATAAGTGTGCTTTACAGTAGGGAGTTTCATACAAAGAATACTGACATGCAAGAGTTGATACGTTTACGTTCCGTTTACGAGTTGATATGTGTGCTACGACCATTATTGTATCATTCGTATCATACAATTTTCCACAGCACTCCTAATTTCACGGCCATTACAAATAACCCACAGCACAACTGCACTTAGGTATTTGACGTTGCTCAAATCTACGTGTTATGGCAATATAATCATGGCTGATTGCAAAACGCAATTCCAAAATCAATTTGTCTGCCTCAATTATACAATCCAAGAGGAAATCTAAAGGGCATAGTGCGGTTGTGCTGTGAATTGTAGGTACAGGTACAAATATATTAGTTTCCATGCCTTCTTTTGTGGTTATAAACCTCTTGTTAGCACGCCGTATTTGGTATGCTCAAGCCACACCTAAATTGCTGCATCAGAATTGGGTATGTGCTTGCTTATTTTTATTTAAGTCTGCTAATTTAATATATCAAAAAAAGGTAACCTATAATTAAGACTACATTAAGTTTTAAGTCTAGCCATGACTTGGATGTATTCATAATGTAATTGTCTTGTTTGTTACTCTAATAAAATAAAATAAATAAAATAAAAAGATTAAGAACGGCCTAGTTGATTACCCTGCCCGAGGTAGAATTCAATTCAATTCCTTCAATTTCCGGTCGAGAAATTTATTGGATTTCTTTAAATTTATTGCGTATTCTGAGCCTTTAAACACCTACCTACTTCACACTTAATTCCAGTGTAGAGTATAGTATTTAATAAAATTAATGGTGTCTGTTACAATGTCGTACGAATTTCGTCAATTTCCACCTCAAACTGCCATTTCAGGTTTCGTCGTTGAGACTGACAGGATAATACAGATTGCCATTCGTAACTGGTGTTAAGCCTCAGTAAAACTCAATACCGCTATTCTCAAGGAAGTGTCTTCTTAAAATATTACACAATCGTGGTGTAAAACGCAACTTAGCGCACAGCCAGTATTGACCAAACTCACTTTGTTGGGTCTCGTTTAGCGATATTCGTCACTATTTATCTTGTGCCTCAAAGCCATTAGGGTCAATTTGCGGTGTTTGAGCTCACTTAGCTTTCTTAGCGAAGGCATCCGTCAACGATATCGCTCACCTGTAATTTGTACTACGCAAGTTAACTCTTACTCGTCTTAATAGGTACGTTTAATAGCTCGTAATAATAGTTTTCTTTCGACTGAAACATGAGAAAGGTTTGTATGTTGTTGATGTAACATTATATACATTGTGTGTAATTCAAATGTAGCGGTTTAATTAAATGGAAAGAAATTGGTTTGGGTCCTTAGAAGATATCGACGCCGGAAATCTTGCCGTAATTTGAAAAATGCAACTTTACACAACAGTCAAAAATCTGTACGAAATCGCTTGGGTCGTTTAGAGTCTAAGCTTCGTTGCTAGTACTTCTAGAAATATATTTTGAATATAGCACCAAGGTAACCTAGGAATCCTTTTGAAGTTCGCTGGACTTTATACCACCCAATTTAAGTAAGTATATTTCTCACTAAGAATAAATTGGATAAACAAATTCTTTCGTAACAGACTTCTTTAGAAAATTGTTATATAAACTTTTTCATAATTAGGAAGCACAAAGTGCCAAACAACAACAGACACAGAAAGAAAATTTACAATTCAAATCATTAATTTAATAACCGTAAGAAATATTTTCTGTTGCTGCCGAAAATTAATTACTAGAACGTTCAGCAATATTTTACGCTAATTAGTAGTAATTAATATATTATTGCGTGAAAATCGACTAATATTAAAAATTCGATTTTTTAAATTAATACTAGGATTGTTTCCCTTTTTAGGAACTATACCTACATAAATATGAATTATGCATGAAACTTGAAACTTTTCCTTGAAACGAAGATTAATTTTACTACCAACATTCGTACCGTCAAGACCTTAGGTATCTTAAGACAGTAATCTAGTTCGAATCAAATATAATGTTGAAAAGGTACCTAAAAATTCTCAGAGTAAAAGTAAAATGGAGTACGCGCAAGTCACTATAAACAATAGTCACTGTGACTGCCAGTAGAAATGGATCAAGGTATAGAATTAAGCGAATCTTAAAAAAAAAACAAGTTATTTAATAGTTTAAAAAACTAAATACGTGAACAAAGTGTCAACGAAGAATTAAAGAAAAAAAATTGGAACCGTGCTCTTAACTGTTAAGGAGTTTCCACGGCTAGAGCCAAACCTGCGCGAGTATCAGGTTATTCTTATCACAAAAATATACTGTCATCAGAACTTAAGCAATATATAAATTATCAACTCCTTAGGACAAGTGGAAGTAGGTCTAATCAGGCTTGCAAGATCTGACCCAAACAAACAAACAGGGCAAACGAAATAATACCGATTATATCTTAATAATAACTATGTTTTAAAATGGGTCAAATGTTAGCTAAAAACTTTATAAAGCTACCAAGTTGGTGACTCACAAAAGTCAGAAATAGAAATATTGTAATAATTATGACTATGCTTTTTCATAATTATTTTACAAAGAAAGAGAACTGTTCTGGTGACTAATGTTAATCCGTATCACCAAGAAGTGCCTTCGTGAAGAAAGCCTGGCAGCTGCTCAAGGCAGATAACTTTACCATCACCGGGAATATCAGATTACGAGAGCTTGCAAGGTACGTTACATTAACTGCGTGGTATGTACAACTTTAAGAACTTCATTGGCACAAATCTTTAGTTGCAAGAGCGGTTGGTTGAGATTACTTGAGATTCAGGTGGTCAGTACTTTCTTTTTCTGTCTTTACTATTCTTTTTTGGCTAGGAAATTATCGTCGGTGCCTTTGTTATTGCGTGTCCAGTCCAGCCAGTGGATCATAAAATATGCTCGCAAAAGTAACACAGATGTACCTTACATAGAAAAGGTAACGTAAGGTCAGATGACCATAGGTCATCGTTGACTACATTCATTAATGTCATAAGAACTACATGTGGACGCAAATAACTAATGACGTCACACGCTACCGAGCATCACTTGAAGCGCATCCGATACAGTTTGACCAGACAGCGATAGAGCACGGGCCGGCTTACGAAACGCGCACGATACAATCGGACTTTCAAGATGTTCGACCGATGCTATTAGGTTGGATAACAAAAAGAGCGGTTACGTAAACAGGCTGGTTATCATTGAACTTTCTTTGAGCTTCGGAGTTCGATAACTCGATAGGCAACAATAGATCTATACAAACAAACTCGTTTGTTAGCACAATAATCTGGAGTTTTTATCATAAGATTGGGCGTGGTGTTTTCATAGCTACATGTTTTGGATAAGTCTCTTAACAATAACAAGAGGAGAGTAGGTTTCAATTACACTCTTGTCTTCAAGACAGTTTGTTATTTCAAAGATGCTTTATAGTTACTTAAAGTAATGAATAAAAATTTAATAAAATAAATTAAGTTTTTTTAAGGTTAAGTTCATTAAATTTAAAGTCGATCGTACCAAAGACATGGGGCATTACAGCTTGGTCACGTCATACATGTTAAAAATATCATGAGTTATTTCGTCGAGGACTTATACAATCTTTATTGAAGTTATATTGCAGCCTTACTGTTATTGCTAGTAATAATTCTGGCCACCCTGTTATAGCCACGCAGTAAAACTATAGTTAGAGGCACTAAAGACAAGTTAAAAGTAATTAATGCATTATGTATAACATTACAAAACCTCATTATTTGAGGAGATTGTGAATAAAAAGATAGTTATTACGTAAACATAATTTGGCAGATCGTAGCCGGAAGCGTGACGGCCACTTGGTGCATAATTCCAATATTAAACCAACACAAGTCAAGAGAAGAAATGAATGTGCGAAACGTAAACAAAAGCGTAATTCGCTGGCATTACCCAGACGTGTCTTAGAACTCTGCAATTTGGCCTTAAATACTTCACAATAGAGCTTCAAATAGCTTACGATGAACTTGATTTACGAAGAGATAACGGTGGTGATAATCAAATTGTAAGCAAATAATCAAACATAAGCCAACTATGGCCTTGACGTATCTATAGGATGCATTGTGAACAAACAAAGGGCGCATTTACATTAGTGGCATTAACGCTGTTATATAACGTCTTACGTCTTAAGCATCTTAAATGGTCTATAATGAAATACACTCCACACCAGAAATAGAAGTCAGGAATTCAAAATGTGAATTGTAACAGTCATTATCTCACCATTAAAAAGGCGTAATGGAAACGTACGTTATGCCCAAATTTATGAAAGCCGAATTATCATTGTGCGTGACACGGTAGCGGATCGTGACTCACGCTGAACAAGCAGAGAGATATATTTTATGGCAGTTCAGTAAATGATCTTTATGACTCAAAACTGAAGTAACAAAGTTGCATGTACTTCGATGGTTATTCAGAACAACTGTATCAGGTTAACAGCAATAGGTCGACGTAACGTGCCGTGAAATGATGTATCTCGTTTATTTGCAAACCTGTTGCAATGGCTGTTCAATGGGCGCAATGCCCTTGACCAGGTGAAGTGCTAAATGGCAATACTTTTCATCAAAACGTGACTAATCTTCCTGAACGACTACAAAATTGCAAACACATTAAACAACTACAAATCACACTTACCTAGTTAGTAGTAATAGATACCTAAGCACTTGTCTGTCACATTACATTATATTTATGCAAATAATATTGTATGTAAACTTTTCAGCAGTTGTAGAACTAGGATCATTAGAGAATAAATAATCATAGAAACACAACATAACGTTTAAAGAACAAACAAAGAAACAACACAATCCCGAGCAAATTGCATCACTCCATCACTCATTGATAGTATTTTAGGTCGAGTGCCCGAAACGGAATAGAATCATTCGTTCATACCCTCTCCAGTCTCATTATCGTACGTAAATGAAGCATCGGGAATTACTTTTCTTGTCGGTTTCATTACTTTCATTAGATAATCTATCGCGCGTGGCGTCGAGTAATACTCTTTATCGGTGATATTAATGTGATTTGATACAACACATGGTAGGAGTTAAAGGTTGCTCGATAACGACTGTTACGCATTAACATACTCATTCGCCCATTCGGCCAACCGTCATTTATGCGTTATTAACATTTTACTGTCACTTCCTAGGACTAGCGATGTGAAACTTAAAGTACTTACGTACGATAATGACTAGTGTTATTAGTTTTCAGCGATAATTAGTAGTAATAAATAGCTCGAATTAAACGGGACATAAAGAAAAGCGGTCTAAAATTCTGAATTTCTTAAAACGAATACAAAATTGATGATGTTGCATAATGCAACAATTTCAGACAAATCACAACATGAAATCGTTACAGTAACAAACCGAACCGATCATAAATAACTTTCGAAGCGGCAATCCGTCGAAAAACAATAAGACATTGGTGAGACAGAAACGGTCGTAAACAAGTAGAAAGTAAATAAGCTCTCACGAAATTCCCAGTTCCGATCGTTTCTCATTGAGAGGCGAGTCTAGAATGATTCATTTTGAGACGGACTGTCATAGGAATTAGCGCGGGTGGCCTTTGAGTTTCACCTTGAAGTTCCGAGCTAAGCCGAACCAAGAGATGTGACAAGTAAAAGCGCATAATCATTGAGGACTGCAAGCAATACTCATAATACACTCTTGTCAAGAGAGCCGAATCTCACCGAATATGAAGGTAACAAAACGGTAATACTGATGTCAAAGTTAAACAAATGCCATCTAATTGAAATAGAAATGTGACAGATACATATTTGTATGGTCATAAAATTATTTAATTAGTTCCTGTGACTTTCCTGTTAACACTTTAAGTAAAGCCTGATCAATGACCATCAAAGTGAATGAAGAGATATCTAACGAATTCAGTAATTTACAGGACATAAGACATACAGTGCAGTTAATATTCAGTTTACATCTTAGAAGTACAATTTTTCATCTACGTTCAATTTGACTACAACTTGACAAACGGAAACTTTACTTAACGTGCTGCAAATTATAAATCTTTATGCTTTGTACTATGAACATTACGTGTTTCCTAAATAAAATAAGATATAATAATAATATAAATAAATAAACTTTTCTAAGTATTTGACCCTCATTTTATATATTCCATAATATATATCCAGTATTTGACCAAAAATTTACAAAATGTATTGAAGAAATTGTCAAGAGCGCGAACCGAGAGTGTAACGCACAGAACATCTAATAATTAGTTAGAAGGGGCATAGCACGTAATTTGTATGGGAACCGCTGTCGCCGTTTCAATAAATACTACTAACGAAAATGAACAAATACGCACGAGGATTGTTATGTGTGCATGAAGTAGGCGTGACTCTGTAGCTAGGGATTGATTGTCGATAAATTTTTATCGGTATTTATTTTCGCAAGGTATACTTATTCATTATATACTTTTATACTTTTTGATTGAAATTACTTACTCCGTCGACAGACTCATATTTCATCATGGCCTCCGAAACAAAGTCTTTTCCAATTACCGCATATGAAGGCATTTTTACGTAATTAAGTCGCAGTATTTTGCAGTACTTTTCTCCGTTGGAGTTTGCGAGTCACTAAACAGCGCAATCGCGTGTTTTTGTGCGATGTGCGCATTTGATCACAGTATTGGCGCGCCTACCTTGCCCACAATTCCTTTCTAACTAATTATTAGATGTTCTGTGGTGTAACGTAATCTTGACTTTCAAATCACAGGGGATCATTTTGAAGTAATAGACGACCCATTGTGATGTCAGGCACACGGTGTGTCAATAAATAGATACGATACAACAAATTTTGCGTGATTGCGTGAAATCTTCATCTGTTAAGTTTATGTATGTAAGTATCATTTATTAGTATTATTATCTTCACCCAAAGAATGAAATACATACCTTTAATACAATTTAGAAGTTTGTCTTCTAGACCGTCACAATGCTGAGTGAGCTATGATGTGTACTTTGTTATTCCAAAAAAGTAAAAATATTAAGATAGAAAGGAGATAGATATTAAAGATAAAACTGTTTAAATTTAATTTCTTTGTGAACATTTTGTGTACGTCATTCATTTGCTGCTTACCTAATTCCTTCCTTATGGGTATTCATTTTATAAACATTTATTTTTCTACCTACTTGTATAATCAAAATGATAAATTGTCTACCTTATCATCCTTATCTCACTTTGACATTGCTGTCGCAAAAAGTAATGTATTGCCCATCCTAAATTTAAAACTGTTAAGGTATATTATTTGAAGTAACAAATAAACATGCTTATAGAATCCTCTGATAAGGTGTTTATCAATACTCCTGTAATCTTAGTAAATCCATTGTTCGTGTCGTAAAATACATCATTTCATGGATACTTGTTTACGGCTATGATATCCTATCATTGGTATATTTCCACTACATAAGAATTCTCATCGATTTCTGAGTGTCACATACCTGGTTTACATCTTAAAATATGTATGTATTTATTTTTACCTCTTAAAAGTATAAATTTGTCGTCAGCAGTATTTTCTAATTGTTTCAAGTCACTTGCCAACAGTATCAGTGGAGTGCCTAAGCCGTCAGAATAAGGCAAGCCCAGTTGTGTCGTACAACCCAAGATCTTTGGCACTCCATTCCATACGGATAATACTTACCATCAAATAATATGAGTGTTAACAGCTGCAGAGTGATGACAATAAAACAATGATAGCAAGCTGGGCTTCTCGGCTTGTATGGCTATACCGCCACTGAACATAATGTTTATAGAAATTTCACTTTACACATTACAAACCTTTCTACTTTGTCTTTATTCGTAGTATTGCCTTTTTCGAAACATAATGCGACGCTTTCAAACATTAGCAGCCAATTTCTTTATAACCAGTATTGATATTGTCATAGTCCTGATTAACTTGTCGGGGTTCATGTAATAAAGTAATTTTAGTATCATAAAATACATTTACATCGACTACAACAGTTAATATTACTGCAGTAATGTTTTTATCGCGACAATCCTTACTCCTGCGTGCACCTTGACCCAAATCGTGCACACCGCCACGCGCTAGCTGTCACTCATAATGTTACAAGTCTCATAAATCCCACCAAGAACACTTTTATGTAGGATTGTTTATGTCATAAGGTTTCTGAACGAAGGAGTGTGAGAGTGATGTATGGTAGGATGAATGAAAGGAAGGAACGGAAGCGAAGGAAGTGAGTGGATGAATGCAAGATGGCGTGATCTTTATGAAGGTGCAAAGACGTGTTAAGGTGTATCAATTATTTAAAGGAGTAAATAAAAAGTCTTAAATATTTTCGCTGGTTTATTTCCATTCCCACAATCTTGGGGGCTCGTCCGGGATGGAAATAAATCTTTAGTTCGCGAAAATAAAGTCGTGATAAAAGTAAAAGTTGATTCGCGAAGTCGGTACCGCGTGGCGTGTGTCGTAGTCGCAAAGTTAATCGCGAAAAATACATGCGCGGGACGAGAAAAGCAAAGGCGGAGCAGTCTGAGCACTCCGAGCAGACTGAATCTGAAGGTGAAATGACGGCCAAGCATACTGAAAATATGTCGGCGGCGAAAAGTAGTGTGCCAAGCACGTGGGGCGCGATGGCGGCAGACGATGCAATAATTCCTCGCTTCGACGGGAGTAATAAAAGTTATACGTCGACTAAATGGATCGAAGACATCGATGATAACGCGGAAATATTCGGATGGACGTCTGCGCAGAAGTTAATAATTGCTCGTCGTGCATTAACGGGTACCGCGGCTCTTTGGCTAAGAACCGAAAAAGTGTTCAAGACGTACGAAGAATTCAAGGAGGCTTTACTAAATGAGTTTCCAGTCAGAGTAAATGCTAAAGAAACACACGAGTTACTAGCATCCAGGAAGAAAAGAAGTAATGAAAGCTACTATGAGTATATGCTCGTGATGAAAGAGTTGGGTAAAAAGGCTAACTTCCCCGATGATGTAATCATCCAGTACATCGTGGATGGAATAATCGACCTGGAGAGCAACAAAGCAATTTTATACGGCGTTACGACGTTCAGTACATTAAAGGAGAAATTAGCCATTTATGAAACTATGAAAAAGAACAGTGTACACAGGAGGCCCATTCCGTCAGTAAATCAGGAAGGAAAAAATGATCGACGTTGTTACAAGTGTGGTGTCATTGGACATGTAGCAAGTGCATGTAGAAATGGTGTAAAATGTTACAAATGTAATAAGTTCGGCCATATTGCAACTCATTGTACCGGCGGCGGCGCGGGAAGCGACAGTAGCGACACCAGGCGGAGACAGGTCGGCCAACATCAAAATTCAACTCTGAACGAACAACAGAATGACAGAGTTCGCGCCGATCGGAATCATTCGTCAAGTTGGCAGCACCGCACGATGTGTGTGACGTCAGATGAACGTCAGACTGAAATCCAAGATGGAAGTCCGTCAATGTCTGTCAATGGAAGTACGACATTAAACGTCAACGTCATCGATCATAGCGCCGACGTTTATCACTGTCACCGAGATGCCACAAATAAATCTTTGAAGAACTTAAATATTGGCGGATTGATAATCGAAAGTTTGATCGATACTGGAAGTGATGTGAATCTAATTAGCGAAGAACTATTCTTTAAAGTGGACATAGTGTCGTTTGTGCGCGAAATTGTTAAATTTTCAGGCTTAGGTTCAAAAGAAGTTCAATCATTGGGTAAAGTTGAATGTGACTTAAACATCGATGGGTATCAGTTTCGTCTAAGATTTTATGTAGTTCCAAAAGATGCAATGCCTTATAGGGTTATTTTGGGGCAGCCGTTTATCCAATCTACAACGCTGGTTCTCAATAAAGGATCCGTAAGTGTGGTTCCTTCATTATATCATAACAATTGTGTGCTATCTATCATTTCAGAAGGTCATGACATGTCGGTTGGTTACGTCCCAGACCAACAATTACGCGTCCAAGTACAACAATTGATACAGAACTACAACCCTTTACAAATTAAAGAAGCTCCTATCGAAATGAGAATAATTCTTAAGGATGACATCCCTGTAGCTCAAAGACCTAGGCGATTGGCGATCGTGGAACAGCAAGAAGTGGACAAACAAGTTGGTGAGTGGTTAAGTAAAGGTATTATTAGACCCAGCTTTTCTGAATATGCAAGTCCGGTGGTTTTGGTCCGAAAAAAGAATGGAGCTGTGCGCGTATGTGTGGATTATCGTAAGATAAATGCTAAGATGGTAAAAGATGAGTTCCCACTACCAGTAATTGATGACCATTTGGATAAGTTGTTGAATGCTAAGGTTTTCAGTAAAATTGACCTCAAGGATGCATTTTTTCACTTAAAAATAAATGAAAATTGTATAAAGTACACGTCATTTGTCACACAAAGTGGTCAATATGAGTTCACAAGGGCTCCGTTCGGATTGTCGATTTGTCCGAGCTATTTTACCAGATTCATTACTTCTATTTTCAGAGATTTAGTTTCAAGAGGTGATATACTAATCTTTATAGACGATATTATAATACCTACTGTTGATTATAAAGAAGGAGTGGTAAAGTTACAAAAGGTTTTGGAGATAGCAGCTAATTATGGATTACAAATTAATTGGAGTAAGAGTGAGTTACTTGTTACTAAAATTGAATATTTAGGACATGTGATAGAAAATAATACTATAAAACCTTCACCTGAAAAGACAGATGCTGTGATGAAATTTCCACAACCAAACACACGTAAAGAAGTGCAAAGCTTTTTAGGGTTAGCCTCTTATTTCAGAAAATTTATTGAATGTTTTGCCAGTATCGCACAACCCCTTACAGATTTGTTAAAAAAGGATAAATATTTTTACTTCGGCGAGAAAGAAAAGATTTCATTTCATTCTTTAAAGCAAAAGTTATCAGAACAACCCGTATTAAAGATCTTTAACCCTGTTTATGCGACGGAATTACATACTGATGCTTCACAGGTGGCGTACTCTGCGATTCTAATGCAAAGAAATCCAGATGATGATAGTTTACATCCCGTTTACTACATGAGCAGAAAAACAACAGATGCTGAACGGAAGTACACTAGCTATGAATTGGAGGCACTAGCAATTGTCGAAGCAGTGAAGAAATTCAGAAAATATTTAATTGGTATACCTTTCAAAATTGTAACTGATTGTTTGGCATTTGAAATGACCCTTAAGAAAAAAGATTTGATTACCCGAGTGGCTAGATGGGTTTTACTTCTGCAAGAGTTTGATTACAGTATTGAACACCGTGCTGGTTCTCGAATGCGTCACGTCGATGCACTAAGCAGAAATCCTTATGTCGGTTCAGTGGTAACGACTATTCAGAATCAAATTAGATTAGCACAAGATCAAGATGAGAACTTACAGGCTATTAAGGAAATTTTAAGGAAAGATAATTTATATAAAGACTATTGGCTTTCTAATAATGTTCTGTATAAGGGAGATCAACATTTGCTGGTCATACCCGAGACGATGGAGAGAGAAATTATAAGTAAGGCGCACAGTAATGGTCATTTTGGGAGACAAAAGATGAAGGAATTGATTACTAAGGAGTATTTCATAAAGGACATTGATAAAAAGATTGATACCTACTTATTAAATTGTATACCTTGTATTTTAGCTGCACGGAAGAGTGGAAAACAGGAGGGATTCTTAAACCCGATACCTAAAGAGAGTTCACCTCTACATACTTTACATATTGATCACATAGGACCTCTCTCTGCGACTCAAAAACAGTATAATTACATACTCACTATAATAGATGCTTTTACTAAATTTGTTTGGTTATTTCCAGTAAAATCAACCACAGCGAAGGAGACATTGGCTAAGCTTTGTATACATCAGCAGACATTTGGGAACCCTAACAGAATAATATCTGACAGAGGAACGGCATTTACGAGTAAGGACTTTCAGGAATACTGCCAGGAACAAGATATTCAGCATGTTATGGTAACTACTGGAGTACCAAGGGGAAATGGTCAAGTGGAGCGCATACATAGGACCTTAATACCCATTCTAACCAAGTTATGTCTGGAGGATAAAAGTATGTGGTACAAGCATGTAAGCAAAGTTCAGCGCGCTCTCAACAGTACTTATCAAAGAAGTATAAACACAACCCCGTTTAATTTACTAATTGGGAGGAACATGAGAAGTAAAGAAGATGTTGAAATTGTAGAGTTGTTAAATCAAGAATCTGTAGAATTATACAATGAAGATAGAGAAGAATTAAGAAGGAAGGCTAAGGAACAAATTTTCAAAATTCAGGAAGAAAATAGACAACAGTATAATAAAAATAGAAAGGAGAGTATTAAATATCAAGTTGGCGATTTAGTAGCAATTAAAAGGACTCAGTTCGGCCCTGGGTTGAAGCTCAAACCAAAATATTTAGGACCTTATAAAGTAATTAAAGTCAAGAGAAATGACAGATATGATGTATCTAAGATGGACATGGCTATGGAGGGACCAAATCATACCTCGACATGTGCAGACTATATGAAGGGATGGTCCACAAATCTGGATTATTAGGTATTGATACATTTTTCTTATTTTCATTTCTTTTATTTATCATTTCATTTCGGCTTGTATACTTAAGGCATAAGGCATCGCATCTTGGGGGGAACTGTGTCAGAATTAATATAACTTTTGTATTTACCAATGTATTATTATGTAAATTGTGTAACTTCAAATTGAAACTTTCTAACTATCAATACTAAGTTGAATTTAATTGATGTTTAACCTTTGCTTAAAAATAGTTTATTGTTGTGTAAAGTTTGTTTAAAAATAGAGTAACCATTGTGTAACCTTTGCAAAAATTTTTGAACTATTGTTAATTTAAGTAAGAAGTAGTTTATTTTAATTTAACCTTTGTTTAAAAAATTTTGTTGAACTATTGTTAGTTAAGTAGTTTAATTTAATGTGAATTGTAATGTAATCTCGATACTTGTATGGATGGGGACTGATTGGAATTTAGATTTGTATAATTTGTGTAGATGTTTATATTTGTATAGCGTGTCTGAGGCCAGACCTAAGCAGGATGGCCGAGTGTAGGATTGTTTATGTCATAAGGTTTCTGAACGAAGGAGTGTGAGAGTGATGTATGGTAGGATGAATGAAAGGAAGGAACGGAAGCGAAGGAAGTGAGTGGATGAATGCAAGATGGCGTGATCTTTATGAAGGTGCAAAGACGTGTTAAGGTGTATCAATTATTTAAAGGAGTAAATAAAAAGTCTTAAATATTTTCGCTGGTTTATTTCCATTCCCACATTTATGTAAAATGTTGCCAAGACGAGACCATATGGCTCTACATCTGAAAGTTATCAGATCTCATGTAGAGCCTAACTCCTAACTCTACAGGCCCTTATTATACAAGTCATATCTTCACAACTGCAATTGAAACTTTAAACTATACTAATATTATAAAGTGGAAATATTTGATTGTTTGTTTGCATTGAATAGGCTCCGAAACTGCCAAACCGATTTGAAAAATTCTTTCACTGTTGGGAAGCTACACTATCCTCGGGTGACATAAGCTATATTATATTTTTTATTACTATTTTTCACGAAGTGAAGCGAGGGCGATTTCCTAGTGTTTAATAAGTCTACTATTTACATCATAACATAACCTGCGAATTTTGTTTATCTGGTATAATCCAAAACCAAGGTATGAGGGTTTAAAAAATCAACGAAGCGCTTCGAGAAAAGGTAGGTAGTAATGAAACTTATTGGTTTAAAAAATTATAAATAACAAAATATTGTTTCTGTATCATTATTCACTATCGACATTGCAACTCATTAGTGTCCCAATGTGATTAAGTTTTTATCGCCGGGTTACATAAAGCGAGGGATTACATAACACTAAAGTCGATTACAATCAGTATCTAATACGGATGTTCTATGTGGTTCCGTGTAACTTACTATATGCGGACTATGCGTGACCAAAAGCATGATCATTTTGTGTCTAATATGGAGTCTAATAGAAAAACAAGGCCCTAAAAATAACATTACAACCTTGAAACGAGGCGTAATTATTATAACACAATGATATGCGATAATAAATAACAAAAACAGAATAATATCATGGAGTGTCGTGACTTGTGACTTGTGATATTTTAATAAGTAGGTAATGTAGGTATTGCTTGTTATTGTGTAGATCAATGATATTATATATTAAAAAGAGGCAGATATGTCATAAGCGCGCGGGTTGTGTGACTCAAAAAGTTCCCAATTGGGAACTCTTATTCAGGTGAAGAAAGAGATAGCGATGTAGTTTTGACGCGAGAGCGATAAAGACGTGCGATAAAGCAATAAAGCGTGCCTTGCGGACATCGGAACAGATTTTTCGGTTGATTTGTAAGGGCATAATGTATCTATATTTATTTAAACATCATTGGTGTAGATACAAATAAGCAGTTGGTCAGAGAGCGGAAGCGTCGAGTCAACTAAACTAAATTAGGTAGGCACTAGGTATGTATCTATCGTAGATACTAATCTATTCGCTGCTTATTTTGTTTTTGTTGGATTTTTCCGTTTACTGATGAATAAATGTTCGTGCCATCAGCTATTCAATTTGTTCTTGACGTTCTTGTGGATGATTATGACAAAATTCAGACATACGAGTATCACAGTGTAATTTAAAGTTTGTTAAGGAAAACAGTCGCTATGTTTGGATGGCATGAAAATAACTGACTTTTGGGTTGGCCACTAACTAATCCCCTCGCTAATTCACACTTGAGCAGGCGAGCAAGTCACAGGTCTTTACCTGTGTTCAGTAGTGGGTCATTAATGGGTTGAAGCCCCCTATGTGATCAATCATACAGATAAATAAGATTGCTAACCATAAAGAGACGGAACGCTTCATTTGTAAGCTATACAATATCACTCCAATGTCCTGAAACATGCGATGATATTGATGTTATCTCGTTCTAGGCAAACTTCTAATGATTTTTATCATCGTTAAATATATTTCTAAACTTTTTTTATGTTTTTTTGGTTATTCAAAGAATAAAATTATTTCGTGCCATTGTTGCGCAGCCTCTCCAAAAGGAGTGGAAAACCCGAAGGCTGTCTGCTCCGTATTTATCCCAGAAGTAGGTACCTACGCTGATCCCAATGTGTCCCAATGTAGATCTCTCTCTAATAAGCCTGTTTGTACGTCTCTTCAATGGATACGTCATTGATAATTACAACAAAGTTCTTATTTAACATTATGGTTGAACCTGTTTTTCAATATGCGCACTTACATACAAAATAGAATTTCCTCACCTGTGTTCCACCATCTATTTACCCGATCGTATTTACTTGCAAAAAATACTTGTTATACCTATGTAACATATCATATTTCATATTACTTGCCTATTTAACATAGCTTGTAACAAAGAAAAAACCCGACATACATGATAACCTTGCAATGATTTAAAACCAAGAAGCTAAGTAACCTAAAACCATTAATAAACGCACACCACAAATGCCGACATCAATTTTCCAAATGCCCGAATACAGACCTCGTTCGCGGCTCATTGAACACCAAACATTTTATTAACTATAGAAAAACTTTCAATAAACGTGCTGTATTACCATAATGGATGGAGTTTAATGGTTACGAAAGTTTAGTAATATTTTATGAAATGTATGCAAATTAGGTGACGTAAACTTTCTAAGATCGTATTATGTCATTACCGAAGTATTTTTATTTGAATATTTCATCTTTGATCTACAAAATAAGGCGGCAGTGACAACGTAAATAGTAATCAATGCATTCTTACGATAACATTTATCTACTAAGTACCAATTTTTGTGGAAATTCTCGCATCAAACAAAATAATGGAAATTCCGCGGAAACCTGTACCTAAAGCATAGATCCCTATGATTGTAAAATTTCGATCTATAGAATATATAAAATGAAGAATCATTTTTGTCTTCAATCAAACTTCTCAAGTAGGTCCCATTGTTCGGTAGTTAAGACGCAAGAGCACACGTAGAGTGGTTACGTCTCGCGTCGTCCCGTACGAGCAAGCCCTTGACAAAGCGGCTGGTCGTGGGAACAAAGACGACAGGTGATGCATCGGCATGTGCCGTCATGGTGCGCGAGTTACACGCTCACCATGATGCGAGGGGCGGTGGGACAAAACAATCAAATATCGTCGTTTTAGAAGAAGATTATAACCTCGTTATCATATCGCACCCTCAGTGGAAAAAAGACAAGATGAAAATTGCAATTTTACAGGAGAGCAAAAAAAAAAACTTAAAATATCAATAAGTAGTCAAAGGAATTTCCATTACGATTTCTTGCACAAAACCGTCAAGATTAATGATAAAAATTTGAAAAAAATAAGGTTACGCAGCGTTTGCCCCTCTTTCCAATCATATTAGTAACTAAAATTCAAAGTCACACGACTTAAATACGAATATACGAAAATATTTTTAAATTCTTACATTGCTCTAACAACTTACCGCCACACTGGCGAGCTTTTGGAGCACAATTAAACTATATTATTAGAGGTACAGATAAGATAACAAGAAAAACTAACGCACAGGTATCCAAGGCAAAGCTGTAGTTAACTTCACATTTTCTTAAAAAAACTTGTATGTAGTAAATATGTTAGCAGCCGGTACTTGTCTTTTATCCGTGCTTTTGGTGTAACTTGGTAACACTAGTCAGGACATACTGCCAGGAACTGACGTGGGGTGCGCGCCCAACTGTATCCCCTGGGCGGAGTGAGCAGAGGGAACGGGGGGAACAGAGGAGAGCGAGGGGAAGCCGAATGGAACGCAACGCAATTCCACTACCTCGCAACTCGAAAGTCTCGTAACACAATTTCGATAATACAGTTCCCTCTTTCATTCCGCGGTAAAGTTGTATATTTCGTTCGTACCTGTAAAATCGCAGGTTTTAGAGGTTTTCTTAGAAATTTTACCGTTGTTGTATAAAGGTACAATCGCTGAAATATAAAGTTAAGAAACATCTGTAATAAATAAGCAAAATAAAATTACTGATAAAATATTTGCATGCTCGTCAAGTGTTAAACAATGCTGTTAACTGAGATGAGCAGTACTAATAATAATTATAATATAAGCAGCATTAATAATAATTTTAAAGGTATAATTTTGTATACCCTTAACAAAACTAAACAATGTTTAAGTGTATCATATAACTAAGATAATACAATTTTAATTTTTAGTTGAAGCAGGCAGCAGCGTCAATTCAAAACGCCGTAGTGGTACTAAATTACCAGTAGTATTTAGTTCATTGTAAATTACTAATCCAGTAGGTACGTACACAAGGGCATCACTAACAAAGATTAATGAGAGAGATGATAATAATATTCCCATTTTCTAACTCACGTAGGTACCCATTATAACACATTTGCTCGAGTTAGAGGCTGGTGGGGTCCCAAAGGATTGAGAAACGGGACTTAAATAAATGTAGGAATAATTATGTACCTCTTGACGCTCGTTTGCTAATGGGCTGCACGGAATTACGCTGGTTGCTCATGTTATGAATAACATGGGTCTATCAACGCATTCGGTATTATTATTCGGTTTAAAAATATTTTAGTACGTCTAAACCTACTAATTTTTTTTAAAGTTTTTGATAGTGACATAATCAACACACTTTTTAGGGTTCCATAGTAAAATCGGAACCCTTATAGTTTCGTCCCGTCGAAGCAAAGCGCCGAGACAATTTGTGCTAGAAAGCTGTAATTTGGCATGGTCATACATATTTATTAAAAGTCCAGAATCGTAATACCAAAATTGTGTTCCGTAATGGTATTATACCAAAAATGTGTTCAGTCCACAATGAGTTAAATTTAAAATCATGTACTA
This sequence comes from Thymelicus lineola, assembly GCA_963932265.1. NCBI lineage: Eukaryota > Metazoa > Arthropoda > Insecta > Lepidoptera > Hesperiidae > Thymelicus > Thymelicus lineola. The sequence continues at coordinate 15,914,448 of OZ010686.1, forward strand.
CCAACTAGGGGTCGTCAAACATACTTATTATGTACTACATAGATATATCATATAAAATTTGATTAATGTAATAAAATTAAACAACGTAGCATTTCAGTGTTCAATGCCAGTAAAATATCTAAAGTCTATTTCAATTTCATCAACTCTTGTACATAAACAAGACTTTTCTAAACAAGTGACATTGAAACAACTATGGCCTTATGGTGGTACAAAAAATTCCGTGAAAAATTCTCCGTTATAAAGCCTTTTCATAGCGAAAAAAATACCTTATTACTTCGACATACAACTCGAGTTTTGTTCAAACAAAACCTTCGTCATTTTGGGCAGAACATTGAACTCTACGACAAAAAGTTTAAGAGTCATTTTAGAATGGTTTGCGTGTACTTTTGTTCACCATAGTTGTTTTCTCTTAACACAAAAACTGCATCCCGTCGGTGTCACGGTTAATGGATTAAACGGCTGACGGTAGCAAAATGACGTTTTATCTATGACGAATTGGATAGATTATTAGGGAGACTTTAGAGTCATTTATAACAACGGATTCGAATGCTTCCATAATGGGATTACGCAAATGTGCATAAGCAATCATAATGATGCCGTGGGTATGGATGGAGTTAACGGTACTGAGATTCATAAAGAGATAAAACAAACTTTGATTGTTGGTTCTGTATGTTGCAAGACTGGGCTCTCACTACATCGGAGACTTGTTAAGCGGCAACAACTTGTATTTTTACTAGGAAAATCTGAAATCTGGCAGACGTAGTTCCATCTACAGGTAATATTTATTTCTCATTATGTTCAATTTGGTGGTCAGTACGTGATCTGTAAATAATACTAGTATGTACTCTAAATTAGGCAAGAACGATTTTTTGTATTGAAATAGGGATTCCAAACGAACGAGTTTGGTTCGGAAAACATGATTGCCCAATGCCCACGATACATTTTCTACCAGCTAATTATTGGCTGAAACAGAAATAAGCTCACCGATATGGAATGATTTTATTATCATTCATATACCGTAATATGACAACGAGGTTATAATCTTCTAAAACTTACACAACTTTTTGACATGCAGTGAAACATATCGTGTTGCAAGTATTTTATGAATCTGTGAACATGACCAATATTCCATTGTTATACGAGTAATACTCACTTAAGTCTTAAGTCTAAGTGCGAGTGAGCGCACAATATGCTTCGCCTTACTCGCACTTTATGTCAACAACTTATGTATGTGTATAACAAGTAAAATAATTAAATTTTATACTAAAAAAAACTAGGAGCGATTTTTTTGTGCAAATGGCACGCGCTTTCAGCGATGCAATACAGAGATTACAAATTGCTAAGTAGAATAATGGCCCCGATGTCATGCGTTGTGGGAATGATTTTATATATATAAAAACATGTATCTGATGTGTCGTCAGAGGGGCGTAAAACCGAAGGGTTCCTCCATTGATTCCTCGGACAGTACAAGAAAAAAGCACGCGTTTAGTTTTTATCTGTCGAGAGTAATTTCTAATATTTAACCATCTTTTCCAAGTACTTATTTACACAGATCCCGCGAATTTTCATAACTACTGAAAATTTTATAATCCTTATATCTGAAAATATTATAGGTATATTGATTAGATAAATATATTTGTTTTCTTTCAGTGGAAAATCCCGGAAGCGCGTAATGCTTATTACATAACTTGTACCTACTAAAGTACTGTAGATTTTGTCTGTATTTTGTTGACGTGATAATAACGAAGCGATAAACTATTTTTATTATGTCCAAGTTTAAAGTAAACACTTTAAAGAGAAGTAAAGTAACCACAAAAATAAACAATAACATAACATACTTCCTGGGTAGGTACAAACTGTTACTAAGAATTCGTATGATTATATTTGTAAACTTTATAAATGAAGCGCTATAAATCTATTACATAACCTGCATCTATCTATACGTGATAGTTGTAGTAATAGGAATCTGAAACATCAATCTCCGTTGCGTCTGATGTCTAAAGCAATTACTACGTTGTATCTACATACCACATGCATGTAATCATAAGGGATACCTTCGATGACATTACAGTATCTAATAATAGATACCAACATTGTCTATCGACTATCAATGGGCAAATTTATCCTAAGTACCTGGTGCATTGCGGACACAATCACCCAAGTTCATAATGGAGCTGAAAATTGCATTTCGCCGGGCTCTGATAAACACATCAGCATGCGGTTGCTTTGTGCACGTACACGGGGCCTATTCTACACACGTGACCCGCACGTGCCCCACTGAGGCACAGCGGGGCCTCTCCATCAAATTTGGGGTCCTCCATCAAATTTGGGGCCACCCCGTCGAACGTTCCCTTGGGACCGCGACTCGATTATTTACGCATGCAAATTGAGACTGCATACCCCTCGGATTTTGTGCAACAGAATATTTTGGGCAGACTCCCATGTATTGTTTTCGTATGTAGATTAAAAACAGGTTTTCAATGTCGATAGGGCATTATTAATATCTTAGCCTATTTGAAATAATAAAAGTTCCGTGTGATTTTAAGACATGGAGCTTATGAAGATAGTAAAGAATAAGCACAAATTTAAAATGAATTTAATTTATCATCATAATATGTAATTTTAATGAGTTATTTAATAATAACAGTTATTTAATTTTAACGATTTTAGAGAAAATATTCTACGAATTTGAAAAATTCGATCATAAATTATCATCAACTATTATTAATTATTGCACCTCATCCCATTAATCACTATTTTAACGGATTTAACAATAAACAATAAATCTCGCACCCGAAACTAATATTATTTTTTCACTCATAAACACTGTCATTCATAGCTTAGCGGCTTATTCCAAATCCTGTCCCGAAATAAAACCGAATGAAAAATGGACGTTATCACGTTATAAATTTTCTCTCTACCATTGTCCAATATAGCCAATAAATTGTCACTCCATGGCTCTACTGAAAGGGGCTGGGGGGCAACCCTTCATATTAAAAGTTATTTCTGTATTTCTACAACAAGAGGGAAGATATTTGTATTGTTGTGATACATGTGATCTTCTATCCCTTTCTCTTAAAGGTGTTGGAAAGAGATGATTCTTCATGAGATAGTTGCATACTTTGAAGGGCGCGGAATGCGTAAAGAGGGTGGATGTGCAGTGAAGTAAGAGTAGGTATAAACTATTATTATAGAAATATATCGATTTATGATACAAGAGCCAGTTCGCCATACCGTGATATAAAACTGAACAGTACTCATGATAAGACGATAAGAGATATTTTCTCATATTGTGTAGTAAACACTAACATCTTTGAGACAATAATATACATTTATCAGTCGTGCCGGTTCGTTAAAAATGTTTTTCTTCGCCTAAATAATTGGAAATAAATTTTATCTTTAAAAATATGCAGATATGCGAGACCTAACAATACGCTTAAACAGATAAATAAAAAATATCCTAAGTTAAAACTTGCTAACATTTTTTCATCCAGAACTCCATCCCACAGTCATTACGAAAACGAAAAAAGATCCAACAATTGGTTAACAATGTGCTGACGACACAATACGCACTCCCATTTACAGGTACAACTAAAGTACATTGTACACCGCAGGCCGACAAAATTACGAGTGCTTTTAATAGAAAATTAACACGGCCCGCGTGCGATACAATCGGAACTAAGTGTATCTAACTGTACTCTGTTGTAACAGTGAATCATCACAAACTCATCAACTTTTGTATTACAAACTGTTCTAATCGCATTTCGCACGTTTCCGTTTGTCTGCAACAATGGCTCAAAAGAAAATGTTACAAATTACAACAAAATGTTAAGGCGTAGTTCTGTTTACTTACTCCAGGAAAATAGATAAAATTTTCAACTTGTAAAATTGCAACATAGTTTCCGTTAAAATTTGGTGTTTTTAGTTTTGCCTACAACTCTATAGATTGTATCAAAATCATCTAATTTAAATATCGCGATAACTAAAACATAAGACGCCATAAATTTAACATTAATTAAATTTATGTTAAATTTTATCATTTAAAGTTTAAAATTAAAGATTAGAATTCACAATAATCTTTTAAACCATTACTTTGGAATTGGGATTGTAATACATAAAGCATTACCTTATTACGAGCAAAAAATTTAAGTATCGCATCTGTTTATAGAAAAGCTATAATAAAATATCAGACTAAGTTATGACACTAATCCTCACATACTTAGTTACATGACATGACACGAATATATCGCAAACATGCCCACTATGAAATGATCTATCTTGGATCATACGTACGCGACAGTGTAACGGAAATGACACGTGCGCGTGCAAATGAACATGAACCGCATTGTATCCTGTAACAGCACGGCGCCGCGGCGCGGGCGGACCGACCGGACCTAACTGTACCTACCATCTGTTATCACGTACGAATTTCAAATAATTCAAATATGACTGATTCACTTCACATAGAACAGTCATATTACTACCTCAGATCAATAAATAAGGTAGATAAGACACCAGTAACTTCCGGACAGAAAAACAAAAACAGCATGGATTTTGACGTGGATGGGCGTGGTAGCTTGTAAATACAGGGATTACGTAATCCAGCACGGTAGTTTTCTTCCTCAGTCAAATACAAGACGGTGTCTTATTTACCTTATTTATTGATCTGTGATTACTACGATGTTGTAGTAATGAAAAATTTTTCTAGATTTTACTTTAATAATTACCTTACGTCGATATTTATGTCGGTGCGGGCAAAATACGTAATACAGCAAACGAAAAATGTAAGTTTTCTGTGTTAAATTGCAAACACCGCTAGGCGCTAGGACCTACAGCAATTAATGTCCATTCTTATAGTTTCGTCATGTCTGTCCGTTCGTCTGTCTGTCCGTTTGTCCGTACGTCCGTCTGTCCGAAGCAATGCGCCAAGTCCCTTAGTGATTTGAAAATGAGCACTAACCTAATGACATACATGCATATATTTTAGCATACAGCGGCAAATTCATCTCGCAGCAAAATGACGATTACATACCTGCAACAAGATAAACATAAAGTTAAAATGTTTTCTGTTGAAACCAAAGACAAGACAAATACACACAGGCAAGTTTTGTTACTTTTGGCACATCATAAGAAAAGACACAAGTAAATTCTGCATTTACCGAGAAAAAATTAACGACAGCAGTAACCATAGGTACGCGTTCTGCCAAGTCGTAACAGTATTTCTTATTCTCAGAGATAAAACGACTACAATTTGGCAAACTTGAACATGATGAGATTGGCGCAACCTAGTGGAAGTTAAACGAACCTTGGCCATACCTACGCCTGCGATGGTCCAATATGACATTAACATGAAACATGAAAACATGAAACATGAAAACGATAAAGTTGAACATGACAATATTTGATTTAAAGTTTTGAAACCAGATGTTTGTGCGTGAGATAGGATACCAAGCTACATGACATGAAATTTGTTTTTGAACTCAGTTTAGGAATTTCCGTATGGCGCACATCACTTGCATAAAGCTTAGCGTGTAGTATGCATATAAAGCAAGCTCCAGATAAACTACAGTGGACCCCCGGTAATCCGACAAACATTTTGCAGGGCAGTGTCGGACTATCGAATTTGTCGGATTATAGAGTACTGCCTAAGACCCCCCTATAGTCCGGAATTTTTTACAAAAGAGTACCTTGTAATCCGACAAATTACAGATCCAATGATAAGATTCTATATGTTATATTGTACTCTGAAGTACAAATCATACTTCAATAAGTATGTCCAATTTAGTAAATTAAACAACACAATAGTTTTATTATAAAATTAACGTCATTAAAGTGACGTAATTAGTCAAATTCAAACTAAGCAATCAGAATCAAAACAATACCCTACGTGTCGAGCACAATAGTGGTGATGCGTACCTACAAGTTATAACTTGTTCAATCATGCATTAGCGAAGATTGTCAAAAAAATATTCAATAATAAATAATTAGACCATGTCGGATTACAGGGGGTGCCGGATTAGACAGGGGCCGGATTACCGGGGGTCCACTGTACTCTTATACGACATCTCAAAAGACTATTTTCCAGCAAAAGTTGTGTAATTCATATCTTGGTTTAAATACGACGAGACAACATGGCCAGATACATGAATCCAAGTAAATAAAAATAATACGTACATAAATTATTTTGGTCTGTTACGTTACGAGAAAATCAGTGGATAAAAAATACGAGTATGTACCCACAAACTTCATCTTGTATCCTTTGAGACTACGCACCAACCAGCTTGGCCCCAAAGCAAGTTTTTTGTTTGTTACACATTTCATGATTACCGTACGTCTCAATGAACACATTTGCGTATCGGCGGGATATAAAACTAACGCCACGAAACATTTTTTCCATGAGATCAAAGCTGTCACATTGGTTTAGCAGCAAAACATACAACGATCTATTTTCAGACATCCTAAACAACATTATAATGGCTCCGTGGTAAGAAACTTACACAAAAGCAAGCTCATATGGAAAGATTTTGATACTAACAATTGAAATTTTAATCGATTCGAAGTCGTTTAAACATCAAACCACCCTTGTGCTAGTAAACCGTACTGCAGGAAAAATGGAATTATAACAGACTTGAGTGTGGGTTATATTATCAAACAGTGGCTTTAAATATTTGGCAGCATTACACCTGTTGCTACCCCACTATTCGTGCACGCAATCCAGGTATCTAAATCACAATAAAACGAGTTTTTGTACGAATATTTTGGGCATCGACTCAATATATTGTCATCTTTTATGCCCACTGTGTAATAAAACAAGCATATAACTTTTGTTGTCTGTACAATATTTTACACAAAACAGTATTTTGCAAACAAATGAAATGGAAATTTTAACATGTCCTGCATGCACGCAAATCGTTAGGTAATTCATGACTACATATAGGTAGTTTCTATTTTTACTTTGGGTAAAATCAATACTGTTTTTAAAAATATGACCTTGCAAGAATAAGAACATCTTATAGAATTTCAAACTTGATTTCATAACTCGGCCACAAAAAGCAAAGGACAAGAAAGAAGTAGAATAAAACAAGGACGACTCGCAAAACACAATCAGAATCTTGCACTCTCGAACGCCTTCCACCGTTCATCTCCAACGATTGTTCAGTAAACACCGCAAGCTTGCTCGAAACGAGCACAATAAATCAATCTAGATATGAACGGTGAAGCGGCAGTGATTCGTCCGTGGCCCCTATCATCATGTACCCAAATAGGTACATCGCAGCCCGCATGTCAACGAGAGAGGACTTATTTATTGCGAATTGGATAAGTGGAGATCATAGACATTGTGCGGATAATATCAGTTGTTGCAGAACTTCATAATGATATCTACTGTTACTTCACCACAGGGAGTCTTCTGTACAAGTACTATTAAGTCTTCTGTGACTTTAGTTATCTTCTGGTAGGGGAAACAAATAAACATTATGAAGACTTGCAGGTTAAATTAAAAGTAAGTATGATAGAATACTTTTACGTCAAGACACAATAATTATAGAATACGAGGCATGTTGTTCCTCGACATTTTGTAGTAATGTTGAAATAACATCTTTGTAAGTTTTTATACATATTGAACATAAATAGATAAATTTTCGTCGTGGACATCATTATACTACGTTGCCATTAAACTATGTTACTAATATACTTCTAAACTCTAGTCTACTACTAAAACATGAAAATTTATTGGTACTGGTTACTGTCCACAAAATCTAAAATCAGAAGATTTTGAACCCAGATTTAAACCAGATGAGTGTCATGTTATACATGCAATAGAAGTATTGCGACTACCAAAATAGCTCAATTCTACCTCGCCATTAAAATCATTTGTGGAGACTATTCAGAACGTAAGCGAAGTGGGCATGTATAGAACGTGGAATGAAGAGTAATTGTAGTGTGAGAACGGTACTGTTAGCGTAAATCGTTGTCATATTGCCCACTTCCGGTGCACGGGCGGGCACAGTAGGTACCTATGTCGGTAACAACATCGGGTGACATCGAGTAATAGGAGTCTAACTAATACAGTTGATTGTCAATTCAATATTCTCTGAACGATGGAACGTAATATAGGTACTTTTAACTCGCATAACAAAACGAGACGGGAAGTTAGTTTATAGTAACAATTTGATAAAAAAATTTATGTCTGGGTGTGAGGATGGTATTTCAACGATTTAGGGTCGGCCTGTAGATCAAAAATATTTTTCCTGTGTTACCTATCACTTCTTAATCATACTGCATCATCGCGATACTTCCAACCTTTCAAAAATGATCAAGATAAGATTTCATAAACAGATGAAAATGGTTTAAACACGGGTCAGCTAGAAGATTCAAGCTATACATCATCTTTGACAACTCTAGACAGCAGATTACTGTATTAGTAAAATGGGTTACAGGAACAAAATAACAAACAAACATTGTATGTCAATGCATTAGAATTTAGTTCTTAGTATAATTTATTATGTTTTAAATTCGCCTGTGTTGCTGTATTTGACTGATTGATAGAATGTGCGTGCGATTCGTGTAGACAGCCTTCCGGCTACGTTCGGGTCAAAGCTAGAGAGATGCTTATCGACCGCCATCGTCTGTGAATGACAATCGACGATCGAGGTATACGGTGCCATTGGTAGAGCGAGAAATAATAAGGGGATTTTAAATTTAATAAGACAGTCTCTTTCAAGAATAACATCCTTGCAAGTAGGTGCGATTACTTATCATTCAATAATTAGTTCTAATAAATGTTTGATCACTACTATCACCAGCGTATTTCCACACCTGAGAAACGAGGTGAAACACCTAAATTGGTATTGCAAGCCATCGCCAAGCAATCTTCAACCAACAACAGTGTTACTAACAACTGAAACATATTTTTTTATTTAGTTCACTGAAGATCAATAACGCAGTTCAAACCTCGTATTGCGTAATACCTATACAATTAGTTCTTGTTCTAATTTGTTATCCTGACTCCTGATACTTCTTCTGATGCTATCTTTTCAACTGTCTTATTCAATTTGATTTAACATTGACATGGGGTAAATCCTGTCTTTATTATATTCTCTGAATCAGGAACAGGTTTCCTAACCACCGAACTATTTTTTAGTATTATAGCAGTTAGCACAAGAGTCACGCGTGACCGCGACACGACTGTATCGGTGTGACTGACGGTCGCGATTAGCTTGGTCACGTGGAGCTGCTTTCGTGGGAAGTAGTTTTGACTACCTTACAGCTGTCTTCCCTCACGATATGTTTCCCGATATTTCGAGCCATCGATAACGGTCATGAGCATGACTGGAAGAGTTAAGAAATACAAAATCACTGATGCAGGATCGCATGCCTTAGATCCTGCTCAGATAAGAATAAGCCACAACTGTAATAAGACATCTTGGTTTTAGACGATCTCGTATAGAATATAAATGCTACATTATAAAACTCAAGACTAGGATAACAGTAAGCTGGTAGAGATATCTTACAATATAGCCTTACACAGCATTCTTTGCACTTTTGTCCGTGTAGTTTAACGTGAAAGTACACTATCATTTAGGAAACCGTAATGAATCCCATAGCAAGTTCAAAGAAACCGCGAAGCCGCGATAAGTCTAAAGGAAATACGGATTTCCTGGAACGAACCGTCTGGGATGCCTTTTTTCCGCTCAACAAGTTACGGGAACGTAAACGGCGAACAAGATGTCTGGTTTTATTGCGGTCTGTTAATTACCAAGCTAATTTGAACCTTAAAATTTAAAACACAGATTTTGAATTTCACAGTTTGATGTGCTACGAGTTTATTATAGAAGCATTTTCCACTGCTACGATTCTATTTACTAAGAAGTAATTGTAGTTTTTTTTATAATATCATGAGAGCATGCAGTTTGTTTCGAATGATCAGCGTATGGACATTGATTAACTTTAAATACTCATAATTCGACTGCTAGTGTGTCTGCAGTTATTTATCAGCTCAGTTACATATGAATGTACCGCCACTCCGAGCAATTTATAAATATTACACATTCCATTCAATATACCAACATTCCGAATAAAATACACAGGCAACTACAGGTATAATGAATCTAGATACGTATTTGACGTAAAAGCCTAAAAAGGTATTATCAAGAATTCTACAATTCCACTACCATTCGCTTATAGAAATTGTAAGTGGTTACAGATAATAAAGTGGACATAATCTAATCGCGATGGTAATTAAGAAACTTTCCTCGATACAATGTTTTAAGTTGTAGCTCTGCATTTTGCAACTGTAGGTCGCTATGTTGTAAACACCGAGAAAGCTAGCTGCGATGTCTGTTATAATGTGATTATATCGTCGACTATGCCTTAACTTAACTAAGTGCTTGTAATATTGCCTATTAGTTACTAATTAAAATTTGACCTCCTCCGCCGATGTTACGCGCAAATAGCTCCTGGCTAGGAAAGACAGGCTGTTATAGTAAATATAAAAATTCAGCTTTGAAACAATATTCATCCTATATTCCTAATTTTTAACCAACAGCAAAAAAAGGAGGAGATTTTCAATTCAGTTGTACTTTCATATTTAATGAAAATTCCGTCATTTTGAATTGTTATTAAATAGTTAAAATTTAAACTCCTTCTTCGTCATCATTATCATACATTGAATTCTTTTAGTACAACGAGACAAGAACATAAATACGCACACTTCAAAATTTCCTTAAAACATACTTACTGGATGTTCTAACTTCAACTCCTCACGAATCAGGAAGTAACCTGGTATTTATGACTCCTACACAAGAAACTGCTACTCAGACCTGTTCGATTCGCGATTCGCGCCTTCGATCCACAACTAGAATCCAATTCGCATAGACGATAGAGAAGTCGATGACCGTTTCAAATCACTTGTGGATACATCTGCCTAACTCGTTTTCAAACAGTCCAAGCTATTTAGCGACTCGGACGTATTCTCTTGATGGATCTGATGGCCCGTTATGGCACGAGCGATAGTAGGTTAATTAATGAATAATGGATGCTATGCAATATTTCACTGGTTTCTCCGTCTTTTCCTGTCACTCGATACAAGTATGAGCTACTGCTATACTATGAGCATTAGACGAATCACCTGATAGCGATTATACCTAATGTATTCCTCAACCTCATTCAACACCTGCTAGCTTAGCCGTAAAATGAGTTGCGACGGGGAACTTTGTGTATCAGTATGAAAGATGTTCCAGCCACTTACCACTGCAAAAAGATCAGACCGTCTTCAAATAGAATTGCAGTTATATTAGCCGCTGGTCACCTATTGGTACAAATGTCGCAAGCTGTTCTTCCTTATCAGTTAATAACAGGTGAATTGCGAGATAAAATAAATAAATAAATAACGCTTCACACTCATAGCCCCACACTAGGATTCCCTGTATCGTGGGTGCCATGGACAACACACAAGACAAGGACATTCACACCCAGACCGAGAACAGAAATTCAAACTCATCATTCAAATTTCTGCCTCGCTGGGAATCGAACCCAGGACCCTTGGCGCGGCGATCCGGCATGGTGACCATTGCGCCACACGGGTCGGGTAGATGATTTTCTAATGATCATTTGCGAACGACGATGACGAGAAGTCGTCGTCATTCTTTTTCTTTATCTCATTTAGGGAAGGCGCATTATAGTCGATAAACTTTTTCGATCTTCTATTTTTCCTTCTAGCTCTGCTCCCGTCTGCTAATTTCATATAAATTAAAAAATCCCAAGAGCACATCAGAGCCAAGCCCTCTAAACGACACTATGCCAATTATCCAATAAAACCACATAAATGTACAAGTGGATCGATTAACAACTTTTACGTTCATCTTAATCGATATGGGAATGCACCTGACTAGATCTCGGAGATAAGCCGTGCAAAATGAAATTTTCTCCCCTTTCCCATCGCTTATCGGTTCTATGAAAACTTTCGATGTTATTTTAATTGACTGACAATTGCAGATTATTTAGGTGCAAATGGAAATGTTCTTTAAAGTAAAAATGTAGGGTCTGAATCTGAAACGTGTTCTTCAAATAAGCATCAAGAAAAACAATTTTATCTGTTACATGTACTTCAACTTTTGAGCGCTCATTTATAGCGAAGGATCGCTATACGAATGGCGAATATAATTCTTCTGTCCAGTTCTAGAAAGTAAAGCAAACACCCGTATACAATGCTTTCCGTGAACGCTCATAAAACACAGTTATGATAGAGCATCGCGCATTGGTTCCCGGGTATCTATCTGCAAACGGTGCAGAAACGGCCTAACGTCTGAGCAGGTTGCGACTTGCGACACCTTTCGCTGCGACTGCACTAATATGGGAAGGACCAGGTGTCGTTTTTTCACTAATACCATAAAAGACTCTCTGCGCTTACCTGCTCGGGCCAAGTTAGAGTCTCACAGAGATACATCGCGATTCGCGTTTAGACTTGTAGAGCATTCAAACTAGAGTTTGCGTTAGTGTTTTAAACTAGTGGTTTTATTGGCCAGTTTATGGTATTTTTACAATAATGGTTTTTACAGGGCAATACAAACATAGCCATAACTAATCGCAAACATGATTATAATCCTTTTTTATGCCGGTCGTAGACTTATGGATCTATTGATTAAGAAATCAAGAGTCTCACTTTGATTTAAGCGTCTCTGGTATAAAATCCTCTTCACTGTTGTTTAAGTTTATATGAAAGAAGTGACTTTATCCCAATCATTAGAATTTCAGGTATTCTTACAATACTTTCTTCCACCATACCAACAATCATATTATATACAAATATGTATGTACACACAACTTCAGAAGATAATATGAGCTCACCAGAGCATGAGGTTGAATTTCAAACTACTAGACTACAACTGCTTATTATTAGTTATTACATTATTAAAACCTGTATTCTATTTTAACATGCGATATTGTTCTCAGTAAAACAAATGCCAGTGAAAGGGAACTACAAAAATAAATTCTACTACTCGTATTAGAACTAATGATAAGGTTGCTTGATTTACGCGAGAGTTTGTTGTCCCTCTCGGTTATCGCGTCACTTATTTTATTTGCGAGGTGACATAATAACGTCACGAAACTAAAAAACGAAAGTCATGATTATAGAGTTGAGGCAAATATTTTTAAACGTTGCGTGTTAGGTATAATACTTTCACGAAGCAGTCAGCGTATCACAAACTTACGTGGCAATTTTTGTAGAAACTTGATAAAAATTACAATACTGCAGATATTCTAAATATTTATAGAAGTCGATGTGAAATATGCTGGTTCACAGGTTTCACATAATGCAGTATAGATATTTCTTGGGTCTAGTCGGAAACAAATGACTTAATAGCTTTCATAGTAAATCACATGATCCACTAGAAGTAAATCTTACCGCTAAGAAGCTATTGCACATATCTACCTACTTAAACAAAAGCTGTTGTCGTCGAACGATGCATATAGCTGTCATTGGGGGTAATCTATGCATCAGAGTAATTATTCCAAACTCAACAATGTCATAATAATACGTCAAATGAATAAACTAACTATGCACATAAGACATTACTACTGTAACTACAAAGGACCGTTACAAATATCCTCATTATAGTTTTACTGAGAAAAACAAACGACAAATTACCATGTAAGTTCTGTACGATATTGAAGCTAGCGTTTGAGTGGAAGATGTCCGTGAACCGTACAAAGGCACGCTGAGAAGCCTTGACCCGCATTAGAGCGGGGTAGTGTAGGTAAACGCATGCCCGTATATGGCCATCTCTCAACACGACAGGCGGAACATCTAAGACAATGTACATATTGTCACACATCACCTTCACTTTCTCACGAGACGTGACATTATCATCACATACATAATTGCGAGGCCTGCTAACTCAAGTTGAAATGTCACTGAAATAATCGGCTCTTCTTGTAACTATATACATACATAAGTTTAGTAATGAATGCCCGTTCCAAATGCTTTGCCCAAAATGAAATCTATTTTAAAGCCCTGTCAACATTAAAAATGTCCAACAATATAGTTTAAAACTTTAAACGGTGTTGCTTCCAGCTAATCGTTTCCTATCTGGAAACTTTAAAAACATTTACTTCAAGGAAGTGTTTCACTGTTTTACGAGGTTTTGACCCAATAAACTTTGTAAGCTCGCTCTTCTCAGAAATGGTCCAAGGTATTTAGTGGCATTCCTGCGTTAAGGGGCTGATGTAGCCACTTCAAAGAGCAGGGATAATGTTATGATCAGTGTACCGTTAGCCAGCCATCTAAAGCGACGGCCATTTAAATGTCGTGACATTTGTGTGTATCTAGTCCACGGTACTACGTAATTACTATCATGTAGATCAATTTCACGGTTTTTAAAACTGGATGCAAGACCTCGACTTCAGCTACGTAGATGTTTATGGAATACAAACAAAAATCAATTAGTCCATTTGTGTCTCAACGATCTTTTTCTCGAGGTCAGTTTTTCAGTAGGATCTATATCGTAAGGAGTTTAATGAACATTACTGCATTGTACTTACTACTTACCCATTATTTTTGAATTTCTTAAGGAGGCTGTGCATCTCTATGATGTATTCGTGTAGAAAAATCATCTCGTGATCATAAAGAATTCAACATTTCGTCAAAATTTCCGTGTAGATACTAAGGGATGATAAATACTTTAAAGGGAAAATATAGCCTATTACATTAAATTTCTATGAATATTTCACATATGAAACCTTTAGCATTCTTGTTTTGCCTTTTGAGACGCATCTTCGCCAGTCTGCATTCCAAATGTACCCAATTACGTGGGACGGAGACGACTGAAAAGGTTTTTTTCATCCCGATGAGACCGTTATTCGGAGACTTCGACAATCGTTAAGAACCAGCTCTTATCTCGCCATATACGGGGTGCCACGTTCCGATTATCTAGCCTCAACGTACATTACCACTTTTTTTCACCGAGCCCTTTAGCTCGGGGACGTATTGATGTCAATGCAACAATAAAATTTCACGTGTATTTATTCATAAGAGATCGAGTTTGTTAACGCCGTGAGGATTGTCATCGGCGAACTCGCGTTTACCGATACCCGACCTCTTAACCAATATTTGCAAACATTAAATCTTCATCTGAAACCAATAAGATCCGTCAGAATTTTTGTGTGACACGAAAGAATTAATTGGTAATAATTCACAGGACCCAACGACACGTATCGAAAAACTTGACGTTAGTTTCGAAGAATTCGCAGCGGACCCAAGGCTGTTTACCGATAACAGATACCGCGTCAGAACGGGATCAGAAAGTGAAACCAAATCGGTACTAATTAGATCGATTAGTCAGCCGCGAATATGTCACAGCGAACAGTCGGCGCGGATTTCTCGATTTACTTTTCGACTGCACGACATGAATAATTAACGCAATGCAAACTTTCGGTGGGGCCGCATTGTTCGCTCGATGACCTGATGGCACCGATAAACATCCTCCTTTGTATTGTGCACCGGCTCTTTGCATTCGTACGGCTTAGCCGGTTCCATCGTTACGATATTATTCAGGACATAGCGTAAGAGCAGTGGAATATGTGGTCGATGTGCCGAACTAGATTCTTGTCCGCACATACATTAAAGCATACCAAGGCTACGAAAACGTTGTACCTACATACAAGTGTAACGTAAACGGTCGATGGAACTAATAATAAACATGTAACAATGAGTGTAGTTCGCCTTTTGATGTGTGCGAGCGCGTCATAGCCATGCCTGCCACTCGTAAAACTAATTTCAGTCCGAGTAATTGTACAGTCGACTGCAACCGCGAATTAAGACACGGCGGCTAATAATAAATGATCCTAAAACGTTATTACGGCCAAACATAATAACACAGGTTTAATTCCGATTTATGTTGTAAGATTATTTTTAGTCAAGATGCAAAATTAAGCTACTTTGGAATTAGTAACGGGTAATTTTTAAACATGACTGTAGTTTATTAGTTGGAATGGTTCCCTAGCATAAGATTGACTAAGATATTTTTCACATTGCAGTTAAAGAGCAGGAGAATCATCTTTTGGCAAGATTTTTGGACAACGGTGCGCAATAATGTTTAACTCCAAGACTTTATCAATGTGTCGCCATAGTAGGTCATAGTATCTACTGTGGGAAAACCACTAACGATAGTTTCGCAGTACACGTACATGGCACAGATTAAGACGAATATTGGGTGCAATATGTTAATGATGGACTTATAAAATAAGCTTGAATTGAGCCTTCGAATACTAAGTTCAAAAGTTTGCATCACGCGGATTAAGAATCCGCAAAAGCCTTTTGGCCAATAGCCAATGAATGAGACGGTTCGCAAAAGAACCAGGCGTAAACGATCACTTATCGTCTATTTCGGAGAGGTCGATTTTCTTGAAGTGGTTTCTGACTCAGAATTTTTATAGTTTCACTCATACGGGTCAGCCATACACAACAGCCTGGCCAAAAGCCAACCGTCAATGAATGAGACGATTCGCAAAGAAACCAGGGGTAGACGGTCAAGTCACGTATCGTCTATTTCGGGGAGGTCGAGTTCCCTGAAGTGGTCCCTGAGTCAGAACCGGCTCGCCACTCGACCCGCTCATTCAGCTAGAGGAAACGCGTGTCTGTTTACGATAATGGTGCTTGCTTCGGGAAACGTTTTAGTACTGATGTCAGTGATGTAACTAGCGATGACTGGCTATAACAGCGCTCGTGCAGATGCTTTGGGATTTGCTAAATACAATGCATTCGCGTCGTGTTGTTGTTGTTTTCGCCGTTGTTTGTACAATGTTTATGACGGTGGTGCAATGTTGGTGATATTTTAATGTTATATTACGTAACCTATGTTAATAACATAATTAGTTTGTATTATTGAAACGAATTATGAATACTTATATTACGAACCTGATATTTATTGAAAGTTTGGGCTTTTTAAGTCGATTAGCTGGTTAGCATCAGTTATTATCTTATTTAAAGAATTCGTTTAGTATTAAAAATTATTCGTTGGATCCTGAAAGTTACCATCTGATATTTGTTTTAATTAATAACACAAAACATTATTAATTTAGGAATTGAGAGTTGACAAAATGTCGTATTTTTCTCAACTCAACTCAAAAACTATTTTCACCAGCAGGTGAGCTTACATTCGTTGAACATATTATTATTATAGTTAGTTATCAAGTGATTTGGTGTAGAGATGTGTCTTCTTTTGTGTGTCAAACGTGACTCGGTAGGTGAGGGACCGGTACACGTACTGATGCTTAGCAGATCAGGAACTGCGCAATCAGATGGTCAATTATCTCTTCATTGGGATTATCCTAACTGCAAAGCCCGCTTGAGACTGAATCGGATGCAACGATCTAATCATAGATTATCTGAGATGCATGTTGACATTTTCAGGTTTGTTACATAAGAATCGACTTCCTTTCAACGAAAACTTTACAATTCTTTTAATGATACCTAGAGTGGTTTTACCTGTTTGTTTTATGTCTGATTGTTTCAAAGAACTAATATATAATTATAAAAAAAAATCTCAATTGGTAGGACTCATCGAGTTTTTTAATATATTATAAGTTAATACTTGACTACAATCCCATCTGATGGTAAGTGGTGATGATGTCATGGGTGGCAAAATGCATTAACTTAGTAAAAGCCTATTCACTTTTGCCTTAAACAGACACTTACATTATAGTCGAGCGGCAACATTGACTCGGCCAATTTATTGCAATCCTTCGCTGTAGACATAATAAATGATGAAGAGAAGCGCGTCGTCCGTACAGGGGGGATGTTAACGACGAAGGGTTGGATACCCACCGTGCGTCGGGCGGGATGTTTGATGGTGGAAAGAGGATGGTGGAATCAAATCATGTAATTCCTGCGCACATTTCCCCAAAATGTATCCTGTAGAATACCAAGAGGCTGGCGATTCTGCACCTGTGCTCGAAGCTCTGAAGATTGGTCTCAACTAATTTAGGGTCACCAATAAGCCTCTTAACATGCCTCTCCATTGAATCCAATGCTGCCATGTGGCATTTGGCAGTGCCAGCCCAAATATGACAGCAGTACTTCACACAAGGCCCAACCTGTGTTTTATAAAAGGTTAAAAGCTGTTGTGATCTGAAGTACCGCCGCACCTTTGCTAGGATTCCAAGCAGCTACTTTAGCTTTAGATTTATTGAACCGTCCAAAGTTAAGGTTCGAGGATAGCTCAACATCTAATAACTGAAGGCGGTCGGTGTATTCTAGGGATACATTCTGAAGAGTAGGAGTCAAGATGAACGGACTCCTTTTAGCGGTGAATAGACACGCTTGTGTTTTTGTGGCGCTGAATCCCACAAGGTTGGCATCGCCCCATTCGGACGGAGCAAACAGCAATGAATCGACCATACGACGTTACTTGTGCCACACTCATGTAGGTTAATCTTCAAAATATTATCCATTGGCTCTAACGTAGGTATGCATGTACAATAGACGTCGACAGTTGAGGTCAAATTTTTAATTAACGTCCATTTTAGCAGGATACCAAAACGAATAAAATTAATTAATGCTCATAGACTTTGTTACTTTAGGAGGATTAGTAAGTAACTAGTGATAGACTTGTGAAAGTTAAAGACTGAGTGGTTGTAAGTTTAGATTCGAATTCGTAAATTGGATTTTTAGTAATAATAATAATAATAATAATAATATAATAATAATAATAAATAATAATAATAATAAATAAATAATAAAATAAATAATAAAAATAATAATAAATAATAATTTTTTTATACTTATTAGTAATAAAAAAAAATCATTGATTCTGAATTTTAGTTATTAGTGTGTTTTCAATTATTATGAACTAAATTGTACGTTCTTCAACAAGAAAAATGATGTTTAAAGTACAAAGTTGGAAATACATGCCTGCCTGAGTTTTAACTAAGATTCCCGTGCAGAAATTTTCGAACCTTTATCACCGATATTATTGTTTTTCTAAAAAGTTTTCGAGGTCACATTTACAACACATTCTTGAATGATGTGATAAACAACGCACTACTGGCCATCTACTAACACTTTGGAATCAGTTACAAGGAGTGTGAGCGGTGGCCGAGTTCAAACACTTAAAACACTTTTAAATCCAATCGTTATCGACGACAGGCACTTAAGTGTGGAACTCGATAGCAAATATTTACATCGCCGCCGTAATTCATTTAAATCGTTTAAGCTACTTTTGACCGACGAACCAAATGCAAATGACTCTAGTGTTTGTGACGAATCTAGAGCAGAGTTAGAAAACAGGTGCAAATTGTTGGATGTTAAAGTGTATATTGTATATGTGTGTAAGTAAAATATGTTTACCTACTTATTGTACTAATTATATGCAAAAATGTGAAGGTGAATTTTAAATTGTCAATTTTCATACATAAATTAGGTACATTGTTTTCATTTAGGTATATAGAGAAGTAGCAAAGTGGGATTTTACTAGGTAAATATTATGATGCAATTTCATTTTATAACCAAATAAATTAACCTGAAATACGTAGGACAAGTGCTATTTAACAGAAATGAAGCACCTAACTTGTGTAATGTTACACACCAGTTTAATGAAGATGATGTAACTGTTTCAGAAAGAAGATTCATTCGATGAATCATGAATGAATATTGAATAGTTACCGACCATACTGACCACTGATAATCAATTGTTTACTTTTTATTACAACTTACATTTTATGCCATAGAAGACATAATAATATAATACATAATGCTAAGTTAAGCAGGTTCTAACGAATCACATCAACATTAATAACTAATTCAAATTGTGCTTAAAATGCATTTCAATAATTGTTGCATAACAACATGCACTAAATACGCTTAGGTATACGTACGTATATAAGATATATCTACTCGTAATTACTACTATAGTAATCATGTAGTACAAAACTTTACGCAGCGAATTCTGCGAAGAATACGAAACGTTATCGTAATACGGGACGATGCGTGTAACCGAAGTCGATATGTCGTTGCACGAGCCATTTGGTAGACGATAGCGTGCATTCGACGATGCAAGTACCATGTACAACTTGTGCAAATAGGTAACACTACCTACGAGTGCAGAAATGTTACTAGGACCTTAAAAAAATAGGGCTAGGTTGGGAAAAATATTGCGAAAAATAAACTCCACTAAACATCAAAATTAAAAATACACATCATTCAGATCAAGCGTAATTCGTTACAGCCAGCGATAACGCGGCTCCATCGTAAACAGGAACAGTCCATACCTACTATAAGCCGCGATTCTGTCGGTTTAGATAACACCAATAGTGGATAACAATTCACGCGGCTGCGTACGTGTTTTTGCCATTCGCGAAAAATTACATTTGCGACAGCTATTTCGAATTCACTCACCTCAGCAGCTGCGGTATTGGCGTTCATCCAACTTAGATGATGACGCCTTGGCCGTCGCCGAAACTCGCATTGAAACCTCAGTCACAGCCGGAGACTGATCTCCAGTCCACACACAGTACCTACTCGATCAGAATGGCACATAAAAAAAGCGTCGAACGGAGAAACATTCAAAATTCAGTCGTCTAAAACAAACAAAGCACACACTGATTTCCATCAAACGAGTTCAATTTCGAATTCGCATGTAAACACAAAACGATGGCCGATAACTTGGTCTTTCACATCACGTCAAATATTTGGCGCTTGTCACGGGTGCGCGAGCGTCGTGAATGCGATGCCGGCTTGGCGGACACGTGCGATCACGACAGTAAACCGCGAATAACAGCCGCAGCCGATAAGGTACGAGCGTAACGTCCCCTCTACCGCGACCGCTGCACGCTCGCAGCTCAGCGAGACTGACGCACGGACGGACGCGGCGCCGTCACGTCGGTCGGCGCATCTTCTGCACTCAACCCCTCAAACCCATCCCCGCGGCTACGGCCAACCTTGCAACCAGCCCATACTGCCCGACGCCCGTACTCTCACCCCGTGCAAAAAACAAACACGCACTGCATCTCCAATCGTGGCACGCGTTTTAGTCATGGAATCTGACCGCTTTTTCACTTAACCGAGTAATTATTCACGCCTTTTACGGTAATCACGAGTAGAATTAACGTACTCACTCACATAAATAGTGATCGTCTCGGATCTCATGAGAATACCGATGAACGTGGAAATGAATAGTAACTGAGGTTCGCTCATCCTTAAGATGAGCACGAAAATAAGAATTGTAAATTACGAAATTACACAGGCTGACAATTCTCAACTCTATTCAATTAAAACACTTTAAAAGTGATTTCAATGTTTCAGTTTCATGTTTCAAATAATTACTTTGTTTGGAATTTCCAAACGGGGACTTTTCAAGAATGATCCTACTCGTTCTAAACTACGGTATGGAACTCCTGGGAAAAAGTTAAGAGTTTTTAAATCCATTACAATCCATATGATCAGTGAGTCAAGTATTTTGTTAATAGGTAAATTAATTTTAGCTTTAGATAATCCCCTTATCGCTTAACTATGTCCATAACATACGTTACAGCAACCAAGGAAAATATAGTAATCGTAAACATTCATACAATAAAATAATGTAAAATATTCATCATAATAACAGTTCCATTATTTCACAATCTTGTACTCGCAAGCTACAATTCGCCATCCAAAATCAAAACAGTAGAAAGTAGATCTCAATAAAGATATCAAGCAAATTCAATCGTAGCTATAAAGGAGCACAATAAACCCTGACAGGCGGCTGGAGGAACGCGAAAGTGTGCCACATCCTGAAGGCAGGGTAATGGGCGGTAATGACGTGCGTCGAGCCGCTAGGTGTTAGGATCACGTAGGCAACGGTACCGTAGCAGATACGAGTATCATGTGAGCAGTGGTTCAACATCGTAATAATGTATTTGAAGATCACAATAGTTGTTTAGCTTGTAACAACATAGATGTAACTTCTTAGAAGTTTTTTTTTTGAGTTAACAGTCATAAAACTTGAATCAACAACATATTTTACGCTGGTGATGATAATTTGCCAGATAAAGACGATATACTTATTTATCAAGTGGATACTACATTGACAGTAACAGATCGTAAATGAATAATCGTAAACGCACGTATTCATAACCATTTTAAGATGGTACTGACTAATTATGACAATATTTAAAAGAAAAAAGCGTGCAAAATTTAAGTCGACTTAGTGAGCATAATACACAATAACAAGACTAGTGTCCACGTTTTGTATGTCCTTGACCCTCGGTTACATTCATCACTGAGTCTGAAACACGACACACTCAGCTCATTTGAATAATTATCGCATCGCCAGGTTTCGGGGACAACCGCCGGGCTCATAGATAAAGATGCCGTAATTACCAACGACGACCTATTGTATGATGCGTTCTTATACATACATTAAAATAAATAGCCTGTTCTTTATGCGTTGTACAATATCAACAATGTCGGCAAGATATATTCTATGCCGTTTAAAAAGGAAGATGAAAAACGTTTAGTTAAAAGCTTGGCTTTAATTTTTACGATAGAGTAGAGAAAATTTAGACCTAACTGTACAGGGAATTATCAGAAATACTACCAATATCTCACAATTTCATAGGTCCTACAAAAAAGACAACAGACTGAAACAGGATATTATTATTATAGGAGGTTTAAGAAACTGACGAAATTAAAAACTGTTTCCATAACCGTACTGAGAAAAAATACAAAGTTAAGCAATTGCACAAAAAGTCAATCAGTACGCTAACAGGAAAAATGAGGAACGATAATAAAATAACGAAATAATATAACTGGTAATATCATCAGTCAGTCACCTGATCAAGTCACTACCACCCAAAAGTTGAGTACGAAAAGCCAAGAAGTAAGCCGTAAGCTGGCCTAATATTTTCTCTTTTGATCTGCATACCAAGCATGTTGTGCATACTCGTATTTCCCGATTGATAAAGAAGGGTACCTGGTTACAAGCCAGGAAGGTTTTGAATTCAAAAACCACCCGTAAGAACCTAAGGACTATCGCGATGAAACTAGGTTGTACACATCCCCGAAATTACTGTCTGTAGATTAATACCTAAATGGTTAATCATAGGGGGAAGTTGGACTCAAATCTGGATGAAGCCCCTTGAAGACCTGATTTACAAATACAAAGTATGGTTAATTCAAAGCAAACAAAAAAAAATTACATCCGGCAAGAACTTAAGAATCTAAAGTATGTCGGAATTGCAAGTAACGGAAATCTTCAAAGCAAATTTAGTGAAAACGGTGTCACACGCTGATCAAAACATTCTGACGAGTTAATTCTACAAACATAAGAAATTAACGTCGAAGTCGTCGAAGTGCCTTGGATAACAGGAAAGTCTCGTATGAAATTTAATCGCGTTACACATGATTAATGACCACAACGGAGTCACCGGGTCTTCTAGAATCTAGATTCCTGTTTAATTGTATCAGTTTTCTTGCATCTCTATGTTCGGCAGTTATCGCGTGTCCATCAGCTCACTCGACCGTGGCACATTCTTTCCTGTAATTGTGAGTAATGGCTAGCAGTCGCAATTCGCAGATAACGCCAGTGGTAGCTAAATCATTTATAACGTTATTGTTAGAGAAAGGAGTCAAAGCAAGAATTTCTCAATGCAACATTTCAATTTTAACGATTAATGACAATTACGATGAAGAATTTTGATTCCTAAAGAGTCATTTTTGGTTATCGATACCTGTGAATCGATTTGGTTCCACGTTTAGCGAATCGAATTAGAATTAGAGGTATACTCGTATCCGAAGATCCTTTTATACCTTTCCAGTATAATGCATTTCGTCCGGTCGTAAACCTTTCGATAAAATGAACAACAAAACCGGTATTTTTTTTAATATATCAACTTTATCAAACAGATCAATATTAGAATATCAATCTCACGTCAAATTAAATCGTAGCAGTTGTTGGTTCTGTACAAGAACCGTAATAAATTGCATATTGATCCCAATATATTTCGCTAATTAAGCTGCGATTTCTGAATAATGTTTCCCATCGGAATTGCCAGCGAGTTTTCAAACAGGCAATATTTCCTCTAAACACTTTCTCTCTCCCATTGTACACAGTATCAGAGGTGTCGAGCGATTAATATGCGAGCCGCGTAGATAACATGGCTTCGGAATCGAAATCTAGACTGCGGGAATTGTTAATGCAGTCGTTAACTCAGTTAAATGTTAACGATGTTTATAATAAAAACTGATAATGAAATTTCGATACAAACAATACTAATGTTCCTAAGCACATACGGTGTTAACTTAAGGTTAGTTGTGCACGTAGGCCACATAAGTTTTGAGATTATAATAATAAAATTGAAAAGAAAAAGTTAGTCAATTTTTCTTTTCATTTTGACAGTCTGGTTGTCCCTGTTATGAATTTTGATTATTGTCATGTTAATGTTGAGTCCACCAATCCACCAATCCGCACTGGAGCAGCGTGGTGGAGTATGCTCTAGGCCTCCTCAAGAGGAGAGACCCGTGCCCAGTAGTGGGCCATTAATGGGTTGAAGCCCAATGTTGAGTCGAATCGATTGACATAAGGATCATTAAAATCGGTCAACACGTTTGGTCTCTACAACGCTACATAGGAACAAACATACATACATACACTGATAAACACTTTACCATCCCTTCCGTCGCGCAGTCGGATAAAATAAACATTCTAATCATTTTGCTCCAATCTTCCCGTCCATTTTTTTTCATTTCCCTATTTAACTCAAATTCAAATCTCTCACTCAAATGAATTAAAAAATATACCTTGTAAAAAGGATCATCAAGCGAGTTTCAGAAATCATTGCTAGTGACGAAACAAAGATACAAATTATATTTTACGATTGGATATCAATACGATCTGGGAAATAAAATGCAATTATCAGTATGGGTTTTCTCCGAAGAACCGTGACCGACAAATTTATAAAGACAGGCAATAAGGGCAAAAAATTTGCTATAAACACATATCAACACAAATTATTATAAATAGTAATAATTTTATTGCCCTACTTTTAATTTCAAGTCATTTGTATGAGTGAGTTAAAAGTAAGCGTGTAATGTTATCCTGATACATTTGCGTGTTTGGTTTGCGCTTAATCAACCCGCAAGTGGGGCAAATACGTGGTTGTATGCTTAATACTTGTAATAGGTCGTGTTTATTTTACAAATCACGTTTTGTGCTGTTTTGCTTAACTACGAGTATAATACAATATTAAATACTCGTATTACCTTATATTTATAATTTATTTATGTAATTACAACTATGTATGATTCTAAAGTGCATATTTGCAAGATTTTGAAAAGTCGAGATTCTAAGTAAGCAAAGCAAAAAGCAAAGCAACAACCCATAATTGTCCCACTGCTGGGCTCGGGGTCTCCTCTCACAATGTGAGGGGTACAGGCCACAGTCTACCACGCTGGCCAAGTGCGGATTGGTAGACTTCACACACCTTTGAGAACATTATGGAGAACTCTCAGGTGTGCAGGTTTCCTCACGATGTTTTCCTTCACCGAAGCAAGTGATAATTAACTTGTAATACGCACATAATATTTGAAAATTAGAGGTGCGTGCCAGGATTTGAACCCGGGCCCCCGCGTTCGGGAGACCAACGTTCTAACCATTAGGCTATCACTGCTTAAGTTCGTTTCTAAGTAAGAGTGATTAAATACCTACCAGCTAAGAGTACTTCATTGCTTACCACCTAAACCTTATCAATTAAAAATCCTAACATCCTGATTTTGAAACTGAGGATTGGTTGAAAACTTTAAACAGAAAAAAATTATAAAGAATTATAAGAAACTGCAAATTATATATTATTATGCGATTTTTCACATGCAAGGTAGTACGAGTATACTACCTATATCCACTCAATTCGTTATAAACTGACGCTGAAAAGTTGATAAGGCACCAATATTTGTTGACGTGCTAAGGGTGAGATCTATTTAAAACGTGCTTTGTTTAGACAGAATTAGAATTTGTTTGTTAAAACTAACTAAACAAAAATAATGACCCTGAATCAACTTATCAGTCATGTAGTACATTTGAATGATTTTATCTCCAAGTAATCTTCTACCCAACGAAGAAACGAGTAAATTCACAGACAAAACCCAGTCCATACCGGATCACGGAAAACAGTAATAGCATATCACGTAGCCTCTGATAATGCAACCAATTAATACAGGAGTGCGCGCGCGCAGACCGCGCAAGTATCGAGTCAGGTAGCGAAGTGCGAGTCGCGGTCGAGGAAACATTTCTCCAACTAATTGATATTTGCATAGACTACCGAACACTCGTTAGCTAGAGGGAAGCAGACGCGGAAGCGTACGTTACATCGGTGACCTTATAAAATGGCGCATACGATGATTAAGTAATTAATTATTAAGTTACGAGGTCCGGTTCAATAGCAGACATCCGAATCCGTGGTGGGGGGACGTAGAGATGGAATGCATCGGGTTTTAATGAACTGGAAAAATCTAAACATAAGACACATACGTGTTAGGATGAAAGTTTGAGTCAGTGGTTTTATGGCTTACTTTTTTTACATCATAACCGATCCCTACACATGTTATACATCTTCAGAAAAATGTGTAAATAACGCTTCACACTCATAGCCCCACACTAGGATTCCCTGTATCGTGGGCGCAATGGAAAAATACAACAGACGAACGCCCAGACCAAGAACAGAAATTCAAACTCATCACTCAAACTTCCTCACTGGCAATCGAACCCAGGACCGAAACCATTGCGCCACACGGGTCACAAATTGTTCAACAGTCGGTATTGCCACGTGACATAGGTATAATTTGTTGTTCTGTACAAACAAAAATAATGTAATTCCAATGGTTAATTTTACCACACACATTACATTACCCCGCAGCCCACGCTCCGCCTTTCTAACCGTACACTTAGAATATGTTAGTACGTAATTGTATATACCTTTTCCGCTTTATTAACAAAGATATATACCTGTTTTTAGCACGTTATCAAGAGTCAGTCCTGTCACAAAAATAAAACACGATCTGTCATCGTAGATTTGCCCAAACAGCTTCTCGCAGTCGTTTTCACAGTTCACTTCGCTTTACGCTCTTCATCGATGATTTTGCGACCGATTCACTGGACACAGAGTATCTTGGCGTTCCAATTAAGTCATAAAAACTTTATAAAAATCTTATCTTGTTATTTTTATGGTTATTTTTAGCTGGGGTTAAACCGGGCTGTGCCGCACGAACGACCCGGAGGGACAAAGATGCATTGATTTATTTTATTTTTCTTCCACAACTATTTCTTCCTTCATGGGCAACGAGGCGTCATTATAAACCACGCTGGATGTTTTATACTGTCATTTAAGTATTTTTATTATAGTACTAGTGGATACCCGGCGTGTGCTTCTACACTAAAAAAAATTGGTTGTCTGTAAAGTCGGTTTACGGACGATAGTTACGTGATAACGTCATATAGAAACATTGATGAAAAATTGCATACTTTTATGAATTGAATTGAATTATAATATTATCACTGAATTATCTTTATTTTGTATAATACAACGAAGGAGTTACAGGCGTTCCAGCAGCAGAACTATTCCAACTGTTAGCTCTGACGTCCGCGTGAAGAGAGATGTGTCAGAAGCCTACGCCTGGGCCGATCGTGCCTGTCTATCGCTTGTTCCGGGCTCTCGCTTGCACGCTCAAGCGGAACGTGCGTGTAGCCGGTGTTCATCGATTAATATAAGACGTTATCATGTCAACCCGATGACTATGTGGTTCCAGATCCTAAAATCCAGCGAGGGGGACGGGGAGGGGGACTACGGAGTCCCTCCTTGTGTAGAGTCAGCGGCATGTTGTACCGGGTTCAGTCGAATCAACCGATCCACTCCCGCAGAGATTGCTCATCCCCACAAACATTTTTGTTTTTTATTATGTAGGCATGTAATGTATGGACAGATGTATAAAAGGTTTGGTATTGAAATTATTAAACACGCGAATACTTATCACTTGGATTTATGTCCCATTAAGATGCGATTTGTAAATAGGACGACTATTTCAAAAATCTATAATTAATTACCAATCCTATTACAAGTATATGCTACTAATTACAGATTAGCAGTGATAGCCTTATTTTTAAGCTATTAAGTATTGTAAGACCGTGATATTGAATATCAACAAAAGATATTAATTAATAATGTAATTAGATAAATTAAAGTCCGACCACCCACCATGGCAGCGATTGCAGTTTAATTTGAACCAATTATTATTATTGTACTCCGTTATGAATGTATTATTTTGTTATCACTTATGATTTATCACTTGCAGTTTTAACGGTGAATGGTATCGAAAGGAAGCCAGCTGGCTTACTACAGTTTTTAATGAAACCTCAAAACCGTAATTTGATTGACAATTTCATTGTTAATTAAAAAACTAGCAAGCGTAACTTTATTTATACGAATTATCTAGCAATAAATGTTATTATGACCATGAAAACATAAGTATTTAATTAAGTTTCGGGCAAACAATAAAACATAGTTTGCGATACGAAAACTTCTACATTATTTGTAGTAACTAGACATTTTGAACGGAGACAAATGCATAAAGAGTCCAATAAGCCCGTAATAGACGCTTCAAGGTTAAATGCAAATTGCTCTTAAGTGCACGCTAGAATGAAATGCTAGGTCTCTGTTGAACTTTACTTTTTAATGACTGTGAAGATCGGTAAAATTAAGGAAGGTATAAATGTCGATCAGTATATCCATGTGTAAGATGTGTGGGAACAACAAAGTTCTATATAGGGTAAGCAGTACGATAACTGGCCCTTTAAGGTGATCATTGACTGACAATTTCTTGTTACAAAATAATAATCATGAAACATACTCGTATTATGTTAAGCCCCTGCCGGCTAAACGGTTGGACCAGTTAAAACATTTTCGTGAATAGGTTATATGATGAATTTACAAGGAAAACTATCACGGTTATCTTAGGATAAGTAGAGAGTAATAGTCGATAAACTTACTACTTCGGGACCCTACATTGCGCGAGGCCTGACGCGTATTTACCTGTTTGTTTGTTGATGAGATGAGAGCAGATATACCTAATGGTATATCATTAGTTGATTGTGGAAGAATTGTAACTGTTTTTCGAATTTTAAGTGCCTTTAAGCTAAATAAATTATTTTAAAGCATACGTAAATAATATTAGTGACTCACCGCTGACGACATGTTAGAGTATTTTTACCAAATAATAAACAGTACCGAAAGAATTCTCCAGCCATACCTGAAAAGATACATAAAAATACATTAACGTATATCCAAAACAAAAAAAGGAAAAACACATAACAATCTAACTATAGTCAGTATTTCATGCGGGAAATGGACAAAAATTGTTATAATTCTTTATCACTTCATTAAAGTGTCTGAAAAAATTGAGACTAAACCAAGACCCATCGACACAGAAAAATTACTGATTTCAAATATGCATTATCGACCTTTCCACCGTCGACATTATTATGTATTTGTACGAAGTAGTATGTAAATAAATAAGTATGAATCGAAATAAACAAATATAAAAAGAACCGAAAGCGTCAGGCAGGTGGGAGACCTACCACATTATAGCTGTAGCCCTTTTTCATTCATCCCATTTTCATCAAATATAGTTACACGGATCTGTAATAATCTCCGTAAAAACCTAATTACATTCGAATAACTAAAGTTAATTTGTATTGACAGTTGTAACATGGTTCCGTATACGTTTGAATGGACCTCATTAAAGAATTTATCAATTACATTACCAAACTAATTAATTGCAGCTTAGTTCATGTCCAAACTTCATGTCCACGAAATATATACTATTATAATATGTAATATTATTTCTTCTGTGATATACCTTACAGTTTCATTTAAAAGGACAAAATAACATTTAGGTAAACAATGTACATGTTACAACGTGACGAAATGGATTGCATGATTTTAAAAGAATATCAAGTAATCAATTATTCATTAAATTAGAGACAACACTGATTAAACAGCAAAAGTAATTAAAAATCAAAGTAGAATTATTCTTGTCTGTATCGGGTTTGTCAATTCTTCGAAAAACATGCCTTTATCCACTACATTTTTTGTCTGCCAAATAGTTGGCACACAGTCAAAGACGGATGCAGGTACAGAATATAGGAATAATATAAAACATTTACCTGAAGCGATATTATATCTTGCAGGGATAAGAGAAGATTATGCACATTGTACTTCTCAATTGAAAGTATAACACGATTGTAATCTCTAAGTCACCTTTGACGCTCTTAGCTATATATTTAGTGTAAATAAAGCTGTTGGGGGTTTGGTAAATTTTAATTTAATGTTATAGTTAAATCAAAGTAACTATATTCATTAGAACTCGCTTTACATGTTAACAAATCATCCCAAAATTATTATTCGACTTTTGATTTTAACATAACCACACCTTTTGTTATCGATTGTTCTGGCAGCAATAAAACGAATGAGATATTGATTGGAGTCACAATAATTAATTAAATCGGCGACTTCGCCTTAGAAGCTACTCGTTGTGAAACTACGTCTCGACGTTTAATTTCCTGTTGTATATTAGGATGCCATCAATCAGTTCGATACAATTGACATGGTAAGATTTAATAAATGAAAGTTTTTAATTAGTCTTTATCTCAATTTTTCTATCGTTTCTATCTGTGTAGCT
This sequence comes from Thymelicus lineola, assembly GCA_963932265.1. Lineage (NCBI taxonomy): Eukaryota > Metazoa > Arthropoda > Insecta > Lepidoptera > Hesperiidae > Thymelicus > Thymelicus lineola. The sequence goes on from OZ010686.1 coordinate 15,945,148, forward strand.
TGTTTACAATATTTTTCTAACGGGATGGTGAAATTAGCTGAGAATTATATTATTTGCACAGAAAAGTATTATAGCAAAAAAGCTTTTATCAATCACAGACTCCTTAAAAAGAGAGAGACAGACTTCTTCAGGTCGCCAGTCCACCTGGTCGGGGGGCGTCTTGTGCTCCTTTTTCCGTGGCGTGGTCACCATTCTTCTCCAAGGGTTATCGGTCCTTCAAACTATATGGCAGGCCATTGCCACTTCAGCTTCATTCGTCTACGGATTTCCTCATTTCAACAGACTATTAGCAGATTTCATTAACAGAGAATCGGGCTGTTGCTTTAACTTTAAACAAGGTATCATGGGCTTTTAATGATCTAGCTAGACATTCTAGACAAAACAATAAAACTCAAGAGCACTAGACAAAGTGCAATAAAAGAATCTTGCTTACGCAGCATCCAAACACAGGTAACAAACAATGGAGCGACCTTTAAAACTAAAATAGAAGCACTGAATCAAAAGGCGATCTGGATCATTATGCATCCCGATTCAGAAAGTGGAGAGGATACGCTACAATGATAAATAACTCCGACGAGATAAGTTACCTCGGCTTCTGTTAAAGGAAAATATCCTCTAATAACTTCAACTTAAAAGCCAGTGAAGGATATGCAAATTTTAAAGTCAGCTTGTTTCTAGGGTGATGTTTAAGCGCCCACCAGGTATCATCGGAAACAATTTACGAGCCTACTATGAAAAATAGTTGGGCGAGTGACAAGAACATGGAATTTGATTCCATTGTTTCTATCACCATTTATCAAACTTTGCAAGTATTGCTTGCAACGGCTAAATGTAAAATGCATGGAGTTAAATCGATACAGATTAAATTCAAGGCTTTCTGGGCTCATTCCCATGGAAACCCTGCATGCAATTGGGAAGAAAAAATGTTATATACTACATTTAAAGATAAAATAAAATGTGATCTGATAGTTGACAGCTTTCTAAACTAACTCATTTAATTATGGTTGTATGCACAAAGGTAATAATTTCAGACCGTCAGTGCCTCAGCTTAAATTTGTTCGACTGTTTGATTTTATAATAATTAAGGTCATTTTTAACAATTAATCGTGGATTTTAATGGCGTTTCCTTTAGAACGAAACGGTCGCACACTCGCTTCTATTTACCTGACGTCGGTAAAACCCTTGAGCTGGTGAAATGGCTGCCAAGGAAACTGATGTAAATCAATATAGAGTAAAAGATCAAGGTCGAAGTGATTATGTTGTTGATGAATAAACTGTTTAAACAATGAATACCTCGTGATGAAGTAACTCATGCGAGATATAAATCTTAAGTCTCAAGTGGTAGCTATTGAGCGAGCTTTTGTAAATAATTTATTATTGTTCCTGAAATGACGTACAATCTGAGTCATCGTTATTCTTTATATGAGGGTTTATGATATTTACGAGTTTTTATAAGACCTTTAATCATCACTCCAATTGTAGTAATAACGATAGCAAACAAATCTTAAAAATACAGAAAACGAAAATGCATGGTTAAAGGTTGAAGAAGTATCCACACAAATATGTAAAAACAAATGAAAAAAGTACAAGATAAGCAATAACAGAAAATCAGTAGATCATTATTAAGAAAAAAACTGTATTTTTGAAAATGTTCTCAAAATAATCTGTTGCTTCGTTTTAAATTGTGCCAATACTGTGACTTGTTTTTCTGCCTAATACCCAGGGTAAAGATTATAATTATTAATGATATGATTTTTATATTATGGTAATTATACTCTGTAAATTTATTGTATACAAAAGGCTGTACTTCATGTATATTATTGTATATCGATTATTTACAATTTAAGACAATGATTTAGGTCGGCCAATGTTTTAAGCGAATTTATCTAACCGCTGAGAAGGTCGCAAGAGATCACGAAGAAATCTCCGCTGGACATGATTATCTTTACAATCTTAATCCCAAAAACAACTTTCACAAGATTAGAGATCATTCAAAAAAATCAATCGTATAATACATTATGCCACGAACATCATCAGAATGTCGCGATGGAAAAAAGTGATCGGAATCCTTTGCAAATGGCTTGCGAGAGCCAAAATCAAATTGGGACATGACTTAAACAATTCTGTTCTTTAATATGATATTATAGAGTCGAAATTTGAGTGGCAATAATTAAAATAAATGGTTTGTTATTTTGGTGAGCGCAGTACACGCGCATACTTAAAATATCAGTGAAATTTCTGAGTGTGCCAATCCGATACCATATTGAGCTGAGACGAGCCATCGGTTAGTCTACTCAACTATGCGGCCATTATAAAGGTCCCATTTAATTATTTACATTGGTCGTTTTAAAAGCGACTTATACACCAACTATATAATAACTTAACTACGCAACTGACTCGGTATTCTGAAGTTACTTATAGGTCGAAAGAATTCAGACTTGATTATTGAACCATTCAGTAAAAAAAAGGTATTTGACTTTAGAGTATCTTTAACTGGGTTCTCGATTTTGGGATATAACATTACTCAATATTTTTTCCTCAAACTATCAAATGATAAACAAAGAAATATTCGTTCCAGTTTACCTGAACTTAACATTAATAAAGTTATTCTAAAATACCTTCGTAATCGATGAATAAATAGTTTCTACACTGCGATAAAGTCCAAAAATTGTTCTAAAGTCTATATATAGTATAACTAACGAAGGGCTACTTAATCTATTACCTGTAGACGAGAGGTACAAGATGATGGAGGAGTCCGTACGCTATTAGTTAGCATGATCCAATTAGTGGAGCTACTCTCGAAGGTAATCGAGATCGAACGATACCAACCCAGCGACATTGAAAGCTGTGTTTAAAGCGAAAAAAATAACAGTAGTACGAAAATAAATGAATGACCCTACATCCGATTGAGAATTACAATTTTTAATTCATTAGTATCGCCTTGATTCATGAAATAAACTGGTCTGTTCCATTTTTTGGAATCGATCGTGACTAGTCGCGACGTTTAAGGATACATTCGGATTACTGACGTAATCTTAGCCAATTTCGATTGTAAAAATTTGTTGCCATTGTAAATCCGGACAATTGCTACTGAGTTTACTAGCTGATTCCGATTGCCATTCGGTTTATTGGCGATATCCACCAGGCGATAACTGTGCACGCTCCTGGTCGCGTGATATGCCAACTGGACTTCGGTACCGCATCGCTGCGACCATCTCTGGAGATAATAGTTTGCGTTTTTGAGTTAATTGCTAGCTTTCCAAGTATTTTTGGACCAATATAAAATTGGAATTCAAAGTCATGAATAACGATTATTTGAGACAACAAATTGACAGTCGTTTAAATCACTTAAATTATTATTACATTATATGTTATAATATTAGCGTGTCCGGTGACGAGAAATTGTGCAGTTAAATATGTTATATAATTAAGGTGCTAAAGATGAGCAAATTAATTTGAGGAACCCAAATTACAAGACCCCTCCATAAAAACTCAAATACCACGCTACTGGTTTACGCGTACTGTAAAAAAGAACCACCTGCGCTGAAGACATTCAAAGACTCACCTAGCTGACAACTCATTGCTAATTGCCACAATAAAAATCGTTGCTGTCCATAACGATTTCCCTTAATTGGTCTCGTTTCCCAATCGGCTGGCGATTGTTATCTGCGTGCCGTGTGGGGCCGGCTAGCCCCATGCCCAAATCAGCAGCGCGATCGCCCTGACACTGACCGAGCACGAGAAGTAATTAGCACCGATCGGACCACACACACCGTACAGTTTCCTACAGTGTAGTGGCAACAGGCGCCTGCATTCAACTTTCATCCTCGAATGAAGTCTGGGTCGCATGAATCACGAGTCGAGACGCAAATGTATCACCTCGAACGGCTAGCAAAGTTGACATCGATATAAAACAGCCGGCCGGTGTAACTAACATTGTAACATGACAGGAACAGTGCTGCGAAGGGATTTTATTCCGTTATACAGATTGTAGCGCCAATTGTAGAAGCTGTTCTCATGTTTACTTTATGGATGTATTGATACAACAATTCAAACGTACGGGCTGTGCGAGTGTGCGACATGATATAATGGTAACAATACCGTGTTTAAGACACGCAAAGGTGATGGGGAAGAAAAATTTTGTCCCACTTTAAATCGAACTGTTACTCTTGTAAGACGTTGCCATTTACAATTACTTAGCTAATCAAAAAAACGAATCTGCCGTCTCGTTTGTTAGAAGTGCTTCAAATGAAGGTCCCGCCAGTCGATTATAGGAAGACACGATTCCTGACGCAACCGACATTCGCGTTATTCCCAACAAATTACATAATTGCAACCGAATTTATCAGTGAAAGTATAGAATCGTTGCACGAAGCGTACTAATGTTATGCCGCTTTAATGATAGATGGTCTCGCCGAACTGTGGCCCCGGTCGTAGAAAGCTTGGGCATTATTTATTATTTACGAACAGCGAACCATTGTTGGTCACATTGAGTAATTTACGATGATGCTCGCCTGTCCGTCGCGGTCACAGTCAGTTAATTACAAAACGACTTACTTCGATGTACCGCAGCGAATACCTGACCATCATCATCCGCACCCAATTACAAGGAAGTAAGGTTCATTATTGTTTATTAATCCTATGAACATTCGGTACTGTGAATGAATTCATGTCAGCGAATGGCATACGTTGATTCTGCGTGCCTAATAATTTTGATTGATGGGTCTTTAGAAACCTAGACGTTTTAGCATTTTTTTGTTATTTAGATTTAAGTGGAACTAATTGACCGACAGTTATTTTTTAAATACTCATGAAAAGAAGAAATTGCTCTTTTGAATATCACCCTAATATTGATAACACAGCATTCATATTCATACCAAGTATTCCTTTAGTGTCGCTCAATAGCGAGTAAGCTCTTAACCTAATTTTAAGGCAAATTTATCTGCCTGTTAAAAACAAAAGGCAGACTTTCAAAACAAGTTTCTCGATCCAAAGGGCACCTTACTTAGTTTCGCCACCCCGATTGCCTCCGTTTGTTCGGAAACATTTAATTGGTAAGTAATGACCGTTGCGTGTCTAAAGAACGATTTCGTATTGTACTCGCCCGCGGGCCGAGCTATCTACATCTCTAAGGAAAACAGCACACATACGACTTTTGGATTGCTTTAATTGAATTGATGGTAAATTGTACCTAAGTAGAATATATCAGAACATAATTTGGTATGAAAAATAATAGAATACATTATTATACTTGAAAAATGGTTATAGTTGACTGGTAGAGAACGCTTTTGGTATTAAGTCCTTTTGTTCCTATATAATATAATGTAAGGAACAAAAATGATTAAATAAATAAATAAAATAAAAAAGAATTTCTTTGTAAAACGTAAATAAAACACTTTCATACAACAATATAGGACGGTTGACATAAACCAAAAGTCAGCCAAAGTTTTGTCCAGGCGCGTAGGCGGTGTATTATGAACTCTTAATTCCAGCTATGTTCCAGTGTAAACGTCAAATTCGTATTACCAAAGCGGTCACGTGACACTTTTTAGCCAATCATACGTCGTTCAAAGCCCGATAAATAAATTGCCTGGTACATGAATTTTTTTTAAAAGTTCATAATAAGCCCGCTGGCCGGGAATCGAACCTAGGCCTCTGCAGACGTAACACTAACAACTGGGCTATGGGGTTACTAAACGAATGCACGAATTTTTGTTTGGGTACATAGAGCCTTAATAACAAGTGTATGCATACACTTTGAAAGGAAAAGTCCGTGTCAAATCAGCCAGATCGCACGCCGTCATTATAACAATTTGGAAATTATCTCTACAAGTGTGCCAGTTTAGAAAATTATTGGGTGCTGCAAGGTCTCGCATCATGATATGAAAGTACGTATCTCGTGTGTATTAGCTATAACCTTGTTTCAAAATCATCTTGTTAATGCGAAGCTTTTACAGAGCTCTACGCCGCCGCGCCGTAGACCAACGTTTGCTGATTTCATACAAGGTACTACTAGAATGTACATATTTCGTAGTTAATTATTGGCTTCAACTTATTAATGGCCCACAGGGCATAGGTCTCTCATAATTGAGAGCCTGGAGCATACTTCGCCACGCTGCTCCAGTGATGATTAGTGATGTAGTTTTTTTTTCAACAGGGTTTTCAATAATCAATCTATGTATATTTGTGTTTTAATACCACAATGATCTTTTGAACTGTAACGACGGGTACCTATTCATTTACGTAGATGCTTTACAGTATGTATTCAGTTAGGCTTCAGTTCGTCTAATTGTAACCACATCAATATTTCTATTACTTTTTAATATACAGTGCTTTATTATAGTTCCACGTGATGTAAAGTGAAGATATGTAAGTAACAAAGTAAGTAAGAGCCGATATGATATGAAGATGCAGTATTTTGCTTTAGATTGGCTCGAAGTATTAATGTCATTATGTAAATCGTGAGTACTCTTTATAAGTAAAGCACCTTAGATTAGACATATTATGTATGTATATAGGTTATAATATTTTTTTCCAAGCTTAAATAATTATGACCAATTAATTGGGCATGAGTGGTTTTAACTACAATATTGATTGTACAACATTAAACAAATTTTTATTAGCAGGCCTTTATTTTAAGACCACTTAACTGAAGGCTGAGCCATTGTTTTAAGTATATCAATTCAAGATCAGCGAGTTATTTTAACGATATTTATTATTAAGTTAACGAATCGATAAAATAAGTAAACAAGTGATTTACACAACTCTATAGCCAGTGCTCCGTACTATTATTGAGGAACTAATTGAATAAAATGTTACTTTTTAGGGTTCCGAAGGAAAAAAGAAGAAACGGAACCCTTATAAGATCATTCGTGTGTCTGGGCGACCGCCCTTCATAGCCAATTTTCTCCGAAACTGCTGGTCCAAATGAGTTGAAATTTGGTACTTATCTGCTTGTTTGTGACCCAAAGACAAAGTTATGAAGATTACAAATTAATTTTGAAAAAAAAAATACGAAATCAAAATAAAAAAAAACTGTTTCGCAAACCGTATCGTGGGCATGTCAAATGAAAGGGCTTATTGTAAGGATTTCAAATATATTTTTGGCACCAGAACTTGCTTTAGATCTTACGTGAAATTTCAACTCCTAAGTAAAAGTAGGCCCAATTAAGCTTGCAAGAATCGACCCACACAAACAGAGCAATCTAAATAAGCGTTTAAAAGTAACCAGTTCCATCCGACCCAATCTCGGGCATCAGCAACAATGCATTAGCGTTTACAATGCACAACAAAACCGAACACTTTCTACGCTAGTCGCTACCAGATCGGCAATAACAATAAACAAGCTTACATCATCCGTTTCGTATTAATGCTATCAATGGACGCGCAATTAAATCTCTTCGCCGGCGTTAATAAAATTAATACGCCGCGCCTGTTACGTTTTCCTTGTAGACTCTCGATTTATAGTATCTTTAATTTTCTTTTATAGATGTGACAGTGTTAGATTTTAATGGCCACTGCACTGTGGTGTGGGAGACACCAGAAAAAATAAGACGACCGGGTGAAGCAACAGCAGGCGCGGTCGGTAGTTGAATGGATGGCTAGTGGCAAAAATTTCTTGATCATTTCCGTGCTTCGGAGGGCACGTAAAAGTCTATATAGATACATAAATACACACAGATCGATCTCTTCAAGAGGAGAAACTCGTGCCCAATACTGGTCCATTAATTGGTTGAAGCCAAGTTGAGCGTGCGATCTGCACTTCATCGCCACTAACCACTAGGTGAAAATGTGGTGATAACTTATTACGATAATAAAAGAAGTGAAAAATATTTGGTATATAAAATGTTATCAAACTTCTAAACTTCACCGCTGGAAATGACGATAAACATAAAACAAATTATAAAAAAATATGAAAAGTAAGTGCTTTCAATGTTTCAAACCATATAATGTTTCAAATCACCTATTTTTAAAATAGAATCACAAAAGTCTAATTTTTCCTTGCGAATACTAATTTACCAATAATTATCATACATAGTACCTAATTGACCTAATTACATTACCTAGTTTTCATAACATCAATAAACACGAATACTTAACTGATACAAATAACAATATACTTTAGGTACTCATAGCTGCTACGCTCTGACGAAATATAAAACTATATTCACTAGTATAGGCGAGATTTGGCCGTAAATCTTTACATATGAAAGGCGATCAAACTACCTCCAGTTTAAGTTAATTTCATTGTTTTCATAACAGACTTTAATTAAAATTTAATTAGTTATATAATTTATTGCAGCGATCTGCTCCTAACGAAATTGCATGTGGGCGAAAGTAGCGGCTTGCGGGCTTGAATATAGAATGATATTAGTGAACTTTGAAGAGAAATGAGGGGAATCGATGAATGTGGTCATTGAGAGAGATAATGGTATATCCATCCTGATAAAATGACGATGGCTTTCCATTATTCTTGTGTGTATCAGACACACAGTTGCAAGAACCATTTAACCATGTGAACCTTATAAAAAAAGCTTCCTTAAGAGGCGGGTGGGGGGCCAAATATAATATCAAGAGCACTTACGACTCAATAATATGTATGAAAAATAAGTTCTCCAGCCGACAATTGAACGCGGCATCTAGTATCCATTACTATTATCCCTTAATATTTAGGATAACAGCAACATATTTCTTTGTTCTCCCACTGCCCTGGCCTAAGGTTGACTGGCAGAGAACCCTTTTAGCATTAAGTCCGCCTTTGTATTTTTTGTTTTTAATGTGCAATAAAGAATAAATAAATAAATAAACATAGAAATCAGTGCAATCATGCAATTGACCTGCAGAATACAATAGGTGTTAAAACAACAACGATTTACCTACACATACTTATAGTGTGTTCGTGGGTAAGAAGTATGAACCGTTAAAAACATCAGAAACAGTAATAAGATACGCCTATTACAATAAAAGAATAGGAGATTGACGCGAGAATTACCGCTGGCAATTAATGGGGCAATTACAGGCGCCATTGAAGTATCTGCTGTGAGCAATGCCGGTTATTTAAGATCTTGCTCATATAATACTCTTGAGAAACTCAACTTTATTGAAAGTGTCATTATCAAAGGACATATTACAAATATTTTGACCCAAAACAAAAGTATATTATGAAATTCAAGGTGCTTTTTTGCTTCGACTAAAAGTTAAGGTGATTAATTTTCCTCAGTTCGTTCTTACTCGGTATATTGTACGATACTGTTATTATTAAATGCCAGTGTCTTATAATATTCGTAAAGCACTGAAAAAAACTTTAAGTAGCTCAAGTATTTCTGCTAGAAATTAGTTCTGCGTACTCAATTAGACAAACATACGAAGCGGGGATATTACAAGTTAACATGTTTTGTATTGTGAAGACGGTGGTTCGAGTTGGTGCATGGTGGTATGAAGGTATGCAGTGTTTGTGATAATGCTGAACCATAATACATAATTCAGTCGCACAATGCATGCCTTTTTTTACACACAAAACAAAACACACACAAATTTATTGTGTCATTGAACTCGTTGATTACTGAGGCGAATAAATCTCCTCGTTCGGTGGTATTTTGCCGATCTATTTACCTGTGTAGATACATTTTACCATACCCAATTCACTAGGAAGGTATCCCTAGGAAGTCTTTTATAAATGGTACATTAAAAAAAATATCTTGATTCTGTGGTGACCAACTTTCACATACATACTTAAATGGAGACAAAAAAACTTCCTCTGTTTTAAGCCTGTTAAAAACGGAAGATTGCCTACACATATTGATGAGCACTTAAAACTACCGCCCACGCTAAGCTTATCTGATAAAGACTAGTCCGTGTGGAATAGTTGAATTGCCTAACAGACTCTTCCTTCCTGCAGTGAAATCGAATCGAAAATATCGCAATATAAACACAATCGAGCATCATTCAAAACAAGTTATCAATGACTTGGACAAATACACTTAAGAGTCGTTTATACTGTTGTCGGTGCGAGACAGAGAGAGATAGAGAGATAATTTTTTTATTGAGTGGGAAAAGAACATTTTATAAATTAACCTGGTATTTATTTTGCAAGACGTTAAAATTTTTGCATGAGCAATCCGGATGTGCATTACTGTAAAATTAAAATTTTGTTTTTGGTTAAGTACTACACTTAAGCAAGACTTTATAGCTAAAGTATATTACGTTTCAAAAGTACTCACTAAAAAACCACACAGGGATTCTATTTTCGATGTTAGTAACAAATCAAAAAGTGGTTAAAAACTAACTATATTCGAATGTCAATCGAAATTAAACGAACATAAACAGTATTAATTATAGAGATATTTCGATTAAAAAAATTGTTTCTTCATTGTCTACTTCTATTTTACTATAAAACACCATATCGCACCTTCAGTGGAAAAAAGCTATTATAATATCAGTAAGTAATCAAAGGAATTTGCATTACGATTTCTTGCATAAAACAGTCAAGACTCAAGTGACAAAATTTTGAAAAAAATTAACCAGCTTTTGTCCCTCTTTCCAATCATATTAATAACTAAAATTGAAAGTAAAATGACTTATGTTTTCTTTCCACTGCGATAATGTAAAACGTACTCAAAGTGAGCTTTGTCAAAGCTTACGAACTGTGTAGACGCACCCTCACATTACACCGCCCTAGGCAATCGTTAGTGACTTCACAAAAGCTATCGATATACGATCGATTACGCAACGATAATCGCGATGTGACTCAACAGTGCGTTGTTCTGGCTTACAAATGTAAACCTAATGCAGTTATCTAATATCGATTACGGGCGCCCACGCCGTCTGTCACACATCAAACGGAATCAAAGCGAGCCATTTACATAAACAAACCGATGTTAGAGGCAAACAAGTCGGAAGCAATTCCAAAACATACGGGTGATGTGGTTTATCGATATCGATAAATTGCTACGTTCCCGTAAATTCGGCAGGTTAGTGACATTGATGGAGTTTAGGTGATAATAAAAAATGTTTGAAGGATTTCGTCGCGTTCCGACTGGGGGCTAGAGAGCCAGTTTTTTCTTTTTATTTCTTCTCTTTTTCTTGGCCGGCAAAGCTTCAGATATTTGTGGCGACGATAGCCACTTAACATCATGTGGATCGTCACTAGTTGACCGGTATTTTCCATAAAAAAGAATTTACGACGCGTGTGGCGCAATGGTTACCATACCGGATCGACCTTCAATGGGTCCAGGGTTCGATTCCCAGCGAGGCTGTTTGAATGATGTGTTTAAATGTGTTTTCTCGGTCTGGTTCTTGTACTTGCGTGTTGTCATGACAAAAATATAATTGGAAGTACATAAATAATCTTTGGTTTTATTATCTTAGAAAATAATCTATAATTTTTATTTGATTTTTAACGTATGCATCTTTAAAATCGCTTTTGAGTACCTATCTATATTTTTACAGTTTAGTTAAAATACTACCAGCGTGAGTAAGAATATACTATTAAACTATTGTATAATATTTGACAAACTAGTTTCGGACCAAACTTTAATATTGGAATGTTTCATATTCCTCCGGAAGTGGTCCTTACCGGTCGGACGGTGAAAGTGGAGGCACGCGACTATCAAAATTGTCACAATAATTTAGTATTCAAATTGAGAACGACAAGTAAATCACGGAGAAATTTGACATTATTTCATAATGGGCATTGTCTGAGTGGTTTGTGTACTTAACAAACATTTAGATAACCTGATTACTGAGGCTAAGTTGTCTAGCGATACGGTTTACCAAATTATTGCGAAATGAACAGTATTGAACAGGTTATGCTAAAGTTGTGGAATGGGCTGTAATTTCTTCCTCAAACATTAAGGTAGGTTTAGATAGGTTAAAATAAAATAAAAATAATGTTTTATTCTCAACCCCGGAAAATATTATTATGAAAAAAGAATGTTTGTTCTCAGATCGCCGTTATTAAAATAAGATCATCCAATAAAATTTCAAAAACTTAAGTCGGGATTATATATTGTGCAGGATAAAAAAAGTAAACAAATATGGGACGTTTCCTTACATATCCGTAGAAACAACACCTTCCTGTACCTGTACTTTGACAAATAAAAAAAAGAATGATGATTCAACCTACTTCATTTGACTGCACATGAATGATCTCACTATCACTTCAGGCCTCTTCAAATAAAAACTACAAAAAAATTCATGACATGCAGCGGGCCGTTAATTTTTACAGAACTAGGACACAAAACTCAGAAAAGGAAACATCTTCTCACACAAAACCCCATAATTCAACCAGCTGACAATGTAAAATTATTGTGTGAGTAAACAATATTATTCAAATCCAATGAACATTTATATTGAAGTGTTATTCTTTACTCCGGAAACGGACCGGTCGAGAGTGAAAGCTCTGTGGCACGCGTCACGATATTTGTGGCAAAATTCTACATGTGTAGTATTCATGATAACACACACACAGGTATTAAATACAAATCGCCATATGGAGTTCCATCAGCGAAAGTGTTGACATTAAATAATATGGCGCCGATCTTATCCCGAATACGTATTGCTTCGAGCGCCCAATCCGAATTTTCGAGCCGGTTTTCGCAATCTTAAAATCTTTTTGGCCATTAATCAACGTATAGTAATAATGTTAGTTACTTATGTAATTTCTTAAGCTAACTATAAAATATTGATTATTTTGACATGACGTGACAAAAAATTAAAGACACTATCCGTAGTTCCTGCCATGTTCCTGTCCTAATGTAGTAGTAGTACTATTTATGTCAGATGCTGTTGGCTCAGCCGAGAAAATAATTACAATTGCTAAGAGTAACCTAAGAGTTAAGAGGTCTAGCTCTACCTCTTTGAGAAATAGGGATTGCAAACGTCCTAAGGGCATCCTCTGTGGGGTTCGAACCTCGGCTCAAGACTTCACTTGGAGGAGAACGACACAGGAGTCTCTCATAAAAATTATGTAAAACACTGAAATAATCCACAGAACGGTTTATAACATTAAACTACTCGTATTAGATATATATATATATGATATATCTTATTTTTATGCCAAGATTTTACATCCTTACGTCTAAAGACAGACCTGTGTAACATATCATTATCAATATATCTTTAGGGTATCCACAAATGACTCAACATTAGGATCCGGCTTTTGGTCTAAAAAACCAAGTAAAACCAGTTTTATGGCTAAATTGAAAAAAATCCATGCGAAAGTTTGGAATATAAATTAGATAAATCGAAAGCGGACCGCATTCATTCATTCAGTTTTATTGGCTAAAACATGCTGAGATGTATTTAATGACAAAATTATTTTTATCGTATCAATTCAATAAAATTATATTGAATGGGTATAAAAAATACAAAGATTTAAATCTTGCTTGTAATAGGTAATATTATTGAATAATTTATATTTTATTTAATTACACGGTTTAATATTATACGATTTTAATAAGATCTTGAGAATTTAGTCTCAAAAAGTAAAGGAAAATATTCATATTTATTTATTTAACACTTTATTGATTGTACACCATAAAATAATATACATAAAGAGCACAAGGAATGATGGGCATTTGTATTTTTATTTATTTTATAGCATTATTTTTATATTGGTAGCATTGTACGTACATACGTGTACAAACTTTTTAGCTTTTCTGTCCAGCAGAATTCAACAAAATCGTCTCGTCGGCTTGTTTGCTTACAATAATAGTAGAAAATTGTAGCGAAAAATTTCAGAACTTCAGACAAGCAATGTACTTAATCAAGTGTCAAAGACAAGCGACATTGGATCGCGGAACAGAATAAATGTAGACGATACGATTAAAGTAATCGATATGAACTTTAACGAATCGATGTACAAATATCCCCAAATTACACCTCTCGCATACCTTCATTAATTTTCTGCGAATTCAGTTACAATCCTGAAGATATCTGTAGAGTCTATAGTTTACGCATCCTGAGTCACAACTCACAAGTCATTATTGATTCAAAACGTAATACTCTCTGTGCGATGTTGACCATTAAAGGGATTAAAATATCACCGTTTTATTTTTACCGACAGGCAGACTTCAAAAACTTAATAATGTGATGAAGATTCACTAGCATTGTTTTACGACTCGAATTATAATACGTAAAAGGCGATTGTTGACAGAAAAATTGCTATTTCCTCACCTCATTGTTAACTGAGACGTATCAATGATTTCATTTAATTCTTACGTTACACGATTTACTTGCACAATAAATTAATTAGCATTAAAATACGGGTAGCTTGCCTGCCGAGGAGTCCTGGGTTTGATTTAGGTATTTGACATTGCATTTGTCAGATCGTCGGTGTAAGTGATGTCTGAATTGTATATTTTGATGTGTTTGATGCTATGCAGAAACTATTTAAATTATTGCATAACATTGTAAATCATAAATTGTATGACAGCCGTTTTACATAAAATTTAAACGATATCCATAGGTCCATTCCTATCGATTCAGAATTTCAGCCAAGCGTCCAAGGTTCAAATAATAAAGAAATTGAAATAGAAGTTCACAGCTTAACTAAACTTAACCTATAAACAATAATGAAAATTGATTCATGAAATTCACAAAAAAAAATATTCATTCAAAATAATTCATTATTCATGAATTCCATAAAAAATTAACAAATAACAATGCGGTTAAAAATGAGTACACTTACTTAGCACTACAGAAATTCTCTTTATGGATAAATAAATGAACGTAAAAGTTCCAAAGGCGTCAAACGCCTACATAAATACTGAAGTTTGAAAATCGTGATATTCCAAAGCGCACCATCACTTTACACCGTTCAATTACACATTTATTATTGCAAATTATTGTGGACGTGAGATCGTATCGGCCACGCTCAAGAGGCACTTGTCTGACGAATGATGATTGCTGCAAATATTTAAAAAACCAAAATCTAATAATTTTCACGCTGTACACAGCCAACGTAGTTTGAGATGTGAGTACTCTTATTATTATTATTATACATTGTCGTTATCTCTTCTTCTATACTATAATAAAACTCAAAGGACAAATTTTCTGTACATTTAATATTTTTTAAAAATTCCGATTAGGGGGCACCTCAATAACGTGATAGAGCACAAAAATAACATAATAATTTTACACTTATTGTCTGTCTGTCTATCTGTTTGTCTGTTCGGGCATCACATGAAAACCTTTAAACGGATTTCGATGGAAATTGGTAAAGTTACTAATACCCCGTGTCATATTTGAGGAAACTTTTTATCCCGGAAAATCAAAACGTTTCCGGGGGAAACGGAATGAAAATTTGTACGTAATATTTTTAAAACATTAACCTTTTTGCTTCTTTGCTACAAATGTTCCTAGCTTAAATTGATGGAACATGTATTTTTCAGTTTTTCAAAACTTTTCAAGAAAAAGAAAAAAAAATACTCTGTAGACGTAAGGATGTAAATGTGAATATTGCTTACTTTTCAAAACCCGCTCCTGCAGGAATCCTTTGTGATTTTATCGTGGATTTCAGTATATAATACTATAGTATATACTTTAGTACCACTAAGTACTCAATATAAACTCTGTTTTTTAAGTTTTCTTCTGCAAGAGGTACAAATAAGATAAAACATAATTTCCGTATGCGAAGCTGCGGGCAACAGCTATTGGATATAACTGTTAAACGAGCTGTCGATCCACCTGATGGTAAGTGGACCTTCATCCATGGACGCTAAAAGCATCACCGATGCATTGCCGGCTAAAAAGAAATAGAGAGAACGAAAGAACTGGCTATAGAACGAGTCGTTTGGTGGCTGGCAAGCAGGAGGGTGGCTGGTGGCCAGTCTGGCTTCACAGTTTCAAACCTACTGACCTCCTTCCCCTACTGAGCTTCCTACTCAATCACCAGGTTGATTATAGCAACTAACTTATATAAATAAACCGCATATCGCATAAAAGCATTACGACTTTTATTAGCTAGTAAACTTCATTGTATGACCAAATACGTTATTACCCATAACTCAATCCCTTTGAATTGAGTTCCTTATCCACAACACTTTGGAGTTCGATTAGCCGAGGGTCACTTGTATAATACACCTGAAACTTTCACTGATCGTAAATTACCTATCATGATGGTTTCGAGAAGATGTAATGCAGAATCTTTATAGTTTAGTTGTAAACTTAATTGCGTCGCGTCGTGTAGTACGAACAAAATATTCACAATACATTTTTTTAATTTATTTATTTACGAAGTACAAACATTATTCAGCGTACATTTCTGCCAAAATACAGAGCAGTTTGTCGGCAGCGGTTCTCGTGGAGGTAACATTATTACAATAATTTATTAGTCTATACATATAAAATATAATTTATTTTTTAATAAAGAACAGTAATACCTATATCAGAATTAAAAAAATACCGTGCTAATATTATGTTCTTTAGTGATCAAAATAAAATTTACACCTCAAACACCCGCAAACTCAAAATATTTTTTACTCAAGCAATCAAACTTAGGAATTCTTCTATTTCATTTCCGAACAACCCATTCTTAGAAAAGGTGCGATTGTGAAAAAGGTGATACGTAATTTTTCACGAGAGTAAATAATTATCCGAAAATCAATAAACAAATAAATAATAATCAATAGCAAGACGCCATTTAAGTGAAAATTGTATGATTTATGTCTTAATTACCTTACCGAGATGATGTATGGGATCATTTCAGCTAACGAAGTGTCTATCATTAGACCTATAGTTATTCTGAGTCTTAATAGAGAAGTCAGTTTAAATTATGACTAAGGTTACATGTACGTCTCAGCATGATCGCTGTACTCTGTCATGTCAAAAGGATCAATATTAGTCCTTATCTCAGCGGAATAGGGTTTAGATTCAACGTTATTGAGTGCAGCTTTTGACGTCTGTAGAAACATTTCTTGCAACCTTGTCGCCTCTAAATGCTTTCTACTATCCATTAATGTTGTTCACAACCATAACATAATGTGTTCGATTTATTAATATTGCTATGTGCAGCGCGGCAGCGGTAGGGTTAGACGGCGGGTGAAACCAACGGTTTTAATCAGGGCTGCGAATATTATGGATCTAGTTGCAGCTCTTACGCCCCTACTCAGAGTCACTAACGGTTACTTAAATCGCTCCTTAGTATAGAATCTCAATACAAATTCTGTACTAAGGAGCGATTTAAGTAGCCGTTAGTGACTCTGAGTTGGGGTGTAAGTGTTATTATGATTGATGGCTAACTGAACTATGGACGAGGTTTTTCGAAATGGTATGTGCTGTTTTAGTTCCAACACTCCCAACTTAACTCATGTATGGTGGTAATGTATGTTACCCGCCTGAATCCCTTTTAAAACGCCTAAGAGACAAAAAAGGAAAATTTGAAAACGAAAAACGACACCGATAACGATAACTCGACAACTCGACTCGACTTGACTCGATAACTTTTTTTTATGGGTGATGGATGTATTTTCATACGTTTCGTCGTTTTCATAAGTCAAAGACTAAAAATTCCTTTATCTTCGCTTGTTTTTGTGAATAAGGGAGTGAGACTATTAGATTTTATTGTTAGTGCTTTGCTCCTTCGAATAAATGCTTTTTCTTTCTTTCTTTCTTTCAAAAATTTGAAGACAAATAACGAAAACGAAACTGACTTTACGATATTACGTTACCGGTTACACATCGGCATTTTAAATTATCAATACAGTCAAAAAAATCTCAGAAATTTTATGAAATACAATTATATTTAAAAAATTGTGTCCATGACACAACCCTATATTTTAGTCGTGCTCGGATCTCGTACAGTTTTGAATGTCGTTCAATTTCGTTGTGACTTCCGGTGAAGATCTGATTTTATGGCTATTTACAAGTTAGAACTAAGATACTTAGAACGTTTCTAATGATATTAATAGAATTGCAATGAAGGAGAAATCTTTGTCGGCGTTTAGCGCCAATTTATTTTATTTGTAAAGAAACTTTTAATTTGTCGTCAATTAATTAAAGATATGTAAGTAATAAACCTGTTTCTATACGACTTAAAATTTGCATAAAACGCACAAAAATAATGAGATACCTACCTACTATACCTACCTACTATATGAATACCTACCTACTATATGAATGAATACTTGTAGTATGTATGCCTGTACAGTCAGGTGCAACAAACCCAGAAATCTACAAAAGTAATGATGTAATCCTATAATATAACATTATAAACATATTATACGAGGAATATTATTATTACGCACGACTTATAGAAGGAAATCCCTCTAAACAGTGCCAGTACACCCTAAGAATAAAACTCGAAAAGTGAATGTTAATAAACAAACCAATAAGCATTATCAATAAGCATTAATAGTAATAAACATAACTAGAGTTTAACTTGTAAGCAATGACTTACAAGTTATACATATATGCCATCAGAGCTGATTAAAACGCGTAAAAGCGTACCTACCGAACAGTTTTTAAGCCCCGACGAAAAAAGAGGGGTGTCATAAGTTTGAAATGTTTGTATATCTGTGTGTTTGTATATCTGTGAATCTGTATGTCTGTCTGTAGCATCGTAGCACCCAAACAGATGAAACGATTTTGATATTATAGTTTTTTATGTTTGAAAGGTGAGTGTTCTTAGCTGTTTTTAGTGTTAGTAAAATTATCAGGGGTTCTTTAAATTTTAATTTAAGATTATATCGTGAATCGCAAAACTTCAAAGCAGAAGTAGAATCCGGAAACGATATAGACGACATTGGTCAAAGTCTACCTTTTATTTTGGTCGTTGATGTCTTGAAATTACGTACCTAAATAATAATAAGTATAATATATGGTAGAATATATGTACCTATATCGATCTTACTAATAACGACCCCCTCGTAATAAGAAATATAATGTTAAAAATAATTCATCAAGTCTATAAATATTAAGCACTAAAAGTAGATACTATTCTATAAACGCTTGGTAGGTGCTTATTCCTTGCAATAATAAGACATTTATTCAACGATTAAGACAGGTATTTAACGCGATTCATTTCAATGATAACAGAAATAAGACAGTGTGTCTACTTCCAAACTGACAAGGTCACGAAGTCACGAATGTCAAATAGCAAGAGCTTATCTAAAAACGAGATTGCTATCATAGAGGTTGGAAGCCGAATGAATGTATGTTGAATAGCGGCTGTATCAAGGAAGTAAATAGTGGAACCAATGGTTTGGAAGCAGGCATTTACAATATTCTTTTTTATGTAATGGAGGACACGAGCAGACGAGCCATCTGAAGTCACAGCTATAGAACCTAAACTGGTCACCGGCTATCGGTTACAATTTTGTAGTAAATGGTAGGGCAAAAAAGCTTAATCTATACTAATAATATAAAAAGGAAAGATTTGATTGTTTGTTTGTATTGAATAGGCTCCGAAACTACTGAACCGTTCCTTAATAAAACTCCAATTATGGAACCCAAGGTGTAAAAAAATAAGAAAACCGGAGCAAAGCGAGGGCGGTTACTCGTATATAATAAATTAAATGAGCTAAAACAAGAAAGAATAGCAAACTACTTGCGTAAGTAGGCTGTGATGAAATTTTGAGTGTGTTTTCTAACTGTTAAAGAACCATATTAAGTGTTACTTGTATTTCATGTATGTAACTACCTTTAACATATAACCTGTCTTTTAACGTGATAACGTTTATAAAGACGATGAGCCTGAGAGGCATTCACGAAAACCGAGTAACGGCCGGAGTAACGTCACGGAAGCGCGCGCAGCATTAGAGAGAGAGGCACGCTAGACCGGCCGTCTCTCTCCCACTCAAGCGTAATCGGTCCGCTTGGAAGGCATTTTTCATTTCATTTTTATTTTATTTTACAATCTTTTGAAAAGAAATGATTTCTCGTAGCTCGTACGTATTATTATTATATGAAAACGAAAATCTACAATAGCGTCATCTCTGTTTATAGGTATGAACTACTTGAAAGAACTTTACACAGTACATCGACTCGGACTTTAGTTGTAGTCAAGAAAATCACAGATGTCGCGCAGCTCCTGATATTTAAAACGATTTAAACCAAATTTTCAACTCAAATATGTTTAAAATCGTATAGTTAGTATGAAATTTAATATTATAATCTAGCTAGATACGCGGGTCGCGGTGGCGCGTCAAGCCATGTTCAAGCTGACACAACTGGCGAGTAGCACCGCGGCTCCGTGCGTAGGGCTTCCATTACGTTCTTACATTACATTATTTATATCATAAATTATTCTTCTACGAAATAGACGTTATCACGTAAAACCATTGTCCGTAAACCGACTTTACAGACAACCAATTTTTTTATGTTCAATTACCAATTGTTGCAATCACCAATCAATGACAATTAGTATTTCATGTCAACAGTTTATTATTCTAAATACCCAATCAATGCATTTCTCATCCGTCGTCACAATCTTTAGCTTCAGAAAATGCATCTACAAGCTCATAAGACATTTGCTTATTATACAGGAGACATAAAGCAGATATCTTGCCGCTTTTACCATTCTTGCCATAATGTTTACTTATACAGATCCATTAAGAATGTACTGTTGGATATAAAATAAACAGATAAAGGGCACACCAGTAGTGAGCAGATGGCTAAACTCGATAATCTCGCCCATCTAGATTCAGACCTTAGACTGCGCTTACTGCCTAGTTTTGCAACGCGATTTGAAGATACGAGCGCGTAGACTTTCAAAATTTTTGTTAGTAGAATAGTCTATACATAGACACATCAAGATAGGTAGGTATGTAGACGCATCAAGTGATTAAGTTCATGATTTTTTATTCTCATAAATATTTAATTAACTAATTTACATCTGTGAATTAAAATATTTTTGATGCGCTAATAATGTTTTTTTATTTATGTGAAACTACTTTTTAAATGTAACTTATCTCGATCAAAAAACAAGCTACATTAAGTACATTTTACGAATGTCAGTTTGCGTGTCAGGTGAGGGACATCCAAAGCACAGAATAGGAATAATATAAAAGTCTGCTCATGCTGCTTGAATAATGACAAAAGGACAACGACACTCGTGGTTTGGTTGTACACTGCGTACACAAAAGACAGAAAAAAAATTAAAAGGTGTCAAGGGACACCCGGATGGAACGAAGTTCCTTTCGATTTAAGTATTGTTTTACGCGCTCAGCAGTGTGATTCAGCAATATGAAACTAGATGGCGCTGTGCAACTTTCTGAATCACGCTGTTGAGATTCTTTGGCCCTAACATAAGTAAAATAGCAATCGTGACAACTTTTCGTAAGAATTTTTTCCGTCTAGCCCCCTTTCACAACGCGCGATATGGAACTTCGTTCCAAAAACAAATAAATAAAATTGAACCTGTTTAAATATACGTTTAGGAAAGACGCTGTACTGTTCATACCATAGAGTCGCAGAATCGCATTCGCAACAAAAAGGTCCCGGTGCGCGATCTCTAAATGTCACTGTGCGCCCCGTGAAAGCAAAGTGGCGGTTGCAATTTCACTTGTCATTCCACAAATGAGTTTAGTGCATCATTTAGAAAGTCGATCCCGGTAAATCGAATTGATGGTGTCGGTGCTCCATTCGTTTGTGGGTGAAATCTATGGTAAATTGGGTTCGCGGATTAATTCTGACGCACTCTGGTCCAGCCTGTGTTGCTATTGTTGATTTGATTAATTCACACAGCACGGCCAAGCGTACCTTACTGTAATTGAAATCCTCGCTTGATTGTACGACTGTGTTACAGTTAACTTGAGGCATTTTCTAAGTCATGGTGTCTCAAAGTATCGTAATGTTTGTTTACGTAAAAATGTAAGTAAAAATTCAGTTTGAACAAAATTTGTTACGACTTTTTTCGGCCTAGCCTTTATTCGCAACATTCGTTATAGGACTTTGTTCCTTTTTGTGTTATGCCATGACACCTGTGACACCTGTCTTTAATTTACTTCTTATCACTTCAAAATACCTCTAACCTATAACGGGTGAGACTCGTAATTACCTTTTGCAAAACTACTTCCTCTTTAATGATTCCCCATCAATCATGCTCGTAGTAAAAAGTCCTATGATCGAGCATTTGAGCGGAGTAGAACGACGTCGAAACTAGGCATGCAGCCAGTTCCATCGTCCAGTTTTAAAAGAGACCCGTTCAACGAACGTCTGCTGTTGTTTTTAAACGTAGCAAAAGATATTGAAATCCTAGCTAAGCTGGTCTTACGTTGACCATAAGTGTAGATATAGGTGCCATTTATGGCACAAACATTTTCTCGCAACTCATCTTTGATGGCAAATGACAACGTGCGGATAATTTTTAATTTTTTCATATAATTTCGAAAGAACTCGTGATCTCTTGAACTAGTTCCCGCAGTTTACTTTTAGAGAAATAGATATAGGATTGGCATTTCAAGATCAGATAAGAGCTAACTTTCTTCTACGGAATCCTGCACAGCTAAAAATTCCAATGTTACTATTAAAGCGGTTTCAATACTAAGAAATTATATTTTTTTAAATAATAAATATTATTTACTTATAGTTACTTACTGAAAATTCGCTAGTAAAATCACCAAACTCGCAATACATACCTGCAACAAAAAAATTGTAACATATAATATTATAAGTATATATTCATCACTGCAAATATTTTTACTTGCATTACGCACAATAATACCAACAAAAAAAATTAATTAAAAAATAACCCGACTGCGTAAAAAACTAAAAAGAAAAAAATAAGCCCAGTAGTTTAGAATGTTCTTAAATGTAATCCTGAACAACTAAACCATAGAAAGATTAACAGTTGAGACCCATTAACTCAGGTTAATAAAGTCGACGGCACCATTCTTCAACCAATCAAATCTTGTTTGTTTTTTCCTAAGCAGCCCTGTGAAATTTCAATGGGTTACCTAAGTATACCTATTATTATAATTTTTGACAAGAGGTTGTTCACGTGCCGGTATTAGAACCGGGTACTAGTAGCTAAATAAAGATATAATAAACCTATAATTACTTAATATCCACCACCGTTATCCAATCAGCTCGGATTATCCTATCGTACTTCCGCCTCCAAAATTACCGATGTGCTGATAGCCGATAGCCTCTCAACACTTGTGGCTGTCACAAATCTCCGATTAACATACATAACCTCCTGTCAACCTCAATTATAAATTGCCAACATCAATTATAATTGTACAAACCACTCCACATTTAGAAACTTCTGGCCAATAAGCTAAGGCAATCCGTTACATAAGAGTGTGGATGGAACATCAGCAGTCCTTCCTGTCTTGCTATTATAATTATGTGGTATACCTATCGATATTCACAGTAAGTCGGTTTTTATCAAAAATTAGTAAAATATTGATTCAGAATCAGCACAATTACTCAAAACTATGCAAACCATACTTTGAATATCGTTAGCTATCAAATATTAAGTGTAAAATGATCTGAAATAAGACATTGGGTAGATACTTATTATTCAGGAATAATAATATAATTCTTGACAAAAAAATCGACTTCCAAATTAGGGATAATTAAAAAAATACTCATCAGATCTCGCTCAAATTTAAGTGGAACCACATGACAAGCACTAGCTTTAGATTTAAAAAAGTATCATCAAAATCAGTACACCCAGTCGAAAGTTCTGAGGTGACAAACATAAAAAAAATACAGTCGAATTGAATATCACCTCCTTTTTTGAAGTCGGTTAAAATACATTTCTATTAGTCGGTAGCTAATTGGCATAGTCGAGTGCCAAGCAACAGAAACTTCGAAAGCCCCGGAATTAATTCATACAAACATCCGCATTAACATTTCTATATTAATTAGATCCGTCAAAACGAATGCACAATCTTTTAAATTATTACACTCTATTTAACTTCATCGCGCTTGAATAAGAAGTGCTTGCGGTTTGGCTTTCTTGAGACATATGTCTATGTTCCGTGTATACTTTTGTATGTAAAAAAAACTAGTATTACATAAAGCAATTAAAAACTAAGATGATCTCTTGCTTTAGAAAAAATTACATAAGACCGTAACAACTTAAAATAGTACGTAGGATCTACGTAGTGACAAAAGCTCACCGGGTAAAATGCAGCTATGTCTGTATTTATTTAAAAAAAAATATTAAGAAAAAAATGCGACTGCGTAAAAAACCTAAAAAAGAAAAAACAAGCCTATTAGTTTGGAATGTTGTTAAAAGTAATACTAAACAACTACACCTTATAAGGATTAACAGTTGGGACCTTAGATTGTTGTCACCTTAGATTCTTCCCGCCCTGATAGTATTTACATTGATAACATCGGAAAAATAGTGTGAATGAAGTTTAAAATTATAATTATGTTACAGGAAGAAATTTTGTAAAACTATAAACGATTGTTGCAACTACAACTCCTAGTTGATTGCAATTGTACTAGTTCCGCTACTTTCAAACGCAGGCGCGGCTCCAACACGCTCGGCTCTATTGATAAACGTCGCCAATTAGTTGATATATTACGCCCTACTGGCTAAGGGTAAAGGCTATAAAATGGCAAAATTGTCCACGCTCGATAATTAGATGTTATGTACGCTACCGGTATATTTTCTATGGTTGTCTTGAAATACCAGAATATATGTATGTAGTTATTATAACATTAAAGCATATTACTAGTCAAATCTAACCTACTTTAAGATCTCACATTTTTAAATAACAGCAATTTTATTGTTATAGGTATCCAATAAAGCAAAGAAATAGAGTTCAATACTTGTTCATAATGTTATTTTGTTCCTATAAATACATATTTCAATTTTGCATAGAACTTGGCACTCATTTAGATCTCCATTGTTTTTGCGGTGAAGCCCCATCCAAGCATAATTTTTGTATTGAACTTGGCTCTCCTTTTTTACATTTATGTTTTTGATGGGATTATTTTTAACAACATTCTAAAGTACTGAGCTTATTTTTTCTTTTGATTTTTTTTAACAGTGCATAGTGACAGTTTTTTAACGCAGTCGGGTTTCCTGTTTTTGGAACGAAGTTCCTTATCGCGCGTTGTAAAAGGGGGCTAGACGGAAAAAAATTCTTACGAAAGGTTGTCACGACACTTTTTGAAGTGATTCAGTAATATGAAACTAGATGGCGCTGTACAACTTTCTGAATCACGCTAACACTTTTTGAAGTGAACGCTAGCGTTATTCAGAAAGTTGTACAGCGCCATCTAGTTTCATATTGCTGAATCACACTGCTGAGCGCATAAAACAATACTTAAATCGAAAGGAACTTCGTTCCATCCGGGTGTCCCTTGATACCTCTCAAGTTTTTTTTTTGTTTAGTACACTGACACTGTAAAAGCTTGTATTCTGTTTGATTTATAAATTATTAAATATTATAATTGTCATGATAAGCAATGATAATATAATTATTATAATAATTATAATCCCCGACATTAAAGTGTATTTATTCAAACAATAAATTTATTATAGTTGAATAACAACGTTCAGATAATGCCAAATTGTTGTTCCAAATTTAATTATATCACTTTAATTGGACTACATTTAATTTGTGAAGGTAATAAATTAATTTTATTTATATTTTATGATGCCGTTGGCAGCTTTGCGAAAGAGATTACGAGATAACGTGATTAATTTAATTTGGCTTATGCGATTAAAAGACTTGGGAAATTAGATCATTTTAGTGTTGTTACTATTATATAGTCCGCGCAAACTTTATGACATAAACGTACATTGACCCCAGGAACAAATTAAAGCGCAGTAACTTAAAAAGTAGTTACTAAAAATAAATAGTTATTAAAAATAACCTAAAAATGCACTGGATTTGTTTTGTTTTGTTTTGTTGTGTTCCATACAATATAATATAATATCGAATGCGGTAATTAGTCTATAATTATTTTACATTTTATTTCATGTCATACACCAAATTATTTAAATTTATAATTGTTCTAATCCAAATAAATATATTCGAAGCATTATAACTAACACAATAAACACTTACAAAGATTCTTAAAATTAAATACGACACCAACGTGTCGAACGATCTGAAGATTAAAATGTAAAGGCAGTTCTTGTGAGTTGTGACTCGGCCAACATTTTGTTGATTATTATTATTATTCATAAAGCAGTGATAGCCTAGCGGTTAGAACGTTGGTCTCCCGAACCGAAGGGGCCCGAGTTCAAATCCTGGCACGCACCTCTAATTTACAAATATTATGTGCGTATTACAAGTTAATTATCACTTGCTTCGGTGAAGGAAAACATCGTGAGGAAACCTGCACACCTGAGAATTCTCAAGAAAGTTCTCAAAGGTGTGTGAAGTCTACCAATCCGCACTTGGCCAGCGTGGTAGTCTATGGCCTAGAACCCCTCATATCGTGAGAGGAGACCCTGAGCCCAGCAGTGGGACAATTATGGGTTTTTGCTTTGCTTTGCTATTATTATTATATCACAGTATATGTTGTTATTCTTTTCACTCGCTTTCTGACTGTTCGGATGTGAGTACGTTCTCCTGCAATCCATAAGACACAAAACAATATTAAACTGTACGTATAAACTTTTTTTTGAACCACCATCTACTGATGAAACCAAATTATTTCCGCTGAGGGATAGACGGCGGGAAACGGTTATGTTTTATACTAGTTATAGATACATTATCTTACTATTTACGTAAAAAAATAACAAATGATATTAATTTCATAATCCGTGCTTTCATAAAGCGATGTTATTATCTAAAAATTGTATTTCATATCTCTATTTCAATGTTTGTTATTACATAGTGGCATATAAGATATATTAAAATATGGGAGATAGGGAATCTTAGTGCGGGGGTATGTAATCGTTTATTTATTTAAATCAGAGCGTATTTTGGAGGTGTATGTACCTACCTATCGACGTTTTGAAATTTTAAACAATTGATTTATTTACTTTTTACTGTAAAATAAATAAGAATATAATTAAATGTCTACTAAATATCTTATAACTTCTTATGATAAAAATGGTTTGCTACCCCTAACCGAACGACCGAAGGTTAACGACCGTTTATGTTATACATTTTAGCGCGGACTTTAATTTAAATACAAGGGAACAATATAAAATACTCAGATAAATAACTGTAGTAAAACC
The DNA here is from genome assembly GCA_963932265.1 of Thymelicus lineola. Taxonomy (NCBI): domain Eukaryota; kingdom Metazoa; phylum Arthropoda; class Insecta; order Lepidoptera; family Hesperiidae; genus Thymelicus; species Thymelicus lineola. The sequence continues at coordinate 15,972,248 of OZ010686.1, forward strand.
ATAGACTTATTACTAGCAAATTATGCTTTAATAAAGAAGCTTATTTATGTTGCAGAATCATAAAATTTATCACATTGACACTACATAAAGTCATAACAAATAAGGGGGCAAATCGATTGGCATTTTCAAAAGTTTTTCAGTGTGTCAAATCCGGCTTAATTTCGCACACCTTGAGATTATTACAGAAAACTTAACACAGTAAATTACCTCATAATGCTTCCTTTCAATGACCCAAGTGTTCATTAGTTTCTAATACGCTCGTAAATTCCAAAGTAACAGATGCAGAGTGGGAAGCTGATTTTCAAACCACTAGGCTATCACCGCTTACGGCGTTTCAACTTAACTAGCTTTATTTCTACAACCATACCGGACTAGGATACAATATCTAAACGTTAAATAACTTTCAAAACGGAACAATAGAGCATCTAAACGTAAAGGGACGCGCGACACTCAAACAATTCTACATAGCGATATGCCCGGAAAATAGCTGGCTTGGGCGCGAATAGCGTACCGTACACATTCAATTGAGATATCGATTTCACGGCGGAATATATCATTGCTATGATTAAAATATCAATGGTTGCTTTCTCCCTGATTGTATGCAAACTACTGGATCGTTTAAATAAACAATGTACATAATTTCCCCTGCAGCAAGGCGCGAATCACACCCGAATAAGATTCGCGTCGGCGTAGCGCGAACATCGTGAAACCGAATAATTATAATAAGTTCAGACTACGGCCCTTTGTGTATCGCAGATGTGCTTTCACTTCGCCTGTCGTTTCATTCAGTCCGACGTTTGGTGATGGTTATGCGTTCATGTAAATTATTTGTATAGGTGTAATTGTAATGTAGATTAGATGAGTAGTGATACTCGGCTGCGTACTGCGTTACTGCGGTCTCCCACGCGTTTAAACTTTCGATAACGTATGTAATAACTAGTTGGATACAATCTATGCATTGCCATAATTGCTAATAACACGAGATTACTCTTTACATATGATATGTCTAAGTCATCACTGAGCAATTCCCAAGTGTAATTGAAATGATGTAATGTTTGTAGTAACTTAAGTAATCTTAATTTTTATGTATCCGGAGAAATCAGGAGGAAGAACTCAAATATTTCCCAGCCTAATCCCAGCCAATTCCAGTCGGTCTTATATGGATGGATTGACCATGTGTTTTTTGGTCAACTTAAATGGAATAGAATTATGGCGTGTACAATCTTCGTTGAGTCCAAACAAAACTCCCTGGTTCATATTATTGCAGTACACATTGTTGAACAATACGTGATGACTGTCTCTACTTTCTTTTTTTTATGGAAATAGCCGGCAAATGAGCTGACGATCCACCTGATGGTTAGTGGCTATCGCCGCCCATGGACATCAGCAACATCAAAGGCATCACTAACGCGTTGCCGGCCAAGAAAGAGAGAAGAAAAAGAAAGAAAGTACTGGCTCTCAAGCCCCCAGCCGGAACACGACGAGTTGTTTGGCGGCTGACTCATGCTCAAGGGTGGTAGCTATCCAGGCGAAACGCGTGGAGAAATAATAATAGTAATGGTATTAATGGTATTAATTAACAATTAAAATAAATATTAGCAATGTAATCCCTAAAGGGACCCTACCACCGGCGGACAGGATTTAGTCGCTTCTTACGACACACATCCGGGGGGGGGTTGGGGTTAGTATTATAAACCGGCCCCAATGCATCAATTGTTGGAGGGCACAGGTGAGAGTACCAAAATCCAGAAGCTGTTTGGTAGGTTGTAATTTGCCTGCTTAGTTACTACGGTGCTTCTGAAATCAATGGCGACAGATTTATAACGAGTTTTGGTTTCATTTTCGGACAACTGTTTAAAGGTAAATTATTTGTGTAGAACTGAATTAAAGACTTACCACCAAGGCAGCTTGACTGTTCTTTAATCGGCTTGACATAAGAATTGGGACCAGAACGACGAGGCAGCTGTATTAAAACGTCAATTATCTGCATTCACTCAGAAATAATACATAAATAATGTCAAACCTTGTGATTATAAACTCATCGAAATATCGCCGAAATTATTAACGAGTGTATCCTTTCATACCCCAGTTTACTAACAATGCGATACTCTTGCCTCTTGCCTCTTGCGTTATCGTATTGCCGGAACGTGTTATTACCCGTTGTCGGTGCGATCTCGAATAAATAAATAACTTATCGTAACAAAAGAAATATCGTAGCGATTCCAGTAACGATATGGTGAAAGCTGGCCCTTGTTTTAGGTTTCAAGGTTTCTTATTTTTTTTTTTTTTTTAATTTATTTTACACACATTTACATAATATTTATTTCCTGCAACAGTCGGACCTTGCAAACCTCACAGGGTTTATGTATGCCCGACGAGTCGTTCAAATACAATGTACCATTTTACTTTACAATTTAACTTATTTTAAATATATAACTTATATTAGATACATAGGCAATCATTGTGTAATTAGGTAATAGGTTTTTAGTTTGTTATTACATCTTTCATTGTTAGTGTACATAGTTTTTAAGGTATCAGGTAACTCATTTAAGTAATTTGGAATAATACATTTTAACATTCTACTTCCATATCTGTTGACACATTGAGGTACTATGTACTTTTCTAGTCTCGGTAATGTTCTCAGTTTCTCATGTCTTATTTTTAAGTTTAATAAATCAGGTCTATGATTTTCAGTGAGAATTAAAAATTTCGTTTTGTTAAATACGTTCATGACTTTACAGTATTTAAAAAGTTCATCACTTTTTCCCTGAAACTTATTATTAATATATTATTATGTCGGTACTATTGTTTTGAGTATTCTGCGTTGCAAACGGTAAATATCATTTAAGTTAGTGTTTGATGACCTGCCATAACTACTGAGTCCGTAGCCGACGACCGAGTCAGCTAGGGCCATGTAAAGTAATCTTAATATTTTATATGGCAATTTATATTTTAGTATGGTGAATTTACTGAGTATAGCCCTTAATTTCGCACAAACGTGGTCTATATGTGGTCTCCAACTAAATCGGTCATCGATTACTAGTCCAACATACATATGGGTTTTAACCATGTCAAGTATTGTGCAGTTACAGTTAGTAAAAGACGAATGTAAACAAAGATGCTCATGTGCTATAATACTTGGCTTAATGAAAGATTTTATGTGAGCTGAGTGGATATGCATAAGTTTCGTTTTTTGGGTGTTAATTACTAAGCCCATGTCGTGAGACCATTTGCACATTTGATTAAAGTTGTTTTGAAGCATATTTTGCGCAGTTTGTATATTACTATGCGCTACTAGTAAACACGTATCGTCTGCAAATTGATATATTTGGCCGTCATTAAAGATATTAATCATGTCGTTCACATATAATAGGTATTCGATAGGTCCTATAATCGAACCTTGGGCTGTTCCTTGTGTAGTTAATATCATGTTACTTAATTGATCTTCTATTTTAACCGTGGTGTATCGTTTGTGATGATAATTTTTAAGTAATTCAAGAAGTGGTCCCTGTATCCCACTGTTAGACAGCTTTCTGGTAAGTATTTGATGATCCAAAACATCAAATGCTTTACTAAAATCGATAAATATTACAAGGACATGGAGCTTCTGGTTTAAGTAATTGTTCACATCATCTGTAAATTGGCTGACAAGCTGTGTGGTGCTTTTGTTTTTTTGAAACCCGTATTGCCTATTATTTATAATCGCATTCCGTTGCATATAACTGGTCAGTTGATTACATAAAAATCGTTCAATTATTTTGTCTATACATGAAAGAATTGTAATGGGCCGGTAGTTGTTGTAGTCAGTATATTTACCTTTCTTATGTATTGGTCGTATAACACCAATTTTTAATAATTCCGGATAGGTTGATGTGACGATGCAACGATTTATTAAGTGAGCTATTACAGGTGCTAAATCATTTACCATATATTTTATATCTTTAACCCTAACAGTGTCGTAACCCGGACTTTTTTTATCATTCATTTGTTTTATAATTTCTTCAATATCTTTATTGTGTGCTGGTCTCACTCTCATGCACTTATCTGGTACGAATTCATAGGTAGAACGGTCAAGCAACGGTACATTACAGCAATTTGTGATATTTTTAACATTTTTTTCAAATTCGGTTGCGAAATTATTAGCAATAGTATAAGGATCAAGTTTAAAATTTTTAATAATTATTTCATCAATTTTTTTAATTATTTTACCCGATATATTATTTATTATTGCCCATATTTGCTTTGGATTATGAAATTTCGAACATATTTCTTTTTTTAAATGATTATTTTTAATATATTCTGAGTATTTATTGGTTTTATTTCTATACTTGTTATATTTTAATCTTTTTATGCTATTTTTATCGTCTTTTACCCAATCAATATATAATTGGTCACGTTTTGAACACATATATTTCAACCGTTGATTAACCCATTTGCATGTTTTTCTTTTACTTTTACAATTAACTATGGTTTTACATGAATTGTACGCATTGCAAAAGTTGTTGTGTATGTAATATACAACTTCATTAGGGTCTTTAAGGTTTAATGCAGCGCGCCAGTAGATCTCGCACAACTTAAGCCTTAGCGCATTATTATTTATTATAGTCTGCTGACGCTCGGAGTCGAGCGGTGCGCATGAGTCATCTTCGTCGTACAAGCCTATGAGCGCGCAACCTGTTATGCAGTGATCGGCCGGTGCTATATTCACTAAGCTAGTATAAACATCTATGTTACTTACATTGCGTATGAATATGTGATCAATACAAGATTTACTCATGTTATTGTTACAAGTTTCTACGCGTGTGTATTGGTTCATGCCACTTTCAAAACCAAGTTTAGATAAGAAATTTAGATATCTAGTTATTAATGGATTACATAATTTTATGTCTAAATTTAGGTCACCAATAATGATATAATTGTTTTTAACTGGGTATTCTTTGAGAATAGAAGTTAATTGTGATATGAAATGTTCTTTATTTCTGTCTGGTGGCCTATAAATGTTACATATTCCGATTTTGTGATTATTACTTAGATTTATTTCACCAGTTATACATTCGAATTCATCTGAGTCTCTTATTGATTTCCTAACAAATGTAATGGAATTGTGAATATACAATAAAACACCACCACCTTTCCTTTGTGTTCTTAGTTGTGAGTACAATGTATAATTAGGTAGCTGATACATATTTATACAATCAGGTTTAATATTAGCTTCGGTAATTCCTATAACTTGGATTAGACGATGTGAGCTTGTAATAATGTATTCTAATTGTGCAAAATTTTTCTTGATAGACCTAATATTGACATGAAAAATCAGGAATGGAGTACACTCGTATGGTAATTTACTTGTAAAATCGTTCCAGCTGTTATTATTTAGTTCAATAATTCTACTCTCAGTATTGTCCATTGTGTGTCACTTTTTGTATGAAAATAAATTAATATAAGGAAAAAAAAGAAAACTAATATAAGATGACTAATATAAGACTATAAACTAATTTAAATAAAATAGATATATATAGGTTACAAAAAGAAAAATCCAAGTAAGGCACTAATCACTCCTAAACCCACCAAATGTAGGTGTAGGCGGGACTAGTATCCGTTATTCGGTACCTGTTCCTGCTTGAGTTTTTCTAGATGTTGTAATGAACGAATGGTGATGATTTTGGCACGTTCTTCTTTTCTTATCATTACTGTTCCATTTCTGCACCAGATATAAGCATAAGATCCCTTTAATTCTTCTTTTGTTCTCCAAAGCAGGTGTGCCGTCGATGGTGTTAACGCTTCACGCAGGTATATTTTTGAGCTATCTCCGTCCTTTGTTAGGTCCTTAACCGTGATCGAGGTGTTTTTAACTGTGTGTAACCAACCATTTTTGGTTCCTTCTCGAAGGATGATAGTCACGGGTGATGTTGAGCTTGGTGCATTTCTACCTGGTAAGATACGAGTTTGTCTTTTTCTGTACGCCTTAACAACATCTTCGGGGTTCTGGTTTAACTTCACAGCAAGATTCTTAACTATTTCCAACACATTTTCTTGTTCACTTTCCTTGACGCCACATAATTCAATGTAGTTATTTATTTGTGTTTGTTCCAGTTGATTATATTTTAATTCTAGCGCTTCCGTTTTAAGGTTGAGGTTACGTATGTTATTTTTCAATTCAATACATTGATTTTCCAGAAGTTTAATGTTATATTCGTACGTTGTTATTTTATCACTGTATTCGTCTATTTTATCGGAATAAAATTTCAAGGAATTGTGTAGTTCTTCCCTCACAATCTCGTTTACTTGTTTGCGGATGTCACTGAGTATTTTTTGCGCCATGCTGCTTGTTAACACCGATGGGGCCTCGGTGTCGGTGTTGTCTTCAGCATCCTCTTCTGGATCCGGCATGATACACGAAATTCTTTTCGGTTTCAATCCTGCCGAGCATGATTTGCATTTCCAGTCGATTGAATCGGTGGAGTTGAGGGCAACCAGTTGTTCTGGTGTAATTGAGACACATGTAGAATGCAGCCACTTATTACACTTACTACATTGTAAACCCGGGGATTTTTTATTAACTTGTTTTCCACACTTTAAACATTTCACCATTATGCCAGCATTCATATGCGGGTAAGCGATACTACGATTGTAGCTTTTCTATAAATTTATTCATTCCGGGTTAAGTGTTTTTGTATTTAATCTTTTAATTTCACTTTTGCTTTTACTTTCATATCGAAATGGTGCTTTATGGATCAGACGCGGCAAAAAATTTTTCTGCATATTTACAAATACCTTATAAAAATCTACTTTCAACAGAAGCGGATACAGGCGCTTATAATTTTCCGCTTTGTCATTAAAGTATTCTAATTATAGCATAGTATCATTATATTGAAGCCCCGAAAACTAGATAGACATAGACGAGGCTGTAATAAATCAGGTCAAATCGTACTGTTAGTAATCGCAGTGACATAAATGTTACAAAAACTACAATACTAATGATATACGAGATCCATTACAACAGCAGTCAAATACTATTCCATACAACTTTTCCAGAAACCATGTAAAAGTTTCAACAATAAGAACAAAACACTATCAACACTAATACTCGTAACATAATTATGCACGTAAATGTATTCCGCAAAGTACTCTCAGCAAAGTTACTGAAACAGTACACAACAGGTTAGCGTACGTAACACCCAACTTATTATCCCATAAACATGCTCTACTGAATCTAACCTGTCGTCTATTCTATTAACCGGAACATATTTTCGCTTCCAAATCGCCATTCGTGGACGTTTGTATGAATGTAAATGTGGTCATTAGGTTACATTTTACTGAAAGGTTACCTTTGGGCTACTCGCGTCCTATTTTGTTAGACAACTTGCAACAATAATTGTAATTAACGACAGTAATAATATTTGCATAACAGAGCAAGGTAGGCGCCGAAAATTTACTTTGCTCGTTCAACATAATATTATTATTAACATCTTTTGGTTAGGTGATTTTAGTAATGTATGTATGTATCTGTAAGTGCTTGTACAAGATAATATAGCTATCAAATATTTTCATTGATAAGTTATGTTGACTGATAGGTAATTTATGTTGACATAATACAATATTTGGGGACGAATAGACGTATTTACATCCATTTGTGAATCCAGGGTAATATTTTGTATTCGTGGTTGTCAACGCAATGGTTCTAATTGCCTATTGGAGATCGCGGAAGCTGTAAATAGTCATCTAATAAGAATTATTTCAATAGAGTCGTCACATATCATCATACATTTATAATTCTGTATCTAGTAAGTTATCTATGTTTTTTTTTATATTTTAACTAGTGGATACCCGGCCACATAGTGCGAAGGACCGATAACCGTTGGGGAAGAAAGGTCCTCGAATGGCACCCGAGTCTCGGAAAGAGGAGTACAGGACGCCCCCCGATAAGACGGACCGACGACCTGAAGAAGACAGCGGGCATCCGCTGGATTCAGAAGGCTCAGGACCGGTCGGAGTGGCGTAAGTTACGAGAGGCCTATGTCCAGCAGTGGACCTCCAAGGGCTGATGGATGGATGGATGGATGGATACCCGGCGTGTTCCAATACGCTAAAAATATTCTGATGAAAATGAAAGCTATCAGTGTTTTTATTATTGACGTTGACGTTGATGCGCCATCTTTACATATTATCTTCGAATTATTGTATAGAAAAAGTGGAAAATCGACTTTATCAATGGATAGAACGTGCCTAATGCGTTGTTTTACTGGTCTCAAACCACTTTCGGATTATTGCCTTTCAAGTTAAACCATTTTAAGGCATATCGGTTGGATAATTTCAGAGTCTATAACGGACATCCATATAAACATTTTTTTGTATTTTATATAGGTATATGTATGTACAGATAAATGCAATCCTCGATATCGATCTTACGACCACGTAATGAACTGCCTCCATAGACTATACTCAAGAACTCTATAACTTTACTTAATTAAACCATTGACCATTAATCCTCTTGCAACACCTTACACATGACGTAGTAATATCGAGGAAGAAGACGAAACACACACCGCGGTAGTTCTTAAAATTAACTACATTTTTATACCGACCACCAACACATGACGTACAGAAAGCCCATGGCGTTATTCATGAAATTCACCAAGTTCAAACCGATGCACGTCCCGTTATTTTATTTGTGAACCATGAATAAAACATATTGCCAAAACAATGAAGCGATCCTCGCCTTGTTTGGTGCGTCATGTGAGATCGTTTTAAACTAGGTTTTCTCGCGGTTATGTTGAAGTGAAACGTCAAGGGTCACAAATAAGAGAAAATTATTCGAGTGATAAAAAATGGACTTAGGAATAACAAGCTAATGAGCTCCTTACTTCCTTCCTTCCTTGTTTTTGTCTTTTACACACATTACCGGCTACGCGAGTAGTATTATATAGAATGCCTAGGCCAAGTATGAAATAAATAATATTTCAAATATCCCCCTGAACCAGTGGCGGTACAGCCATACAAGGCGAAAAGCTCAGCTTGCTATTAATGCTTTACTATCATCACTCTGTTGCTGTTGACACTCGTATTATTTGTTGGTAAATATTATACATATGGAATGGAGTATTCTGTGTTGTCGGCCAAAATCCCGAGATCCTGGGTTGTACGCATCAACTTGGCTTGCCTTGTTCTGACGGCCTAGGCACGCCAGTGCCCTGAACATTTTAAGCTCATTTGGGTATTTTATACATTGCCTAGGTATTGTGTAGAATACCAAACTATACAGATTGCCGGTAACATACATATATAAACGCAGTGTCCCACGTGTGGGCTGTTTCGTTGCATAACTTCCGCGACTCGATACTCTGTGCTTACTTCGATCAACAACTTTGACAGCTGTCAGATTGAGTGCGCATTTTTGTCTACAGTCCATTATGGTCAATCAGTCCCGAGAGATAAAACGGTATTACGCAGGGAACGGTTGTAACATAATAGTAGTAGTAAACGGTGATTTTTTAACTGTGTGTCTGAAGATTGCCTCAGTTAAAGTTGTGTAATAAATATGTTGAAAACAGTTCGTTAGATAATAAGTGATATGATTCAGCTATAGTCATGTTCATGTTTGAAATGCGGAAAATATTTAAATCGTAGGAAAATTATTAATAAATACACACCATAATGGTACGAAACTAAAATAAATAATGTCACCTCTTTTTATACATACAATATCAATATCATTGAATGTTACATTAATTTTTGCCAGGCCGAAAATGGAATCCATGACCTCTTTAGTCAACATTCAGGGTAGCAAGGTCGACTAATGCCGATATATTACAAAAACATGTTTTGTCGACTACTCGGAGTGAGCGAATTAAAATCACTACTAAATGACTCGTTTCTGAGCACATCACTATTGAATCAACACTCGTTTCTGAGCACATCACTACTTCACTTACAATTGAAATTAACAATCAGTGAATCAACCCAAACAGTAATTCAGACTTGTCGGAAACGTAAATGCATGTAAATACAAAACCGAAAGAATGATGAGCAAACATTTATAAAAAAATCATTTTAAAACGTCGTATTTCATCACTCGGGCTCTCGACTCGCAATAAATTATGGTGATATTATGCGCACTCAATTACGGATGGCCGTCCTTTATCCCCGAGGACGGAATATCGACAAATATTAAACAATGAGATATTGTAGAGGGATTTATAACTTTCTTGGTTAAAGAGCAATAACTCCTATTTTCAAGGCACTAACTGTGAGGTCGCTGTGTCGACGAAATCATTTAAAAGCCATGGTAAGAATTCTTTCTAAAATGCTACTCAAGGCACTGATACAAAAATGGCATTATGAAATGTTGCCATTAGCGGTCACCCATCGTTCGAGCGCGACCGACCGTTGCTTAACTTTGCCCATTACTCACTATAGCGACAATGTGTTAATTTGTTATAAAATTTTATCTAAATTTTATTATAATGATAAAGTTATTTACTACATCATCCTATCAAATTTAATTCCCAGCGAGAGTGAAAATATTCTTAGAAAATTATAGTCCATCTTGATCTTTCTTTAAGGATAAAATAATAATATTGCGTCATAATGTGCTTTTGCTTACTAGCAGTAACAGATACAAGTAATGGCTCCTGAAGTAAAATACCCTTGAGTCAAAGTCAAAGTCAAAGTCAAAATATTTTATTCATACAGGTATCATTGATGCAGGTAATTTTTTGGCTTTTGAGTATTTTACTAATGCCTTAAGAATTGGCATTAAATCTGATATGCATGTGTAAGCATCATTAGATAAATTACCGTCACGTTATTGTTAGATTAGTACTTAACTTGATTTCACTGACAACAACGGCCAATGAGCGGGCAGCTTTCTCGACCAATCACAAGCTCTTGTGGAGAGGGTACTCGTGGAGTGGGGATTTTCCCCGAGGTGACAACGCTGCCCGCTCGGCAGTTGGTTTTGGGACGTCGAGCAAGAAGCTCGACAATATTGTAATAGTGTATAAGTGTATCAGTGTTTGAAAGTGGTGCATAAAATAATATTTAAACAAGGGAGTTATCTTTTATTTCACTGCTATCCATAGCAAGAGCCAGCCCCTAGTTTCGTCGGATTAGCAAGAGCCGACATCTCAGAAGTGCGATCGAACGCAAAATCCACAAAGTTAAGTATTATAAATAATTTTTTTTCTACGATCTTGCCGAATACACTGATAAAATTAAGTGTAGACCGCATGCCATCTAACTTTAATATGAAGAACATACTGTACTTTAAGCGTACAGGCAGCTTATTATTATTATATTTTATTTCATTTTTTCTTTTCTTTTCTTTCTTTTATTTTTGATAACTTTATAAATAAGTCGGTATTACGAATGAATGTCACCTTGAAAATAAATTAGTGGTCAAGCTGGAAATCTATCCAGAACCTTAGTGGCCAGTAGGACTGCTGACTGCCACGTTAGTAGTGTAGATTATAAATAAATATATATAAATAATATTACTCTTTAAAAAAAAAAAGGGGAAAGCGCACCCTCTTTACTTATTAATATTTTAAACGGGCCAGTCTTTTATTCGTTCTGATTGGCATTACTCCTTCAGATCTTAAATTTAAAGCAGGCTACCTACTTTTAAGTTTTTACTCTGCTAATATTGCTTACATTTTTGATGCCATGTTTATTCCAGGCGATAATTTATGCATGTATTTGTAGCTGAAACAAATTAATCAATTACGCTTGTTTTTCAAGTAAGCTCTAACAGTAATTACAAAATTTGTGTTACTCCCTCAGTCACTGATTATAAAGTATTGTAAAAATTACTGAATGATCTTCTAATCATAAAATTTGAAATAAATGCCATCTATGTGCATCGCTGTACCTAACAAAGCGAAACACTTCAAATTTTTGTATACCCCAATTAAGTTTTGTTCCGCCCGTTTATATTATGGGACCCGTTGAATCTTAATACTTATATTCTAAAGAAATAAATGATTAATAATAATAAACTTTATTGTACTTGTTGAACCTTTATTGCCTTCTGTTTAAAAATGCTTTCAGTGAATCCTCCCGAACAAGGATATTCTCCATCCCGTCCGAAGGGGATGCAAAGTGGCCATGAGGAAGGAGGTGCAACTCTTCAGGGCCCTGACACGAGTGGCCAAACCAGCTACCGCTCGTGCAGCCGCTCGCACAGTTGGGCCACTCGCCGCTCGTGCAGCCGCTCGCACAGTCGGGCCGCTCGCCGCTCGTGCAGCAGCCGCTCGCACAGTCGGGCCACTCGCCGCTCGTGCAGCCGCTCGCACAGTCGGGCCACTCGCCGCTCGTGCAGCCGCTCGCACAGTCGGGTCACTCGCCGCTCGTGCAGCCGCACGCACAGTCGGGCCACTCGCCGCTCGTGCAGCCGCTCGCACAGTCGGGCCACTCGCCGCTCGTGCAGCCACCGCACGCGCAGCCGCCGCTCGCATAGTCGGGCCACCCACCGCTCGCGTAGCCGCGCCAACAGCCGCCACTCGCGCAGTAGAGACAGCCTGGTGAAGGGTGATAGTATCACGACTAATACTTTTAAAACTGTAAGATGCTTTCAATGATAAAAAAAAACAGATACGCCATGCCCTTATACATCAACAAAAAAAAAATCTGTTCCGAAAACAGCAACAACACACGCGCGTTTGTCTTTTGTTTCACTACACCAATCACAGATCCCAACACACAATTCATAAATGCGGTTCAAACAGTAGATCAAAGAATGTCTTGGACAACCGAATGAAACGAATCCGTGATAAGATGTTATTATAAAGTCACAAAAATAGAGACCCATCTGACAGCCTACAGGAAAAGAAGAAGAAGAAGACCAAAGAAGGGTTATAATGCAGAGTAAATTTATTAGTAACGCTAGACTTCAGACCATACAGGAGGATTTCTCTTGAAGAGATTAGAAACCAAAGCTCTAACAACGACAAACAACAAGCCGTGTTTCAACGAGTAAATGTTCCGAAGACACCTAATCAGACCAATCATACACATAAATTCACACATACCTACTAACAAAACGTGTTACAAAAGATGACAATTTCGAAGTTACTCACTGTATACTGCGGCTATTTGCAATGGAGCTAAAGTTATCAAAAACTAAACACTGCCTCTAATAGACTTAAAGGATATTTAAACTATACAAAAAAAAATACACAATTCAAAAATAATGAATGTCAATTTTATAGTACTGTTCGCGCCTACACCAAAACAGACATTTTTAAATGCTTAATTTCTTTGCTCCTCGAATTGTTCAGGAGTCGATAAATACAGTTTGTGAATTCGTCAAACATCTTTTATTGAGCAACCATCGCTCCAGTGTCGCAGTAAGCGACAAGTACACTTACAAAAAAAAAATATAGTTTCTGGTATAAGAAACTCACAACTCTCCACCCAATGTTACACAAACATACTAACGCGATTTTATTGAAACATCTAACATGATACCAAAGAATAATGACGCCCAAAATCCTGCTAATTATTGACCAATTACTTGCCTTGAAACATTTATCAAATCCTCACATCGTGCATAGCAACGCACATAGATAAACACATAACAACATATTAGCTGTGCGAGGGTGTAGATCCTCCACAAGTATCAGGTAAGATTCTCAGGGCAGGGTAGGTAGGTATAGTTATTGAGACACAACTTCGATTCTCCACTATATTGCAACTATTTGATACATAACACCACAGATATAGATAGTAAACATAACACAATTACTATGCAAATAAAAAAACGATGTAAAAGTAATATAAAAATAATAAAACGTTCTTTATAAATTTTTCAAGCTCCCATTATGAAGTGATGGAAGCCCCAGCTGACAGATGAATTTTTGTAAAATATAAATTGTTGTCAAAATTTAAAAATTTAGAAGAAAATGCATCTGCCAGCCAAGGAATATTGAACGAGGTATTATTACACCTCGTTACAGCTGAAGAGCACAAATGATGTCTTAAAATGAGCAAAGACTGTAAAGAGCAACCCGTTATAGATACGGTGACAGTCAAGCAGGCCCTAAAAAGAAAAGCGGACAAAGCCACTATGTATATAGATTATCAGAATCACATAGCTGGCTAATATACATATTGCACCATTACAATATTCATTACAATATATATATTACATATATTAATAACATTTTTAGAATACTCCATGCGACACTGGCGAACGAAACTCAAATTAATGAGCTCAGATGCGGATGAATCTGATGAAATTCCTATACGAAGAGAGATCTTTCAAGCATATATATGCGCTTAGTTCCTTATGGTTTTGTCTCGCTCTCAACCCTCTATCTAATATATTAAGCTCATCTGACCAAGGACTCACTGTTACCTACGAACATACACTCACTTCATTAACACATGTACATGGACGACATTAAATTATATAGTAACAATACCCAATCACTTCACAACTTTGCTGATCATCAAACATATTTTCTCAGGGCATTCATATGTAATTTGAGATCGAAAAATGCAAAACATTCACAATCAATAATGGTAACGTAGTAAATAATAACTATACAACTAGCTACTGGAAGCCAAGTCAAGCCACCTGATCACAGAAGTTCATACAAGTATTTAGGGTTCGAGCAAACTGGGAAAAATTTACCAGAAGCAAACCAAGACAGACCTTAAAAGAGAAATTCAGACATCGTCTCAATGCTATACTCCGAACACAATTAAGCTCAAGTATCATCATAAAGGCAATGAATACATACTCCCTATTCTTACCTATTCTTTTAATATTATATCTTGGTCACAATCGGAGCTAAAAGCCTATTGCTGGACAACGCAAACACCACCCCGCTCTTGCGTACAGAGACTGAGTCTACCCTGTGATGAACGAGGTAGGGGAATTGAAGACATAAATAACTTACACAATAAACAGATCACTTTGCTTAGGTTTTATTTCCACACACGTGCTGAAAAAACCTTTACCACACAAAGCAACTGTACAGATGGATAAACGACTGACCCCTCTTAATCCACATAATAACAATAAGTTTACAGAGAAATGAGCAAGTGACAAAAAAAAGAAAAAAAAAATTGCAGCCTGGAACATAAGTCTCTCCATGGAAGACATCGTCAGGATCTTCTGCAGCCCCATGTCGATAAGAAAGCGTTGGAAGCTTGGCTGCGATATGGCGAACTTCTCCCCGAAACGGAGGGATTTATGATAGCAATCCAAGATCAAGTTGTCGAAACGCACAACTACCAAAAGTGTATTTGTCACATACCTAACTTACCAACCGACTCCTGCCGACGTTGCCATAGTGCCTCCGAAACCATATTAGAAAACAGAAACTTTAGACTATACTATGATATAATAACTAAAAAAAAAAAACACTTTAATAGCCCAGATATAACTGTATTAGATAAAATTAAAAAAAAAAGAAAAGATATAGCATTCCTTATATATGTATATTGCGGGTTGTAATACACACATACATACCGAAAAGTTGGTTAAATACATGGATCTCCAAATAGAATTAAAAATCCATTGGGGGATTAAAACTGTTAAAACAGTTCCAATCATTATTTCTTCTACTGGCATTACACCTAAAACTTCACACACTAGTCTCAATACATTAGATATACACTCATCCATAGTCGCACTGATGCAAAAGGCTACAATACTAAATACATGTCGAATAATTAGGAAATTTCTGCATTAGTAAATAGGCACTTGGCCTCGGCCCGTGCTTTGACCTCTTAGGCGAGTTTGACGTGACTTTTACATATATAATAAATAATTATATTGTGATCATATTATAGTAGTGAATAATATTAATTACACGCGACGTCATAAAGTATGATTGTCCCTAATAATATGATGGTAGATATTATTAATATGTAAATATAAATAAATAATAATAAATATATATTCCATCCATCCATCCATCAGCTCTTGTAGGTCCACTGCTGGACATAGGCCTCCCCTAACTTGTGCCACTGACCAGTCCTGAGCCTTCTGAATCCAACGGATGCCCGCTGTCTTCTTCAGGTCGTCAGTCCACCTGGTCGGGAGGCGTCCTATGCCCCTTTTTCGAGACGTGGGCGCCATTCGAGGACCTTTCTTCCCCAACGGTTATCGGTCCTTCGCACTATGTGGCCAGCCCATTACCACTTCAGCCGGCTAATTCTTTGAGCTGTTTCGGTTACCCTCGTTCGTCTACGGATCTCCTCATTTCTGATTCGATCACGTAGAGAAATACCGAGCATAGCCCTCTCCATAGCCCGCTGCGCTACTCTGAGCTTGTGGATTAGGCCAATAGTAAAGCACGACGTCTCGGATCCGTATGTCATCACTGGCAACACACACTGCTCGAACACCTTCGACTTCAGGCACTGAGGTAGTGTTTTGGACGACGAGATATGACGCAGTTTCCCAACGCAGCCCATCCGAGTTGGATTCTACGAGTGACTTCTTTCTCGAAGTCGGACTTACCTGGACTTATCTGGATCACTTGTCCTAGGTAATTGTATTCGTCTACAACTTCGAGAGCAGCGTCATCAACAACAACCGGTAAGGGTGTGACATGGACATCCGACATGATTTTCGTCTTGTCCATGTTCATCTTAAGACCCACCCGTTGTGAGGCGCTGTTCAAAGTCCCCGAGCATTGCACCAGGTTCTTCCAGGGAACCCGCCAGGATGACTATATCATCGGCATATCGCAGGTGTGTGATGTATTCGCCATTGATGTTAATGCTACATCGTTTCCACTCCATCAGCTTGAACACGTGTTCCAACGCAGCGGTGAAAAGTTTTGGGGATATGACATCCCCTTGTCTGACACCTCTCTGCAGTTGGATGGGATTTGTTGCTGTGTCGTGTACTCTGACTGCAGATGAGTACAAACACTTCAACACCTTGATATACGTAATAATATATATTTATTAAATTAATAATAATATAATAAATATTACGTTCAAGGATTTCCCTGGTCCTTGATTGTAATATTTCGGGACATCCCTGGTCCATTATTTCTAGGACATCCCTGGTCCTGTTACTATGCTGAACATCCCTGGTTCATTATTTCTAGAACTTCCCTGGTTCTTTATTAGATTTTGGGACTACCCTGGTTCCTTGAAATGAAATTAAATGAAATGAAATGATATTTATTTGCAAAAATGTGGTTATAAAAGGTGTTAGCTGGATGTCGAATATCGCTCACATTTGCCAAGAATAAAGGCATACAAATTATTTCTTAAAATAATTAGTTATTATCAACTAGCAATGATATTACATATATATAGTACGTGCAGACAATCTCGGGAAACAGTGCCCTGCCCCGATGCACGACTGACCCGACGGCTACTGTCACTTGACAGGAAAGACCTACGGACAATTGTAGGTAATATCACTGGACACTGCTCACTTAACAAACATCTATATGTTCTAGGTGTGACCGACAGTCCCCTGTGCAGGGCATGCCTGTCGGCTGAAGAAACAGCCCCTCACGTAATCCTGGAATGCGTGGGAGTAGCAACCCAACGGGCTGAAATCCTCGGCACCCCGAGGTCGTTCCGTGAAGCCTGTGGAGACACCAGGAGGATCCTGCGCTTCTGGACGGAGCTAGGCTGGCTAGATAACTAGCCGGCACACATATTTACGTACAATGGCCCAACTTAGAGGCTAAGTACGGAAACTGGAGCCCATCACCTAGCAATGATATTAAGAGTTCGAATCTATAAAATTTATCATTATACATTGTAATTGATTGGAGGTCATGCACATACCTATTTACATTGAATAATATAAATTAATTACTTATTAATGTCACAATCTTAATTAATTTTAAATTATTAGAATAAATTTAGATGTCAGTTTTATCGGATTCAGTCAAGTTAAAATGTGAGTACAGAATTGATTTAGTTGATTATTAAGCGAGTTATCTTACATAGATTACTTATTGCTATTAATTTATTCGTCCATAAACTCTTTTAAACTATAATAACACTTTTGAGTAGCCATTGATGTGCAATGTGCATCCTTATTTATTTTTAGCTTATTTTAGTTTAGACTCATAGTAAAAAGTAAATTATGGTCAACATGTAAAATAGTAATAGCGATTACATTAGTATTATAACTGTAATCTACCCATGTAATCTACACATGTTTTATCATCAGTCGCTCGAGGTCGAACGACCAAATTGGATGGCCGACTGTAAGCATCATTAGATAAATTACCGTCACGTTATTGTTAGATTAGTACTTAACTTGATTTCACTGACAACAACGGCCAATGAGCGGGCAGCTTTCTCGACCAATCACAAGCTCTTGTGGAGAGGGTACTCGTGGAGTGGGGATTTTCCCCGAGGTGACAACGCTGCCCGCTCGGCAGTTGGTTTTGGGACGTCGAGCAAGAAGCTCGACAATATTGTAATAGTGTATAAGTGTATCAGTGTTTGAAAGTGGTGCATAAAATAATATTTAAACAAGGGAGTTATCTTTTATTTCACTGCTATCCATAGCAAGAGCCAGCCCCTAGTTTCGTCGGATTAGCAAGAGCCGACACATGTAAGCCTATTAATATTTGACTCACCAGATTCTAAGGTTCACCTAAATTAGGGTTTGAAAAATTGTTCTAGACGTGCACTTTGGTTTCTGACTTTGTCGAGTGGATGTACATAATTATCTTATCTACGAATAGTTTGAGCATTAAAAAGTGTATAATATATTGTTGTATCTGAATGATTAAACAGAAATTGCGTACTAATGACAATCGAATTGCATTTTTCATGTTCAAATTATGATGACGTACCCTCAGTGGAAAAAGGCATAAGATGAAAATTGCAATTTTACCGAAGAGCAAAAAAACTGTTAAAATATCAGTAATAGTCAAAAGGAATTCTCATTATGATTTCTTTCACAAAACCGTCAAGATATTAATCTTGACGATATAAAAATTTGAAAAAATTAAGCATATGCTTTTGTCGATCTTTCCAATCATATTAATAACTAAAATTCAAAGTAACTTTTTTCACTGAGGGTGCGATGTTCACTTATTATTAAGAAGGCAGTGTTGTCTTTTGTCTTATTAGTAAATTGTATAATAAGTTGTATAAGTTGAGAGCATACTATTTCTTGTATAGGTACCTAATTCTAGATACTCTGGCATGTTAAAATGCTGTAAATGGCTCTAAACAAATAATTCATAGAACACGTACATAGTTACCTAGGTGTAACAACAAAAGCTAACATAGTTATAATATATGTAATTAGTATATAGCTCTGCAGGGATCTTAAGTTATGACAGGGTATTCTAATTTTATGACAAGTAATTGAATCTTAACGAGGGAAAATTAATTTCGCCGTTATGACCAGAGAAAACAAGAAAGTTTTACAACACGTACATAAACACCTATTATGTACTGAGCTTCAGCGTTGCGTAAGGTAGTAATAAATATTTCCACTGGACATAATTCGCTGGTTTAGTGATGCGACATTCGCTTGGAATCAATCACGCTCTTCCGAGCACTTTCACCGCCCTAAACAACTGTGATGTCACTCCTATTTAGGGTTGGCGACGCCGACATGACCAGTTAAATAGTTAACATTTTTGGAACGAAGTTCCTTATCGCGTGTTGTGAAAGGGGGCTAGACGGAAAATTACGACACTTTTTGATTCTTACGAATGACGACACTTTTTTTGAAGTGATTCAGAGCGTTTTACAGAGATGGCGCTGTACAACAAAACAATACTTAAATCGAAAGGAACTTCGTTCCATCCGGGTGTCCCTTGACACCTCTCATGTTTTTTTGATCGAGCTTATACACTGACGTTACATTTCCATTATATTTATTGAAACAAATAATGATCACACGAAATTATAAGTTTGAAAATTACCTAATACGACAATTGAAATTTGAAATCATTAATTTTCGTTAGTGGGTAATGAATATCAGTGATAAACTTAAACGTATATTTTTTGATTTTACATTAAATACGACATAGTAGGCTATTATTGCATGAAGCATATGCATTACTTTATATAAAACACAAATAATGTTTATACGGATGTACTTTATAGACTCTGAAATCATCCAACTGATATGCTTCAAAATGGTTTCATTTGAATGGCAATAATTGTATATAAAATCCGTATTATAACAAGAAATGTGTCTACTAATGTCACAACATCAATTATTTTATTTCTACCAAGGCTACTTGACCAAGCAAAACAGTCAGCAAAATAGGCGGTTTGCTTCCCAAATATGTAACCCACATGTAACAATAATATAATTTATTATCGCAGAATCACAGAGAACTGTAATTGGAATTTTCAGTATTGCAATACAATCCTATGGTGAAATCGTGGGATAAATCTGACCATCATAGAATTTGACGGTCCATCGAATTTAAGATTTGACTCCTAACTGTAAAATACCCATTCGCAGTTTGGGCACAAAAAATATATTTGCAAGCGAACATTCATACATCAAATTGATCGGAAACGCATTTGAGTGACGTGCGGGTTCTTAGAAAACATGAGCTTAAAAATTTAAATACCAAGAGGGCAGTGTGCGAACGGTGTCAAATCTGCAACTAATGTCAAGGTAAATCCAACCTTGCTGTGTTAAAAACAGGGTAATATTTTTTGCTGCGACTAACATTTGCGAATTCGTGATCAGGAGATCGTGAGTTCGATTCGATGCGCGGAAGTCACCTACACCACCCATTGTTAATTAAAATATTATTATATTATCTACGAATGTTATTGTATTAAACGACGCGGTTACACAGATAAATGTAGCTTAATTACATCGCAGGGATATTTCCTACCGTCAGAGGTAGACCTTACATTTGTAATACTTGTAATGCCCACAAGGAAGTTAATTTTGAGACAAAGAGGTCCTACATAAAACATTAGTCCGTAGAAAGTGGGTTAACTCTGATCTAACATGGACTCGCTTTTAGGTGCAGATAGAAATATTGTCTTGTACTTACGACCCGAATGTCCAGCGGTTGTGGAAATCAATCTGAATCGCGTTTGATTTAATACCAACAAGATATATTCCTAAAGAGGTTTACGTGGTAAGCTTGTTTATTATGTAACTAGTTGCCTTGACAGACGTTGTCTTGTCTAAATTACAAACAAAAGTAACGTTTGTTTAGTACACTAATTATGCCCATCACATCGAACAACTTTTGCTAAAACATCAATTTAATTACTTTGCTTATTATTTAGTGTTCTCAATCACTTATCCAGAACTTAGATTTTTCTTTCAGTAAAAACTATCTCTGAACATACCCAAATATGTATTTTGAACGAAAGGACAGCCAAATAGATACGAGTAGGTTCAGCCTTACCCAGTATCAAGAGGCGGTACAGCTATTGGTACAAGACAAGCCGAAAAGTCCAGCTTACTATAATCACTCTACAGCTTTTAACACTCATATTATTTGCTGGTAAATGGAGTGTTACGAGGAGTTTTTGGGCCAAAGATCCCGAGATCCTGGGTTGTACGACACAACTGGGCTTGCTTTATTCAGACAGCCTAGGCACGCCAGGCCAGTATAATAAATTTAATTTTTATTAATATAAGATAATCAGAATTCTTAAAGCGATTTTTTCTAGTTAGCCTAATAGCGACACATTTGGTGGATTAAATTTACATAAAAAATAAGTTCGTATAAAACCTTTAATGATTACATGCTCTGATGTTGAGGTATTTTAATTTTAAATGAGGTCGTGATCAGGTGATAAGTCCAGTTGTACTAACGACTCTATGAGTGGACTTCTGATATTTCTGACTGTCACACATAATCTGTGAGGAATATATTATACAAAGCTGATAATTAATAATATTGTACTACATCTACATAGCGCAAATTGCAATCCTTCAGAAATTAATAGATCTGATATTTCATAAAATGCAATTATTAATATGTATAGGTACCTCAAATAGTCATAAATCCAACTTGGTATTTAAATAGCAAAAAAAAAAACAGCTAATCTCTATAATTTCCTAAAATAAAAGCAACAACATTTTCTGTTTCATGCCTTTTATCACGGAGCCATAAAATATCATGGCGATACGCATTCAAAAGATCAAAAATATGTCAAACTTGTTTTTGCATGAAATCGTGGAGGAAAGAATATTGGACTAGTTAGTTAAAAAAAAAAATAAAGGCACAAGGTCTGAGCTGAGCAGTGAGCAGTCTGTTTATGGCCACAGTCGATGTAAAGCGTACAACAATAAAACCTTTTTTTCTCATTACACGCACAATGGCAGCAATAAATGAGACTCGGTCGCTCGCGCAAACGCTTCGTGTTCGTATTGTTGCCGGCCACTCGGGATTTCACTGTGGGCTTTTTATATGATTTTTTAATGCAACAAAGTGCCTTTTACTAGCGATGTTTTGTTATGGCGGCTGTTTATGATCGGCTCATACGTCCATAGGCCTATTAGAGCAGCAGGTTCGTCCTATTAAACGTGAATACGTAGCTCAACACAACATAATTGTGCTTATAAATCTGCCAATATCACTTTAATAAATTTTAAATACCTTTTTTATTATACGGTTTAAATGAAATTGTTACTTAAAGTTGTATCGTAGTTGTGTAGTTTGAGCTCAAAGGATGTGGCCATCAATAAGTAGTTAGGTACCTATTCTTATAATAATGGCATGTTACTTTGTTGTTAACGGTAATTACTGCTAACGGGATACTAAACAAAACTTTCTCATAAGCAACGGTCAACTGTCACTCCTCGTTATCATTATTGTTATATAAGTTGTTAAACATCGAATAAGATATTGCAATGAGACATGCAAGGTGGTGTTGACTGGGGAGTTGCCGAGTATCGACAGATTTAGTCAGAACTTTGTGTACCTATATGCAAGTGAGGTAGTGTGACGATGACGGCACAGGTGTGAAGTCACCGTAAGACTTTCAGTGAGATGTGGCCACAAAGGCAACGCACAACCCTTCCCTAGTTAATGATTTACCTCCATCATTTACTAGTGAAGCGTTTGAGTCCACTCCAGGTGACATCAGTGGGGAAGAAATACTTCTCCCGAACCCGGCAGAGAATCTAATGGAATGCAAGCATCCAGCATAGCATTATGATTTATGACTATCAGCATACCTAGATGGTGTACCAGCCTCCACTATCGGTAGCCGCATACAACAGCTACATGGCACCAATAAATCGTCTGACACTGCAACACGGGCCATTCGTCTCGCTGCGGGCTCGACAAATTCCTCACGGGTCCACCGATTCTTCATTAGACGACACGACACGATAATTCAAGTGGTCACACAATAGTTAAAACTTGAAGTATTTATTTTTGAATTTTTATTTATTTTTGCCCTTTTTCAAGACCATAGACTTCTTATAGGTTTTCCTGTAATATGTAATTAAAGAACTATTTTTTGTATTTTTCTCAAGTACTTTCTTACAAAGTCTTCAATTTTCGTGCTTTCTTGACTAATTTTAAAACGATCCATTATATTTGAGATCCTAACAATAAGCCCTTTCATTTGACATGCATACGATATGGTTTGCAAAACAGTTCTTTTTTAATTTTGATTTTGTTAATTCTTTTTTCCAAAATTCTTTTGTTTTCTTTTACCTTTCAATAAGCCATTTCATTTGAAATGCATACGATATGGTTTGCAAAACAGTTCTTTTTTAATTTTGATTTTGTTAACTCTTTTTTCCAAAATTCTTTTGTCTTCTTTTACCTTCGTCTTTGGATCACAAAATGGCACATTTTTTTTATTAATGAAACTACATTTCCACAGACTGATCGTCCGTGCCTTTTTTTGCGTTACATCATCTCATTCGGTCCAGTAGTTTCGGAGAAAATTGGCTGTGAAGGGCGGTCGCCCAGACATTCGAGTGGTTCTCGTACTCGTCTGAAAAATGGACTATACAAACATGTCGTTATCGTGTCGTCTAATGAAACAATGCCTTTTTACGCTTGTTGGATAAATAATGAGATATCGTTCCCGAGTGAGACAGATGGCGGTAGGTGTTTCCTGGAAGTTAATGAGCTAGAGTACTTATATTAAATAGTTTTATTGTTATTAATATTGGGCTCACCGTTTCGTTTCAAGCTGGCGAGTTGCGACGCATTGGTGATATATTTGACGACCAATATAAAGTGACCCATCTGCTTGACTTCAACCCATTTTTGGCCCACTACTGGGCACGGGTCTCTCCGCTTGAGGAGGCTCAGAGCATACTCCACCACGCTGCTCCAGTGCGAATTGTTGGAGGGGTTAGTGGCCAACCCGAGGGTCGGAAGTTTTCAAATCGCCCGAGAGCCTCCGACAAGGCTTAACGACTATATTATGATAACAATCGGGACCGACGGCTTTTCGTGCCCTTCGAAGCACGGAAACGCTCAAGATTTTTTTTCCACTAGCGGTCACCCATCCAACTACTGACCGCACACGCTGTTATCGGGGTATGAGCGACCCATCTATCTGCTTGTTTAACGAAATACCAACGACGTATTCTCTTAAATTTTAATGACAAACAGTTGTGCTCTTCTATCAATGTGAGGGGTTAAGGTCATAATCCACTACAGTACAGGTGAGCAAATTAATTTCCCTTTTGTCAAAAGAAATGAAATTAATCGTCAACTTTTCTCGAGAACTCACAGAAGTTGAGTTTTTATACGTAAAGAATGAATACTAGTTAAGACCCATCAGACCATTCACCATACACTAGTACTGGTAAACAAAATACCACATAATTTAACTTTCCCGGGCAATAAATCACAACAACAGCGCGATGAAAACAATGCACTTAGTGCTTTACTACTCCCAGCGCTATACACACCTAATCGGTACCGGACAGCGTGAAATTCCTGTGCACATGCCAATATTTACTAGTAATTTTAATACACATTGCACAGAATATGGCGGGGAAATCGCGGAAATTTTACCCCATAGCGGATGAATTTCCAAAAATCCGATAGCCTGTGACACTCACAAATTATGTGGCTTTCTATTGGTAAAATAATTTTCAAAATCGGTTCAGTAGATCCAGAGATCCCTACAACTTCACAAACTATACCTCTTTATAATATTAGTATAGATTAAAACGTTTTCCACTAATTGGCATTTAAGTTACAATACTCACTAAGATTCTCATTATTTACATGACAAACCATATCAAGTATCACGAAACAGTCAAACAAATGCACGCAATCATGATCTTAGGATTTCTTCTACAAGATGCATAGAGCTAGAATCTAGATAGATGTATTTATTGTCAGTATCGGAGAATGAATCGTGAGAAACAAAAAGACGTTATTAACCATTCCCAACATAATACTATCTGAAGAGACTGTAAATGTCATGGCGATGAAAGATTAATCGAACGCGAAATCAAACGTGTTAAATAAATAAAAGTTTAGTTTAAAATAAAGCGACAGGAACAATAAATTGAAAACTAATACATGTTCAGATAGATAGAGCAAATATAATGATATTAAAACAGTAAATAATAAACAAGACCAATTGGTTAACTAGAAAGTTTTCGTCACGCGTGAAGCAGTATCCTCCTTTGCAATCAAGAAATATTGTCATCGATATGCAAGTTTGTAGCCTTGCAGTGTAGAATAATAAAGTATATTGTTTGTGTTTTACAATTTTTATTAAATTTTCACATCAGTATCATTTCCTGTGTTTACAAAGTAATTTAAGTTGCAATAAAATTTATTCCAAATTAACACAGCATAGAACACTGACTGGAATTATTTGCTTAATTAAATCGATTTGCAATAAATAAGAGAAAGGATTCCAATCGATTAATTCGGAAACATAACTTGAAATTAAAACTTCAAACTATTAATGACAGTGCAACTGTTTTACAGCAAAAGGCATTTCTTAATAGCGGCAATAAATTTATTTAATTAAGAAACATGTCGTTACGTTCAATAGAACATGTAACAGGATGTCTTAATAAGTAAATTAATTAAAAAAACAATATTTTTTATTACAGTGCAACTAACTTATTAATGGCATTAACATCGTCATCAGTAACAACAAAGGTAACACCGATGCGTTGCCGGCCAAGAAAGAAGACAGAGTTGATTACCACAGGTTGATTAACTTAGGTTTTAAGGTTTAATGAGCTATATTTTTCCTGTAGTCTGAATCCATTCTCTCGTCTCGTATAGTTGATTATTCTAATATAGAACGAGGGTGGTTGCTAGCTGTAGAAGTAAAAACCATTCGTTATCTTCTTTCTTCCTTCTCTCGTCTTTGTAATTCTCGGATCTCGGTGATAGCTATTACCTATGTACATTTTGTATAAATATTTTGTATAATAAAAAAAATACCTAATAAGCAAATAGCTAATGAAAATGTAATAAGGGCCTCTTTACAGACAATATCATCGAATATGGGAATATTTGATTTTGAAAGAATTCCTGCAGTACTGTGAACGAATGAGTGATGTATGCAGGAATTGATTGACTTTTTCTATTCTTTATTTTAATAAATTAAACTTAGTTTTTATTTAATTGTTATTCCTATTATTATTTTCTTGTATTAAGTTTTATGTTTTTTATTTTCTTTTTCTTTTTGTGTATTAATTAGTGTTACTAGTGCTAACCGTTCTAATTAATTAAAATAAATAATTAATAAATAAATGGGCATATGTTGTGATGGTGACTTAAATTCCGGAAAAATTAGAAACGTCACTCTATTTAATGCGGCGTGACCTCGCCGCTGTCTTATCCTTTCAATCGAACGTGGTAGACAATCGATAAAGAGACATTGACCTTTACTAGTGTTAGTAGGGTAACCATATTGTTAAAACTATAAACTACCTAGTTTTAACTTGTATTTCTTATTAAGCAAAGCTCTATCGATAAAGTTTAAGAAAAGTTTATAAATCCCCGTGTAAATAAATAATAAATAAACGATTTTTTGTTGTTATAATATCTTTAGTTTTCTGGCTCTTTTATTCGAAAAATTATTTATTTTGCTTACGGACAATCACGGTCTATGGTCTACGAGATGGTACTTAGGCTATTCAAATCCCGATTTAATTTGAGTTTCGAAATTTGTCTCTCCTAGTTTTAACTAACTGACATCAATCAAAGGCCAAAATAGAAACCTGTTTCAGTGTGTTTGAAGTCGTTGGTTGAGCAAAGCTGAGGTTTGACTAGGCAATTCTAGGTGCGGCGAAGATTTGAGGTTTGACTATATACCTATATCGGCCACAAGTCTCAAATTGGCAACCCTAAATATGCACACTAGAACAATACCGTAAGATGCCTAGATAAGAAAGCGGTATCGCTTGACAGATAGCTCCGACCGTCTGACATGAAGTTTCATCAGCAAAAAATCGAACAAAAGGAGTGAAAGTGAATTAGTGGAATAAAACAGATACCTCGATAGCTCGACAATGATCTCTGATGTATCCGAGCGGTTATGCATTGAGAATTGTTACAAAATATTGCGCGGGAGAGAAAATAGAAACCGTGCGGATCCTTGCCAATATCCTTGCCATAAAAACATGTCGCACCTTTAGAATTGTATCCAATATTCGTATTTTTTGGTAAACGCCAAAAATGTAATTAAAGAATTGGGCATTTTTTAGTGTTTAATGGGCATAGAATACATGTTTTTATGTGTTCAATGTATAAAAAAAATGTGAGCCGTCATGGGGCGGCTGGCAGATGTGAAACATCGAAATTATTTTATACAACTAATAGGCATAAAAATACAGATTATGACAGGAACTAAATATGGCATGATGAAAAAATACAATATTACGAATTGTCTCCAGAAAATGATGACAGTTTTGTCCTACTGTATGCTACAGCCTATCAAAATAAGTTTATTTATGATAACCCACATTGTGTTATTATATTTTTTTTTCATATTGCCCTGCCATAATAAGCGGCGAAGCGTCGCCACTCACCTCGCCAAAAATCAGGTTTACCCCTCGCCTATAGATGTTTCACATCAAAAATTTTCTTAAAATTTTTACATAAGCCACTTCAATTCTAAAGGTGCTATTTTGTTAAATTAGAAGCGAGTAGAGGTTTGGCTGGATCTCTCCCGGTAAAACGGAGCACTTCGCGAGGGAACACCATCTGTGCCGACCGTTACGATCCGACGTGTAGCTTATGACTTTAATATTAATATGCACTCTCGATATTAAGTTTAGCAATGATGTTTTAATAAATATAGATACGTTATGCCCTTACAAATCAACCGAAAAATCTGTTCCGATGTCCGCAAGGCACGCTTTATTGCTTTATGGCACGTCTTTATCGCTCTCGCGTCAAAACTACATTGCTATCTCTTTCTTCACCTGAATAAGAGTTCCCAATTGGGAATTTTTTGAGTCACACAACGCGCGCGCTTATGACATATCTGCCTATTTTTAATATATAATATCATCGAAGTTTAGGCATGTATAACACTTATCTTGCGTATGTAAATTTTAAGAGATATCCGTCATTACAACACTGTATAGCTCGTAGGCAGGTTCTGTTGAATGACAATTTAACGACTCTGAAAAGGAAGTCGTAATTTAATAATAGCTGCTAATTAGCTATATTCTAAGTACAACTAAACTTCTAAGCATTATATTAAGTAGATAAATAGAAGAACAATAGAAAGCTATTTTTTTTACTATAACAAAAAAAAACACAATTATAAAATGACTGAATGTATAATAACTTAATAACTCACTGAGTATAAGTGCAACGTTAATAATTATGTAGATATGTTTCAAATCGAATTCCGATATCACGAACTAAGACAACCTTATCGCTCTAGTACTTCGATTAATCAACCGGTACTTAACAGTATCTAATCAAGCCAAACCTTAACCGAATGAGGCAACCTGCGTGTTTGCACTAATTAACCCGTTACCGCGAACCACTGAATGGAGCTTGACAGTGTAAGCGACTTTTGATTGTGGATATTGCGGAGTAAGAATAGTGAAATCATTTTTTCTTTCTTCTCTCTTATTCGCTCTTATCATATATACCCTATATATTAATTAACTAATAAGTACTGTAAAAGTTGTACAACTGAAGTTAACCTCTGTAAACTGTAACATTTATTATACAAAAAGTGTCTGAACAAGGACGTCAACAGTCAACTAAGTTACATAAAAATTCGTAGCACTTGCGGCGTGACCAGCAAAGAATATGCAAGAGAAAGTGGCAGGATGTGGCAGATAATTTAATATAATTTAGTAAGAAACATTACGCTTGTCCTCGCTTCGCTTAGCACGGCACGACCCCACGTTTGGCACATTCGCTAAGGGGCCGTCCATTAATCACGTGAGGCTTGAAAGGGGGGGGAGGGGTTTGACAAAAATCACGAAAATATCACGAAGGGGGAGGGGGGGTGTAGTAAGATATCACGTGTATTTATTTTTTCGTCAAACGCGCGATTTTTAAATAGAAAAGCAGCGTGTAGTGTGACTTTGACTTGCCGTTGCCAGGCAACGAACGAAGGCCTCACGCGCCGCCACCGACTACCGGATCGGCATGTTTTGGATTAAAACAATGTCGAAAGTAGGTGATCTGTATAAAGACCTTTTTGCAGAGTATAAGAAAGGAAAAATACACGTGATGTTGGGGGAGGGGGGGGGGGGTAGTCTTAAACCTCACTACATATCACCAAGGGGGAGGGGGGGGTTAAAAAATGCTAAAAAAAGATCACGTGATTAATGGACGGCCCCTAACGAGCGGCTCCGTCTGCGTCCGTGGACGTGAGCATAATAAATCGCGTCGTACCCGCGTACCAGTACGCTAGTATGCCAGCCAATGACATTAAACTAAAGATACGTTATGCCCTTACAAATCAACCAAAAAATCTGTTCCGATCGAGCTACAACACACACACGTTTATCTTTTGTTTCATTAAACCGATCACACATTGATAAATTAAGTAAAAGGGATGGCACTACTAAAACCATAATAATAGTGAAAAAGTGAAAAAGTGTTTGTCGCTCGAGGTCGCTCGCGTCACAGCGCGTCACGAGATCTGTGACCAAATGGCACACATTTGCACACTTGGCACACTAACTAATTCAGTACGAAACAGTCAGTAAAAGTTAAAAGAAATATTCGATATTAGTACCAATATTTAACATAACATTTTATTTACTTACCTATGGTATGTAATCCATCATTTTTATTCAATTTGGAGATATGATTTTTTCGAAATCTCAAACCACTCGGCATTTTGGTGACAACTATAGACGGCCTCACTCACGGCAGCTATCAACTGTATGAATTGAAATCGCTACACTTGTGTACTTGTGACTGACGTACTTACAGCGCCGTGTTGGCATATCTTGTATATAATATCATTGATGCCAGCGTACTACCGTACCACCGCTCCCAAAGGTTAGCCGGTGTCGCTTTCGGCACATTTTGATAGCGCACGCAACTTTCTATTGCATTCCGTTTTACCTTGTTCGTAGTAATAAGACGTGATTACAATTTTATGCTGTTTGGGTTTGCATCGGTGCGTTCATTTGAGATCCCGGAGCCTCACCATAAGCGCCGGATAGCCATAATTTATAACCTGTAGTAGGATTGGGTATCTTTGTAAGATTTATTTCCCCCAAAAAACGAACGTTTGTATTACGGTGTTTGGGTTACGGTATCTATCGTGCATTGTTGCTTTAGTAGGTAGTAATCCCTACGAGTAGTAGTGCGAGCGCGAAGTTTCAGTTGGCCAACAGTTTGGTTAGTAAAGGAAGCAGCATCGCTTTTGCTGGACAACAGGACAAATCTTCAATACGTACTAAAAACGCATCTTAAAAATATGAAGACTGTTTTACAATACTCTTAGCACAGTAATGAAACCAAAAACTTGTAGACACAGTCTTTTCACATAGGTTCGAAGAACAAACTAGGTACTTTAGCTTTCACAGTTTTAATTCTTAGTTCTTCATTGACAATACAATCCATGTTTGAACGAGTTTCTAGTTGATACGGTTAATGTTAGCTGAAAATACAAAGTATCTATTTCAAAGTATAACATTCTGCGACATTACAAATACATGGATCTAAATTTAAATTCAATGCAGGAATAAATTGAAAACAACCAAATTCAAGGCTTTGTCCTTAGATCAAGGGATGCGAACAAAATAGTCCGAGAGCACGTGGTAAATATTAAGAAGGTCCGCAGTAGAAATACGAAACATTGTAGATATTAATTAGAGTTAGCAAATATTGATCTCCTCATGTAAACGGTAAATGATTAATCAATATTGAAAATATTTAAATAAAAAATGTAGAACGCTCCCGTGATTCAACAATATCGCGTGTTTTGTCTACACCGCATGTAAATGCTTTTGATAAAAAAGATGGTGAAATACTGACCAATAAACAGACATCGATTCAACACCAGTCTAAATAGTAAAGAATCGAGAGAGAGAGAGAGAGAGAGAGAGAGAGAGAGAGAGAGAGAGAGAGAGAACGCGATATACAAACCGTATAGACAAAATACGCAATCGGACAAGTCTATGTGCCAACACTCTTTTCGTATATGCCATTTAGTATCGTATGTGTTCGTAAACCATTCAAGTTAAAATACAGCAATTACTTTTTCCCGAACTGACTTTCCCCAAACTGCTCATCGTCTCCTAGACTACAATCGGTAATTCGATACGGATGTTCTGATCGCGGAAGGAATATCTTTCGTTCGGCCGGTACACAGCCGCTATCGCGTGGGCGGGACGCGAACACTCCGCACCTATCACATGGGTATTTTATCACCAGTAATAGAAGTAATGATAGACCTTAAACGCCATTCAACGCCATAGTTCAACACGTTTTGTTTAATTTGACGGTAAACCGAGTGATGAATTGGCTCCGTGAGGTGGTAAAGGTGACAGGATGATTGCATAGATGATATTGCTGATTTTGCTGAAGTCAATGATCACCACTTGTATTGTTGAAAGGGTCAATACACATATTTTATTCTGTAATAGGTGAGGTATGTCTACGAAAAGCGCACTCGCTCGCAGCTAGCCACAGACTCTCCGATATGCATAGACACTACATCCCCTACAGAAGTAAATGTTAATGTTGGTAAGAACCTACCATACGACATCCAAGACGACCCTGTATAACCTAGTTGGTAGCTGCGAAGCGAGGGGTCCCGGGTTCGATTCCCGGTCGGGGCAGATCTTTATTGACATAAATATTTGTACACGGGTCA
Organism: Thymelicus lineola; assembly: GCA_963932265.1. Taxonomy (NCBI): domain Eukaryota; kingdom Metazoa; phylum Arthropoda; class Insecta; order Lepidoptera; family Hesperiidae; genus Thymelicus; species Thymelicus lineola. The sequence continues at coordinate 16,004,453 of OZ010686.1, forward strand.
TGGGTGTAATTGTGATGTTTTATGTGTCGTCCATGCCACCCGCGACACAGGTAAAACCTACTGCGGGGGTATGAGTGTGTTAGCGTTTAATTTAATTTAATTGCTGGCTGTCGGAAATGGGATTATAATTTCACATATTACATATTAGTCAGCCTGCGTTTTCCAGAGTAATACGTGCCCTATTTGTTATTCCAGATTGTACGCCAAATTCTACTTGTATTTCTACTTGTACGCCAAATTCCATTAAAATCTGTTGTTTAGTTTTTGCTTGAAGGAGTAACAAACATACTTCTTCACAAACAAACTTTCCCATTTATAATATTAGTAGATAGGATTAAACTATGCACTAAATAACAAAAAATCAGTTACAATGATCGCTGTCAAGAAAATCCAAAGTTAATGGAAGAGGTACAAGTTTATTACAATCCCTTCAGTGTGCTAAACGAAAATAACCTTTACATTACCCTATAGGGGCTATAGGTCCAGTAGCCCATAAGTCTAGTGCAATTATCGGCTAATAACCAGGTTTCCAGTAATAAAAACATTAAGATAAAGCTGGTTTATGTTATTAGACAATCTTATCTCTACGGCCGCGTAAGAGTGGTCTATTAGCTTAGCCACTAAGCGTCACTAATGCACTAGAAAGTGTCCCTAGCAAGAGCTGTAAGCCTGTGTACACGAATTATAAGCACTGAGAGTACTAAGCAGAGGCGACTATAAAGCACACGGTTGTAAAATCAAACGATATGACTGTAAACGACAATCAGATAGCTGTTATCCTCTTGCTAAATCTTTAAATGCACAATGCAACCAACAAGACACTTTACAAGTAAATTAACAATTTCCATAATTTATTTTTGGAGCAGGTTACGAGGTTTCTGAGTTTCAAAATGTATCTTTACCAACTGACAGATAAAGAGTGTAACGGGGTCGAATCTGACATTTTACTTCAATTCACAACTGAATAGATTTAGATAACGCAAATCAAACATGATTATTGTTTGAATATTCCGTAACATGGAATGAAAGCTTACTGTATCAATAATTTTTTAATGGTATATGCTGTTTACTGTATATAACTTCAGTTCTGCTTGTAACTCATCTATACTAATATTATAAAGAGGAAAGATTTTATTGTTTGCATTGAATAGGCTCCGAAACTACCGAACCGATTTGAAAAATTCTTTCACTGTTGGGAAGCTACACTATCCCCGGGTGACATAGGCTTATATTATATATATCGTTTTACTATTTTTCCAGAAGCGAAGCGAGGGCGATTTCCTAGTTATTAATACTCATACAAATATTTGCTGGGTTTTATTCTATATTTTTGTATAGTAGCAACTTGTGAACGATGACCTAATCGCTGCGTAGGAAGAGTAGGATATCGATATTTCACATTTGAATCAATATTATACGGAATGTTAAGTTCTCAGTTGCCCCTGTTTACCCGCCTAATATGTTAATAGGGACGTCCACATCCAGTCACGATTTTATCATCACACACAACAGGTTCCACACAGTCGATTCACGCTTTGAAGCGATACATTCACTCGCTCCCGCCGCAAATAGGTCATGAGGTTTGCGGTGATTGCGATCGACTGCCCAATTAAATGAGCACATCGCTTTAATGACCGTATATATTTTCGCTATAAATTATATTAAAGGACTCGATGAGAATAAGGGTAATTATGCGATCGTGACTCCGAACTTAAATGTCACAGCATCTTCGAAACTCGCAGTGAAAGACGATTTTAATAAGAGGTAATTATCGAACGCTTTAAAAAAGAGCATGTCGTGTTTTTAGACACGAATTACGGTAATTATTGTCTGTGTAATTGAACATTACACAGATACTTACATTTTAACAGGCAATGAAATACTTGCTCATTGACAGTAAACGTAAACATTTTCAATCTATAAATCAAGTCCACCCTAGTATATCGCGCGATACACCGCATTCCGACCCGTAGGAACAGACACTTAACGATCCAAATAAGACCATTAGACCCATTTCCACCCATAAAGATTGGATACCACGAAAGTCCTTTTAAGTTGAAACAGAACAGTAGCGTTTAAACTTTTCTATCGATACGATCTCCGTTGACCGTATAAGTGCGCGGACAATCAACCGTTACAGGTTTTGCGTAGGGTTGACACTGTCAGACTATATGAATTTTTAGGTTAAGATTGTTACATTATTGAAACGTAACGCTGTAACGCTGGCCGCGTTATAAATTATGTTATAGTTTCACATAATCTTTAGAAGAAGCAAAATCCTTTAATCATACATGTATCACAAATATTATGCACGTCAATTTGTTGATTATTCTGCTCAAGACTTACTACAGACTTAATTATTTCAAAAAGTTTTCTTTCAATTTGTCAACAATACAATAGAAATTACTTTTGTTCATTCTTAGACACACAAAACAGCCAAAACAAAGAAATCTGTTGAGTTGATTAATTTAGAGCAAATCGATTACTCGATGTACACAAATATAATTACTATGTACTCTTATTCTACAACTTTCAAGACATTTCATAAAATTAATAATAATTTGAATCTTCAGGAGTGATTAAATCTTAACAAAAAGTACAGGAATATTTGTGAACAAAATTACAATAACTATTTCAGTTGAACAAGCACCCAACAGCGGCGACAACCCTCGTTCAGACAGGCGGGAACACTGATATCGTTTTCACTTTTATCGATAAAATCGATCGATACGGGTGATTCACTAGGATAGAACGCGGCGCTGTCAGTTTCATATCGACTGTGACTACAATGAAAATGACAAAATGGCTTAATCAAGTTTGAACTAGAAAGTTGCCTGAGCATACCATAATCGAATATTTTTATGAAACTAATCGTCGTAATGTTAGTAATGCTTCGATTTATCGACGGCTCAGAGCTGATGGCAGAGACGATGACATTTAAGTTATTCAACACCGTGAAAAAGTAATTGTAAATTCTTATTTGGATAGTTATAATTTTATACTTCACTGAAACGTATTGTTCAAGCGGACATACTTTCTAGTTAGGTATCGAATAAATGTTAAATGCATACCAAGCGCGAATATTTCAAACATTTAGAGCAAATACATAGGTCCGAATATCCGTGTGAACCGTAGAAAATAAGATTGCAGAAATCTTGTGTTCAAATAAGAAGATATTTAATGGTTTTCGGATAAAAACTTTACTTAAATTTCTAATGTTACAAATTTTAATAAGTACAAAACTGTCTATCTGCTCCGCTTGTATCCTTGAAGAATTAAATGAAAATATCGTGATGAGATCAGCACCATAATTCTTAAAGGTATGTAATGTAATTCACGCTGAAAACGTGGCAGCGTGACCTATATCCGTCACTGTTTCACCTGAGTAACTTCTTGACGTAAATGAGGATGATACTAATGACGTCGATTAATCTTCTCATTCTCTTTGCACTAACAGGGCATCAATACACAAGAGCAGTCGTCGAGTCATTTGGAACAACTAACGAGTGACGAGTCCATCCGCGATCGCTGTCACTGTCACATACGTAATGCACGTCTGCAATACGCTCAAACGCCGTACGTAACGTATTAATTACGAGGCTAATGATTGATTATATGGTTAAGCCGACAGGTATGGTCGCAACTCACTTATCATTATTAAGATTTCCGATAAAGACATTGGGTAGCGTTTTGCTTTAATTCCATATCGATTATATTATAGTTAATTTAATAAAACCAATGTGTTAATGATTAGTTACGGTGTTTTTCAATAACCTATCTATCCTTAATGTCTGGAAAAATTTGAAGGTAGGTAAAGTACCTAATAACAACGAAGTCTATAATGTTGTGACATTCTCCACAGTTGCTAAGCAAAGGTACGTATAAAATATTTTGTCTACCTAAAGCAAATTATCAGTTAAATGTAGTACAATAATGAACGCAGTGCAATAAATATCTCAAGCTGGAAGAATCAAAAAGTATGAAGACAATGAGATAAAAGGTACTGACCGAAGAACAAACCTTTCTCACACAATTTTACCTAATCAACTAGTTGTTCGAAACATAAGTTAATTTGCACCAGCTCAAAACTGAGTATAGCTAGAGATAGTGCTACAAGTAAGGGCCGTACTTTCTAGTTGTGTGCGTGGGCGCAACAACTGCTGTGCATTAATTAATGCAACTGCACACTAACGCGAAACGGATAAGTGAAACTGACTGTTGTCATAAATTGTTAGAAATATATATTAATGTAGAAAACATAAAAGACGTAGAAAAGGATCATAAAACTTTTACCAATATTTGTATGATTGGTATCAACCGAACAGTAAAGTAATCCAGGCCATCTATTTACTCGTATATTTTCACATATTGTATTTTCACAATACAGTTACAAACGAGAATTGAATAGAAGATTTGCAATTAATGTCTAAAACGATTACCTAGCAATCTATAATCCTGTGGCTCGGTTTATAGACCTTCTGTATCGAATAAGACGTCTAATGGTACGATTTCCGGGCCTGATTTAATAGATTAATGTATGTCACCATTTATGATTCGAAGTGTCAAGAAGAGAAGACGATACAAGAAGAAATAAAAATATTTCTTTGTTGAAACAAATAAATATTGTTATAAAAAATGCAAGGCAGTAGGTATTAAGATAAACATCATTAATTAAGATTGGTTTAACCGTAAGCCACATTGCCATTTGAAAAGTTCATAAATTTTGAAAACACGTGAAATGCCAAGGAGTTCGTAAATCAGTCGAGATGAAAGGATGAGGGGATATATTACGACTTTTCTTAGACGTCGTTTTGAAACTAAAATGTTACCGCGTCCTCAGTATCGAGGTTCTCGCGATGTTGCTCCGATAAAGACTTGGTTGCAACAAATGAGTTGAGGTGGTAATGAGTCATCAAACTATCGAGTACCTATAATAAATCTGAATATTTAATACCTAATTCTAAAGTACAGTAAAAGCAAATATTACTGCACATAAAAGCTGTCACACTGGCCGATACTAGGTTGTTCGTAGTGCGAGTGCTGCGACCTAAAAAGTTGGGAAGTAGCAAACTAACACCGAACTGAGATTGTTTTGTAACTTACACTATATTTATAAAAATGATGTCTCATTCAAATTCATTCCGTTTCAAACGTTTAATGGGCTAAGGTATGCTTTCTACAACTATTGTGATTTAGCTGGAGTAGAACGTCGCCTGTGGTTACAGACAACTTGTTGCTCGGATATTTTGCCAGGTGTTGCGAGATTGGAAAGCGAGCTGGTATTTCTTTGTTACCATGTTAAGTTTAATGAGAGAACAGTTTCGTTCAAATTATGTTGAATGCCAATGGAATATAGGAATGTTGAAAATAGTTCAGCAATTATTTTGTTGTTATAGTTAGGGCCCGCGCACTCAACCGACTTTTGTATCGTGAGCGATTTATCAATATTGTACTAAAGTTTATATGTAGTAATAAGTTAGGAACTCAATATGTAATTATTTTGTGCTGATTTAAATGTGAACGAACAGAGGAGCCATTTGTAAGTGGCGATTAACACAAATGGACATCAGTAACATTAAGTCATATAATAACCAAATAATCGATCGAATCGACCAGATTATAAAGCAACCCTAAACCAGATATGAGTCGGCGAGAGGGGTTTCCGGGCGAACTCAGTTATCATCAGCAACCGTCCAACCATACGTTGCAGGTTGCTGGAACCATTGTTTCCCCAGGCCTCACCGCATTATTCCGAATCATATTTTCAATGAAAGCGCAACGAAGCGGAAAGCATGGGTCAGTTTTTATGCGAACAAATTAAATCCACGGGCTCGTCATAATAAACGGCTTTGTATTTCGTGCTATTGTTGAGATATTTGAATGGTAAAAATAGTTGGTGTCGACGCAACGAATTGTAATTTAAATATTTTTAATTCAATACTCGGAAACAATCTCTTTAGAATAGGTTTCAGCATTCAACTATTTATATTTTATTTTGTCGCATAATTTAATATTACAACTTAGGTAACAGCTAAGGCATAATGAAGGCCAGTAAAATGCGACAATGACAAACTGTACGACTTCGGTTGACTCTCGGGATATATTAAGTACGTCGCGGAAAAGATAACCAGGGCATTATAAGCCGGCGAAAATCTCGTATTTACGACTCCTCAAAACATGAGCGCCGTCGTAAAAGATCCGATTTCGCCTGCAGTGCGCCGCGACTCCTGGTAGCTTCATTTATTACCGGGGTATTGATAGGCAATAAAATAATAACGACTGCAGCTTTCCCCACTCAGCTTTTATAGATAGCGTAACCTGAAACGCTGTTGCTCAGCTTATCTCGTATTATTTTTAACGTCTGACCTTTTCCTGTCAGGCGTTCGAAGATAGCTTCACAGTTCTTCACGTACCCGGTGTTTTAAGTACCAGTATCATAAGTTAGGTAAGTATCTACTTAAGATAATGCGTGAGTTAGTCCTCCGATATAGACGTAAATCATAATGCATGACTTCGTCATAAATGTTGTAAACCTTCCAGAGTGCCAGTATTTTAGCTTGACCCCTTGCTTTGTAATGGGTTATAAATCTTATAATATAAGCCTTAATGTCTTAATTATGCGGAATTTATCAAAAGCTTGAAGAAATTGTAATATGAGGAACATATGTCGTCTTCCCTGTAGCGGAACTTGCGATTCGTCAAAAAGTCTCGCATGACGAACTGCATACGAATCTGTCTAGCACTCCCACTTAGTAAAGCCTGTAATCAAGCCGCTGTGCCAGACTTGGTCGAACGCTTTGGCCACGTCAAAGAAGAGGGCACACGTTCCTCTGGGTCTTTTGCGATTGAAGCCCTCAAGAAAATACTCCATTTTGCAGTGCACCTATTGAATGCACGAGTGTTTGACTCTGAAGCCAAATTGCTCATCCATTATGAGGTTTTTGGAATATGCAGCCTTGAGACGGCCGAGAAGTGTCTTCGTAGATTTAACCAAACGTATTTAGTAAACTGATAGGACGATATCTCGAAGGCTGGTTTTTAGGTTTACCGGGCTTGTGAATGCCTATTATCTCTGCCTCTTTCCAGGCGTCTGGGAACATGCAGGTGCATACTGCATAGGAAAGCGTTAAAAATATCTATGATCGAGGCTAACAGGAATGGAGGAAGGCCTTTTTGGGGTGAATGTCGGCCAGGCATTCGGCCTTATCTAAGGTTGTCGAACGCGGCTGGTAGGTACAGACGAGTCAATGGAGGCACTGACTGAGTCTTTGATCGGAGGGATTGTTTGGTGCGCATCATGTACCCGCTGCAGCGCTGGGCCAAACGCGCCAATCTTATGATCGTGTTCAACACAAAACTATTTACAGCCACGTTACGTTACACAAGGAAATGGATTGCAATGATTTCTTAACCCTAATTAATTAGCAGAAACGTTGAGCCAGCGGTGAAAGCATTGTTTGGTCGGTGCAGGATCGCACAATGCCGGGTCTTGCGCGGGCGGCGCGGCGCGGCAGTGTGGCGTGGGCGCGAATCTTAATTACTGTATATACCCAGATTAGTGTTATTACCCAGCTTCGAGTGGTTGCGGGTTCTATTCTAACTTACAATCACAGATATATCTTAATGGGGTGTTCTTAATCTCTTATAATGGAAGAGCAAATTATAATGATAATAAATGAAAAAAGAGTTCAAGAGGCATTTGATGTGGTGCCGTCGACTTTATTCACCTGAGTTAATTCACCCAGGTGTTTTAAGTCTACTTTTAGTGTACTTTATTCACCTATGCACCCAGGTGATTTAAATCTACTGATCGAGGTGAATTGGTATAAGTAGACTTAATTCACCTATCATTTTAGTCAATGCAATTAGGGATGTTGGAATGATATTCCGATTCGATTTTGTGTAGCAATCGATTTTATTTACGAAGAAGTTTTAATCGATTTAATATAACGCTATTCGTTGATTTATTAGATAACATATAATAATAATTTATTACTTACGTACATTTATTATATACATACAATAAATAATAATACCAGAGATATGCAAAATAGTTTATAAAATGTATTTAAATAATAAATGCAAATACTTTTCATTTTTTTCCATTTCAAATTCAAAATTATTTCATAAATTCATAGATTTAATAAAAAAAATATACATATCTACTGCGAATGATGATTTTAGTACATGTGAAGAATCCAATAATTTATAATATTAAAAGTAAAATTACAGTATACTACTTGTTTTATTAGTTACACTTGTGTTATAACTTGCCACATTTTTATTTTTCAATTTCTCATGGAAAAATCAATCTGAATTATGTTCGATATGTAAGCCATTAACTCGACAAATAACGATATTGATAAATGTCAGAGCTAAGACACATCGCTTCATTAGTGACAAGAAAATGAAAGTTCTATCAAGTAACGCATTTTTTTGTTTATGTTTGCTTGTCAATAATTATCGAGTATCATAGGCATGCAAAAGTGTCAAAAGTGAAATGCCAAATTGCAAAGAGTATAGGTAGACTACACGCAATATTTGTTGACTTGATTTAACTATGCAACTAGGTGAACTAATTTGTTTTTGGTATTTGAGAATAATTATAATTATCTAATACTAAACTTATAGTTTTATAAGATTACAACTAGAAGGGGAACGTAATCGAATATGTTTTATTATTATGCGCTTAATTTATCTACGAAATTATTCGTATATAATTCTAAATGTCATATTGTCATGATTATGCCCCCGCCTAACAAGACTTTTAGCTTTCGTATTTAAAAGAGTTTAATAAAATTTTAGATGTCTTCACATTCATCCAACAAACTATATCTACAATTGAATATCGTAGCAAGCGCTGGTTCCATTCTTCGAAGATACTTCCGTTACTGAGAACCGATAAGTATATACCTGGTCATCATCAGACCTTCAGAAAGTATCATGTAGTAGCACCCGTACTCAATCAGATAAATGTTGAAAGCTAGGTCATCCTAAGTACTTCCGTTACTGAGAACCGATAAGTATATACCTGGTCATCATCAGACCTTCAGAATGTATCATGTAGTAGCACCCGTACTCACTCAGATAAATGTTGAAAGCTAGGTCATCCTAAGTAGGTACTTCCGTTACTGAGAACCGATAAGTTAAGAACCGACCGTCACGCGACATGCGACACACATACCAAAAAGTTTGAGACGATGTAATAAAAGTTCCACATTAAAATAAAATATCATTTTAGAAAGATTCGATTTTACACTAAAATATTTTTTTAATAAGGTAAATTCAGTTTACACCTCGGCAGTAGGCTCGTGTATAGCTTGCCTTAATCACCTAGGTGAATTTAGGTCTACCGATTTAGTATACTTAATTCACCTCGATCAGTAGATTTAAATCACCTGGGTGCATAGGTGAATAAAGTACACTAAAAGTAGACTTAAAAAACCTGGGTGAATTAACTCAGGTGAATAAAGTCGACGGCACCGATACCGGTGCCGGTCAGCTAAGCGAATCATGAATTACCTAAAGAACAAAGTTCCGTAAAGTAAATATCAACAAAAGGGTACGATAACCTTCAACCCACAGAACAATAAACAGACAGATTATCACAAAACACAACGGATATCTAGTAAATTTCGCAAGCGTTCGCATTAAGCGCGACCGCAGACCTGGAGATTCAAAGGCGGCACGGACAGACATACTCGTATTAATAAGGAAATGTTTTAGTTAATGGCTTCTTGCTATCGCGGTGGATATAACGGTGCTATAAGCGTTACTTAGTACTGTCGTTTCCATGATTGTTAGCGATAAATAAAGGAGGGAACAATTGAGGGTAGATCTGCATCTAACGTGGGCAATTATTTTAATCTATGACATCTGTATTTTAAACATCATTTATTTATTTATTTGTCGGAGATCATAAAATGTGTATAAGATGGCAACACTATGCGAATTAACTACTGTCATCGTTGAAGTAAGATTATAAGAGTGAAACGTCATTGTCACTCTGGCTGAACGTCAAACGAGCAGTCATCTTGTGGCAACCATCAACTGGACCACGAGAGAACCGATGGACGCCTAGACAAGAACGTAGTTACTTAAAGACGGAACGCGACGTGTGAATTGTATTGTGAGATCAGATTGACGAGTAACAGGATCAGACGATTATGCGAGGCATTGGGGTGGCTGTAAGGGGTGATGGGAGGCCACTGGGCCGTCGTGCCCTATTATTTGTTGGCTGTTACTCGGATAATTGAAGACAAGCAGTTCTAATGGCGTGTTTAATTATAACCAGTGTAAAACCTGTGTTAAAATGAGTTTCTGACTAAAGTGATGTAAACGCCCACTGATGTTATTATTTCCCGAACCACCACCAAACCAGGCATTATCTCCGTTATCAGAAGTGGCATGTAGCTCAAGCCCCAAGAAAAGGCTATCTGACAATACCTACTGCAATACCTACGGACCGGCAAACGAGACCCTGACGTTGGTTTGCAAAACATTACGAAAAGTTTTACGAAGAAGTACATCAGCGAGTGTAACATCGATAAGTGAGTTTTATTATTGAAAACACGACGAAACAATTCGAGAAAACTAATGTAGGTATTTGAGAATGAACACGAATGAAACTTGACGAGAATAATTGCACGATGGAATACCTACTGTAGGTAGGGCTACTGTAACAGTAGCCCCAGTAAGAAAGACTTCAGCGAGTTCCGTGACCAAGACAAAGTTATTCACCGGTTCTCAAATCTCGTAAGGAATCTGAATATCTGCTGTGTGTAAGTGTACACAAGTGTTGTAATAAGTTCATACAAGCTTGCATTATTGTACCCGGGAAGCGGATATAAGTCCACTGAGGAACTTGACGAGGGCTGACTGTGCCACCACTACTGAAAATCAGGTGAACTGTATTGTTTTATGTTGGATGAATGTCTTGAAATATTAAGGACACAATAGTTTGTGTATCCATGTACCTAATATGTTTTGGTTACTTACAATATGATTTTAAGAAAGTCTATAGTATGGTACTGTTTTGAGATCATATTTAAGATTGACACATACAACAAATAATAAAAGCTAAGATAAAAGATTAAGACCAAATTAGGTAGCTAAGTACCTACTTACTGTTAATTTGAAAAAGTGAATTGATTATTTAGTTAGTTATTATCCTTAAAAGTTTACTATAGACAGCTGACAGGCTATGCTATATTATGTTACCTTAACTTGGGTTATGGTGCCAGGATAACTAAAGGAAACTTGTAGTAACAAGAACAGTAGTCTTGTGATATAGTTACAGTTCTGTGGTTTTAAAATCTTCCCAAAGAAACAGTACAGAATGGAAATATAGACTAACTAGCTTAACTACTTGCTATCTGCATAGTTAATAGTCATGACTATTACAAGCGATTATGCTGGGCAATACATTATGATGTTATGAGCTATTTTATAAAGTAAAAATTAAGTGCTTCATTTGTGAAACCAATGAGGCAGGTACCTTTTTGTGATGGAGATGGTATACTTGGTATTACAGTGTGTTCTTTTGTGTTTCTTTTGCGTACTTGGTTTATTGTCACACTAATGTGACTAGGGTAAAAGCACTCATTTGTTACCTGTAGGGTAAGACAGTAACTTGCTACCTGTAGGGTAAAGACACTTGTTTACGACCAGTAGGGTAAAAGCACCAAATTGCGATCATTGAATAAAATGAATTTAATTATTTTGTTTTCTTTAGACAAATGATAAACAATGCAGCATAGTTTTGATTTCATAAAGAATCTAACGTTTTGAGAGATTTAATGAATTTTAGTAAACTTACCGAACTAAGGTTATTAAGAACCAGTATGAGTGTATTGTTTTTTTTTGGACACTCTAAACGTTTTATAAATCAAGAACATTAAATCATTTTGTTGTTCTTTGCTTTGCTGTTTACTCTCGGTGCAGAAAAGTGAAGTTAAGGAATGGCGTGTTTGTTGTCGTTTGTTTTGTGTTTCAGTGGCAATAACGGCTGACGGTGGTTCGGATGATATTTGAAATGAATTGGTTGCAATGAGAAACGTAACGACAGTAAACGCGAGTAAATGAGAACCGTGGAATTTTACAAAGAAAATATGTGAACCTACCCCCAGATACTCGCCTCACGCAAGATGTCGATATTCAGTCGAGAAGCAATTATGGTGGAAGTGAACGGTGGAACGGAGTGCGTTACTATTTGAACATAGAACACGAGGACGTGTTCAATTTGTCAGAGATGGCCGAGGGAGTAATAGCATCCAAGACTTGGTGTGGTAAACCAACACAAGACAACAAACCAAATAAACCAAAAAAAAAAATCATTGCATTTCAGGTTTTTCAGAGTTAAGATTTTGTAAATTTTATTTTGTGTAAGAATGTTGTGCTTCGAAAAACTGGAACATGCAAGGTTTTCCAGAAAATAAGATTGATTAGAAAGAACTGGTTAGAAAGGTGGTTTGCGTAAACTACAAATCGTTTCGTTGTATTTGTGCTTGATTCAACGAAGTATTATAAAGTCATTGTACAGTATCTTTCAACGTAATTATGATTAACAAAGTTATTCAAAGTCAGTGCAAGTTTTGTGACACCAGAAGCGTTCTGTAAATGATATTAAGAATATTCAATTTTCAACAACATCTTGAACATCTTGATATTCTTTAATTATCGTCTACCTTCAGTTCAGAAAAATAACAATTAGACATTTCGTGTTTCTGTCTTTTGTTTTTTGTGTGTGTTTCAGATAAAATAAGTGACAATGACAGTTGTATGGACATGCAATCTGTGAATATCTGAGCGGTGACGAGAAGTTACATCAATGCGAGATAAGTAGGACTGGCGTCAACTACCTGCATTTAATTTTGTTGATAGTGACGGGAGCGCATCGTGGCTTACGATGAGCATCGTCGGTGATTGTATGGCGACATGATATAACAGGTGATCTGTATTGATACTTTTGTAGCTAATTTTGATTACTGCTCACTGACAGTAATTGTTCCTTGTTGAGTTCGTGTACTTGACGATTTTTGGTAATGAAGGCCACAGAGAGAATTTGGTGAGCGAAATGAGCGAATTGAATGCCTATTTGCCATTTAAAGGTGTCATGCAAAGATAGTAATTCCTTTACTGATTTGTTGAATTGTTTTTGAGAATCTTTAAGACAGACGGGATAACACACTAAAAATTTCTTAAAATCTTCACAGTAAGTGAACCGATTGTCGATTGTTGATTGTTTTGATGAGTAGTAAGTGGTATGCAAGTCGCTCAGATAGCATGCGGCTCCAGTCATTCGTAGGCGTAGGCGTAAGAACGGGCACTAGATTTCCCGCCGCAGTGCGGCCACGACTGTGAGTGGCGTGCGAATGACTTGGAGCTGTAAGCAGTCGCTGATCAAATGATACCGCTGGTTAAGCGATGCCGCTGGTTAAGTGATGCCGCTGGTTAAGTGATGCCGCTGGTTAAGTGATGCCGCTGGTTAAGTGATGCCGCTGGTTAAGCGATGCCGCTGGTTAAGTGATGCCGCTGGTTAAGTGATGCCGCTGGTTAAGTGATGCCGCTGGTTAAGCGATGCCGCTGGTTAAGTGATGCCGCTGGTTAAGCGATGCCGCTGGTTAAGTGATGCCGCTGGTTAAGTGATGCCGCTGGTTAAGCGATGCCGCTGGTTAAGTGATGCCGCTGGTTAAGCGATGCCGCTGGTTAAGTGATGCCGCTGGTTAAGCGATGCCGCTGGTTAAGTGATGCCGCTGGATAAGTGATGTCGCTAATTAAGCGATGTCGCTTGTTAAGTGATGCCACTGGATAAGTGACGCCGTTGGTTAAGCAATGTTGTTAGGTAAACGATGCCGCCGAACAGGCGATGATGGAGATGAAATTCATTACCTTATTAATTCAAATTGTGTCTTATCGAGTTAATGGCAAAGTTGATTTTATTAAAAGTAACTGTAATCTAAATTATCTTTGAGTGCCATGAAGCCTTTCTTTTTAAAGCTAGATCGTGTTATCAGATTGTAGTTCTTGGTAATTTTATCCCGTTCTGGCTGCTACATATTATGTTTTCATTATGAAGCCTTGAGGCTTGAGGTCAGGGAGGCCGAGTGGGAAACATTTACTTTGCGAAGGTTATGTCCTTTCCAGATGGTCCCCTGCTGCCTCACCGAGGACGGTGAGATCGTCACGATGGCCGTGTCGGAGATCATAAAATGTGTATAAGATGGCAACACTATGCGAATTAACTACTGTCATCGTTGAAGTAAGATTATAAGAGTGAAACGTCATTGTCACTCTGGCTGAACGTCAAACGAGCAGTCATCTTGTGGCAACCATCAACTGGACCACGAGAGAACCGATGGACGCCTAGACAAGAACGTAGTTACTTAAAGACGGAACGCGACGTGTGAATTGTATTGTGAGATCAGATTGACGAGTAACAGGATCAGACGATTATGCGAGGCATTGGGGTGGCTGTAAGGGGTGATGGGAGGCCACTGGGCCGTCGTGCCCTATTATTTGTTGGCTGTTACTCGGATAATTGAAGACAAGCAGTTCTAATGGCGTGTTTAATTATAACCAGTGTAAAACCTGTGTTAAAATGAGTTTCTGACTAAAGTGATGTAAACGCCCACTGATGTTATTATTTCCCGAACCACCACCAAACCAGGCATTATCTCCGTTATATTTATTTATTAATTTATACGGGTAACTCGGGTCATTATTGCATAACTCACCTACTCGTCTACTTAAGCTTAAAATTTGTCATTTTAGAGACCAGAGCTAACGCCCCAACTCAAAGTCACTAACGGTTATTAAATCGCTCTTTAGTAAAGAATCACCATACAAATTCTGTACTAAGGATCGATTTAAGTAACCATCAGTGACTCTGAGTAAGACTGATGGGTTCTTATGTGAATGTATGCATTAGTATACTTTTCAAAAGCTATGAATTGATTTGCTTTAGCATCCTATCCGTATTAACGGAAAACCTGTCTAGTACCAAATATTTCGCGAAAATATTTATTGATAACCCAAATCTTTTAAGTAAATTCTGCTACTATTCCAATTTTATAAATGGCTTTCGATATTATGGGTAAGTATTTGTCTAAACCCTTTGGCTATCGCACACGAAGCGTAAAAATCGCTTTAGTTCCACTGCACAATAGTTGCACTGCACATGCTCAACTATTGCTTAATATTATTTCACATGCTAAACTTGTCCCTAATCGTATACCTTCTTTGACGTCTAGACAGCTACAATCTGCATATATGACGCAAACAGCACACAAGTTACGAACTACAATGATCCAATGATCCAACAATCACTGAACGAGTTTCTCGATCATATCTAGCGCTATTGAATAGTGACGTGAAGTGTTACGAGTTACGATATCGATAATACCGATTGTATAATCGTACAATGATGCGTTAGATCGCTTAGATGTTTATCGGGTATGGAGCTTAGATACAATGTTACGAGCTTTACATTGCAAAACGCATTGAGCTGTTTGAATGATGGTGACGCACCTCTTTTGAACTTTAACACCTGGCTTAAGATTGTGTCGGTCGTTTTTTTGTTATGATACGAAGGAAGTAGACAGGCTTCAACCCTAAGCAAAAAATAGTCAAGAATTGTTGGATACGCTACGAAGAAGTTGGTTACTTGACGTGTAAAATTAAGTTACAAATCAAATATGGATCATCGTATAATGTGCTTTATACATATAATTTTTTATACTCAAGCATCCATGTACGGCATTGCTTACAATTCATATTATGTTTAACACATGTAGTTCATAAACCATATAGACTTTTTATAAACATTTAAAAAGGCGTAATTCAATTAATCCTTATAAATTCAACCGATGTATTCTGTTCGCAATATAAGTACAACATACAAAGGGCTACCATCACCTAAATCTCCGCTGCCGATAAAAAATTCCCAGATCAAAATTACTGATCAATTTAGCAGCTCAACGGCGCGGCGGCGACTCGATAACCAGCGCGTTTTTATCAACATACTTCGCTACATTTCCAAAATGGCGCACTATAAAAAACTTTTTGTCGACGCGCCGCCGCGGCGTAAGTACTGTCAAAAGTGTCCTGCTTTTACCCGGGTAATTAAAGAAATCCGGGTAATTCCAGACGGTTGGCACTGTTGGCAGCCCTAACCACGCACTATAAAGGTCGTAGCCCATCTAAACGACACTGCTCCCACCCAACCAAAGTATGAGAATTCAAATATAAACTTTATATCGTGCTCTGCAGGTACAACTATTGAGTGGCAAGGTTGCGGTAAGCTTGCTTCCCGCGCGTGGGCTGCTAATTTTTGTTGTTACTGTAAAGTGCACCTACAAAGAACGATTTTAAGTCTATATTTGAATTCTCATACTTTGGTTGGGTGGGATCGGTGTCGTGTAGATGAGCTACGACCTTAAAACAGGAATAGTGACGTGATATAAGAGGCGTGGACTGCAGTAACACACGGCACACGCACGAGACACGCAGGCTGCCTATTACCACGAAATAACATGACGCGGCTAGAGATTATTTAATGATATTCGCTTACTTACAACTCTTACAACCAATAACTGTCCGGTCGCAAATAACTCGAAACATGATGCATGTCAGACGATGGTACATACCTGTAACAAATAAATTATCATTAATTAACACAATACATTTGCATTATATTTAGTTAGTTTTCAATATGTTTCATAGTCTGAATAGCATACATGACAAATTGTTTCTGTCAGTCTATTGAACTTAATTAATTTAAAGATTTTTACGGAAACTTTATAGATACGTAAGAGCATAAAGAAGACATTGTATTTAACGCCGATGTGTAACAGCACTGGCAACAGCTACGTTTAGTATACAATATAACAATATACAACAATACAATAGTATACAACAATAGTATACAATATAAAATACATAATATAATATCGATTCACAGACACAAACAAGCGTATAGAAATTAGTGGCTAATTTTCAACAAAATGATCCGAGGACCAAAACAATAATTTTTTTATTCTCCAATGATATTTATAGATACATAATGCCCTTACAAATCAACCAAAAAATCTGTTTCGACCGAGCTACAACACACACACATGTTTATCTTTTGTTTCACTACACCAATCTTTATTACATTGATAAATTATGTAAAAGGGATGGCACTACTAAAACCATGATAGTGAAAAAGACAACTAGACGGCCTCACTCAGAGGCAGCTATCAACTGTCTGAATTAAAATCGCTATACTTGACTAATTTCGACTGACGTAATTTCAGCGCCGTCTTGGCATATCTACCTCTTTTTATACATATAATATCATTGTTATTCCCTATATTATTGTTAATACTGTGCGTGAAATATCGTTTGTCCATTGTACGTAGCAAGTTTTCCGCGGCCCTATCGATCCCTTGTAAAGGCCGCTCGACCTTGTACTTACCTGGCGAGGTCGCGCGAGGATCCCGGACGAACGGTTGGGGCCAGGGACAGAGTTCAAGGACCCTTTATACGTCACAATTTTTACGGCTATAGCCTACCAAAGGGCCCATGGACTTACAGAACCCGATTGATTCGAATAAATGGTTATGTTACGTGAAGCAGGTTGGATTTAAATTGATTAGGTAGGTATATTATCAGTTTTACTCTATTATGCACACAAATAACTGCATAGAACTGATCGCGCTCCGTAAAGGACTTTGAAGAAAATGCAATGTTACTTTTGAAATGCAGCGACGAACCTATAGCACCATTCAAATGTTGATTTATATCTCAAGAACGTTGAACCTCCTACTAAGTCAATAATAAAATGCGTTGCTAAAAACGTATCAGGTTTCTGCCTATTGTGTTTCAATACCAATATACCTAGTATTATTTCAATCTAGATTAGAACTGAATTAAGGCCTTCTTATACATATATGAAGCACTCATAAGCTTGTGCAAAGTTAAGCAACAGCGGGCGCGGTCGGTAATTGGATGGGTGACCGTTACCTATAGCAAAAATTTCTTGAGCGCTTTGGAGCTCATGTAAAGCTGCTGGTCTCGGTTGTTATCATAATATGATAACAGTCGTTAAGCCATGTTGGTGGCCCTCGGGCGACTTTAAAACTTTGTCTAAAGTTGGCCACGAAACCCTCCACCGATACACATTGGAGCAGCGTGGTGGAGTATGCTCTAGACCTCCACAAGAGGAGAGACCCGTGCTTTTCGTGGACCATCAATGTATTGAAGCCACTTCTTTTGTAATTATTTGAGTAAAATATATATCATAACCTCAAGATTTTATTACAAAAAAAAACTAAAGATTTGTAGAAAATGTCTGCAATGTTGAAAGCTCGCCGTTTTGCTAGTTTGTGTGTTATGTATGTGGATTCTGTCAGTCAGTTTAGACCTTGACCGCGTATCGAATCGAATAGATAGACGAAGGAAAGTCTAGGTCAATGTTTCTCGTATCGATTTTCCAGTTCAAAGTGACTCTACTAATGTCAAGGCTTTTAACGTCACTTGAGAATACTCACTCAATACGATTGGTTATTTAGAAAAAACTAATATAAAGCATATAAAAAAGACGATAAAAAAGACGACTCACGTACAAGCACGTGCTTTATCTTCTAACATATAAAATTCTCGTGTCACAGTGTTTGTAACAAAACTCCTCCGAAACGGCTTGACCGATTCTTATGAAATTTACGAAACCCTTCCATCGAAGCAAAACTGGTGGAAGTAAAAACTGGAGACATAAAATATGCCAGTCGACCTGACCATGACAGTAATGGGTAACCGAGTGCAGATATGACATCGTCTTCCGATATAATATTTTTTTATTATAATGTTCCCAGTTATGGCATTTTAATTATAAGATACTTTACTACACCACATGATCTATTTATTTATGACTATTTATTTAATTAAATTTATGTTCGACTTGTGATAATAATATTGTATCCGGGCTTCTAAACAATAAGTCTCAAGTAACTCTTCAACGGTTAATAGCAAACTCGAGTTTGGAACAAGCTCAAGGATGATTTTAGTGTTTTAAACTATACTTGTTATTTATTCTATATCACAATCCAAAGTTAATATTAAAATAAACATAAAAGAGTAATACATAAATGAACATTAAAGAGTTGAGCAAGTTCACTCGTCATTTATACGATTCATACGATGACACGACCAGTCATGCCAGATCATTTTTTATGGATGGATTGTGAACTGTCAATGGGTTTCATTGTGATGAACTATATGTATATGTATGCTAGCTTTAGCCCGTGGCTTCACCCGTGGTAGAGTGGTTTCGAAACGAAATTTTTAATTAATTAATTTAAATTTCTAAAACCACAAGGATTTTTTACTATTAGATATTAGACGATGCCCGTGGCTTTGCGCGCGTGGATATCGATTTTTCACAAATCCCACGGGAACTGAACTTTTCCGGGATAAAAAGTACCGAGCCTCTGATCTCTGATCCAAGGTTATCTCCATTCCAATTTTCAACCAAATCGGTTAAGTAGTTGTGGCGTGATTGAGGAACAAACATCCAAACATCTTCACAAACTTTCACATGGGTAATATTAGGGATTCGCATCCTGTACTTGAACCGTATAAATAACAGAACACATAAAATAGTGAATGATAAATCGTCAGTCGTTTTTAACACTGGTCGTGATGTGTCTGTATGTACGTCATTTGTTACCAATTGTGTACGCCAATGTGTACGAGTACAATAAAAGCTATGAACTTTATAAAAAGCGCCAAATAAACGGAATTCCTTTAAAGTCCCGGATTTGTCAATAGGCCGTATAGGCCGCGGCCTAGGGGCGGCAGCGTCCTAGGGGCGGCAGATTTCAGAAGATGACAGTATAGATGATTTTGCTATTAAAAGTGTCGCAAAAACTTGTAATTCTTGTTTTTTTACGCACTTTCTTAGTGACTAATTCAGTGCCTTCCTTACTATGAGTGGAAAATTATTATTTTAGAAAGATACATGGGGCGGAGGAAATAAATTGGCCTACACTCATAAAAAATATAAATCTGGCACTGCCTTTTCATACTTACATGGCATCAGAAGTTAAGTTCACGACTGTAAAAATAAAACTTTCTATGAAAAAGACAGAGATACGCGGTTAATAAGAAACACGCGACACTTTTAAATAAGAGGTTCGAGTAAGTACAGTTACTCGAGACGCGAGTAAAAGATAAATAAAACGCATGCACGGTATGCTAAAAAATAAAATTCGGCATTATATTCAGACGAAATTACGGATCACGAGAAACAATGGCCGATGCAAATTGTGGCTGGACGTCGAATTATTTATTGAGCTGCCGCAAAAAAGATGCAACTTGTACAATTGAATGCACCATAAAGGGTAGCCACCATAAGCTTTTAAGGCAACCGTGCCATCGTCAGGGAAATATTAAATTAAAAAGAGACCCGGAAAGGTTTGGCGGATACGAGGAATTTAATATAAAAAGGTTTAGCCGGGAGATCTCTGCTTCACATCGTAAAGTCGGAATTGACGACAGGCGCCCGCGCCAACGGAACACACATGGATATTAAAGATTATAGAGCATGAGAGATTTAATTTTGCATGATGAAGTCTTTAAAAATAGTTGGATACCGTTGGATTGAATGAGTAGTTATGTTTTATATCAATACAATACTCTATTTTAAATGCGATCATGGGAATTATGTAATCAGAAAATAGGAATTATAGATTCTGAAATTAAGGTTTGTTGGTTTCGTGTCTTAATTTACATAATACCTTATTCACTTTTACCATGAAATCGCATTGTTCTAATTTATTGCGTTACAAGGTTTGCAATACTGTACTGGTACGGCTAGGCGTTAGAATCCAACAATATTTCAAATCATTAGTCGAATTTCGTGTTCTCGGACTTAACAGAGAAAGTGGCTCACTACTGGTCTTGGTGCGATCCAGTGATAGCCGAGGGCGAGAACGAGTAGCGATAGAAGAAGTGAGTTTCATTTGCATACTAAGAAAATTGTAAGTTAATTCAAAGTACCTAATATCCTGTAGAGCGCTAGTGTATCAACTAGCTATCAATGACGGTGAAGTGTACAAAAATATTGAGATATTTATTTATAACGCTACAACTCATAGCTCCACACTAAAATTCCCTGTGGGTGCCTTGGACAAAACGCAAAGACCGAGAACAGAAATTCAAACTTATCATTCAAATTCCCGCCGCGCTGGGAATCGAACCCAGGACCCTTCGCACGGCGGTCTGGTGCGGCGTGGTGACCCTTACACCACGTGGGTTGTCAATTACTGCGCTGTGAATGGCTGGATGTTTGGCTACCCTTTAAACTGTAGCCTACGTTTTTGCCGTCATCCGTTTTGGCCTCATCGAACTTACCTCGTCCGTTGTTAGCTTGGACTCGAGGGCGGATGGAGCTCCCTATCAAAACTAATCCATGAAAATAACCTACTTACTTACGGAAACCTTATAATTTTACAGTAAATATGCTGTGAAAAATCAAACCTTTTACTTCAAATGACTTCGACTATCGACTACTGAAAAATAAATTGACGATTAATAACCAACGGACGGCATTTATAAAGTTCGTTAGCTGAAAATGCTAAACTTTAATCTTCCACAGGTAACAATTTCACACATCCAAGCACTAAATTGACCAATATATAAAATCTAAGTAGCGAAACAAACCGTAATCGCCCAAGATTAAACCGTTTTGACATCTCCGCCCATAGCTAATACATATTTTGAAAAAGCTTAGCTTACAGCTTCCATATGCAGTTTGACAGACTGTTTACAAACTTAAGAATACTGGCAATAATGAAGAACCTTTATTAGCCAAACAACTTTTTCGGATTACAGGAACATACTTAAAACGCATCGAGAATTTAAATTACCAAAGACGTAGAAATACGGGGCGTATCAGCATGGTCAGACCTTTACAGTTCTATTCGCGTTTAATCGTTTACAAATCCCCAACTTTCTCTATTTCTAGACAGCGTGTTGCGTTCGTTTAAACCTAGCAATTCGAAGCATTAGCAAGGAGCCTACGAGCCAAGTACGTAGAACGGTGAAAAATGCCCTAAAGCGGTACCACGCCTGCACCACATGCTGTCGTGATGTATACCTAAATATAACTATTTATTATTTACATAATATAAATTACGTTATTTACATTGTAGAAATTGCCCCGCGGACTTCGGCCGGCATCTGTGACAAGTGTTTGTTGCACGAGTGGGATATTATGACTTGATACTTAGAAATTACATGTAAATAGTGACGGTAAGCTGGCTTAAAATTAGTATGTAATTTGTTTAAGCTTAATTTTGAAATACTGGGTGCAGATTGATGGATGTAGATTGTAGAGTAATTGTAAATAACTAATTTGCTACAGGCATCTCCTCAAGTTAGATTGAGAATTATAATCAAACGCACTATTTAAACTACATGACTGTCTTCTCTAATGAACTAAAGACATAATAGTACATATTATAACTAATAGTAAAAGGCAATATTGTCAAAATATCACATAGTAAGCCGACCAACGCGAACTCGCAATAAATTCGCTGATGTTCGCAGACAGAATAGTCGCTTAGCTAATGGATATAGTCTGAGCGCTGGTCATGAATCACACGATGAAAGAGTGTGGGCGTCCCGGCCACTTCCTGGCGCACCCACGGGATGAGAACAAGGACCTGGGACTATAATAGACACGTACAGACAGAAGTTCATAGCTGTAATTGTTATGGAGCGCGGACATGATTTATGTTATGCATGCGGGGAAAGCACATTTCTAAGTTAGATTAGATTTTAATTTGAATGGTCATTAAAATGTAACCGCAATATTTTGACAATAATAATAATTATATGATTATGACAAAAATATAAATTTTATTAAATTTTTACGACAAAATATTTAATAATAATTTATATTACGAGCTAATAATGTCTGCCTCTCCTTATCCAATTGCTGCAGCTTATCAAGGTATTTACATGTGTTCACTTTGACCATAGTGCAAAGTAGATATGTAATGTGTGTGTATACGTGGTGTATACCTAATTATGTATTCTGTGCTATTGTGACATGTAAATTTGCAATTAATAAAGAATAAAGAACTTAAATTTTGTTTAGTTAAACGGGTACCTTGGGTTTTATAAGTGTTTGATATGTTTTGTTATATAAAAATAAATTGATGATGGTAGAAAAGCGCCACACAGGTGTTTAAATATTTACCACCGTTGCTTAGCTCAATAAACATAATAAAAAAGTAGTCATTACATTAAAATTAGTCTTTCACTGTAATTAAATGTTTTATTGACTTATGACATATAGACATAAACTTTTAGAACACTTTCTATACTTCTGTTCTATGCACATCGTCGCTTGATACATGAGTGCAAAAGATAAATCATAGGATAAAATCTAAGAGCGGACGATAAAACTGTTCTCCGTAAATCATGCCTGCATGTGGTAAGCGTATCTGTAGCGAAGATATCTTGAGAATAATTGCTTCGCAATATTGTCAACGCCTTTCATGCTAAAATATTCTAATATACTTCTATTATTTATCTGTTTTTGTGGTCGTAGTAATAATATAATATTATTGTTGTTGTATAACTAACTTTCGCGAGTATTTAACAGTAAATTATGGTGTATTTTCTATTCATCTTTTCTAGAAGCGTTTCTTGGAAATTCATGCAAGAATGCAACTCAGACCACCCAGGTCATAGGATAAAATTCAAAGGTGATTAAACAGTTATATGACACAAGTCATAATTGTCGTCAATTACCACTTTTATACCGGTATTAGCACCTTCACAATGTGTCTAGAATTTCCATCGTGCATTATCATCATTAGAATTCTCAGACTTTCATAAGTTTCACTCACAATACATTCACTTAGCTGAAGATTATCATCGAGGGCGCTTCGAGAGAACTCTGTGATAGGGTCAGTTCCCTCGAGCAGAGCAGAGAAGATAGCGGCACTGATTCATAACTTCACTGATGTATACTTGAAAAATGTATAACTACAATAAAATTAGGTACGTAAATTATGATTTTTTATGGAAAAGTCGATAAACACATTGACAATCCACCTGATGGTAAGTGACTATGCTCCCAGAAGTCCTCTTTAAAGAGAATAGGGCGTGTCCTAAAGTGTTAAGCTGTTTTGTGAGGTTTGATTTTATTAATAATAGTCTTTATTTATTATCCAAAATGTTTTGCTGTAATTCTATAGACACAAAATGCTACACTGGTCACCCAGTCCGGATTATAAGCAGAAAGCTACGATTCATTTACAACAACCACGTACTCGCCCACCCACCACCAGTGCTCAGAAGAAAGCACCCATTTGCAATCATTTGCATGAGGAAGCAGATAATACATAGTGCATGCTTTACCAGAACCAGGGTGGCCGCAATACTTAGCCGACGGACGACAATATAGATATCCTATCACATGAGACTTCCCCGATACCAACTCTCGAGACTCTCAAATTAGACAACAATGAATTATTTATAGGACAGCTGGTTATGAAATATCAGTATCGAGCGTACACGTGATTTACATTCGACAGTTCGTTCGAATTCTGTAATATCGATCTAGACAATAAATTGTACAGATACACATTAGAATCGGTAGCAGCGGCACGTCGACATCATGCCGTAATTTATGGTATCGTTTTATCTGTGAACGGCCACCATACACTGGATTGCTGAAACAATAGAGACAAGTCAACTGGAGCGATGTACCGTTGCCGCGAAAATTCTCCAAAAAAGTCGAAACTGTACAGACGGGTCAACGAGATACGATCCCTTTTAAACCGACCGGAGACACCGGAGAAAGGTTCACAAAAACACGAGTAGCTTCATTTATTATTGAAAGGAATTCGAAACTCTTGTCGAAAAAGAAGGCAAGTTTGATCGTAAATCAGTCGATGGCAATAACGGTTTTATAGCTTACAAAATACTTATTAAGGCATGCATAATAAGATTGCCATGATACTGACATTATTACCGGAATCGCTGCGATGATAACGTCCGCATTACCACCAGATCTGTCGTTAACGATATAATGATATAGACGCCCACTATCAACCCACACTTGCCCACACTTGGGCGTCAATTATTTCTGTTCGGCAACTCCATCCAATAGTTTCATAATAATATCCGAATCTTCGGACTATTGACCTGTTCTGTCTGTCTAAAGCCTGATGGCAAGTGCCCTTGGTACACAGTCCAGCGACTAATCTCTCCCGTTACCAAGTACATATACAATCATCTCTTCATTTCAGTTCAAACATACTTTTCCTTGCTTCAGTTACTTCATTTAGAACTTCCGTACTGAGATCGCAATAACAAAACGGAACCGTTTTAATGACTTAAAACTTCATCACACTAAAACTTCCTGCTCATCGCACGTGTGCAACACTCAATCGTTTCTATGTGGCTTACGTCCGTCATTAGATAATGTAGTAATAAAGAAAATTGCAGGCACTTCCACTCCCACGTGCTGGTAACCATTTCCTTTATCGGTGGAGTTCACTGCGAATCATCGCGAAGGTCGACTGGCAGAGAATGCTTATAGCATTAAGTCCACCTTTTGTACCACTTAGTTATAAGGGTATAATAAAGTGTAAATAAATAAATAAATAAATAATCATACATCTGGAGTCTGGACCGCAGGGCACCGTCCTTACGTCCACGTGTATTTATAGACACGATCATTGATTTAAGCGAGATTTATAGACGGGGGATACGGTATCGAAACATAGGTATAACGATATTCAAGAGATTGTGATCGTGATCGACTGTTAAATCAATACAACGAAGGGATCGTGCACAAAGTGGGCGTTTAACCTCTGACCGAGGGCGTGCAGGGCGGGCGCATACGGCGCGTTAAGCCATCCATCATGGCCACTATCTGTGGCAAATTAACCCACCGCAGACGCCACCGACGTTATCCGACCAGCATTCTAGACACGCCTTCTATACGATCTGACGACGTTCAAAAGCTCAACGAATTTGGTTGGTCATGAGTCGAGCTACCCGAATGCGACGTTTACAAATCGCCCGACACGGGGAACGTCACGGATTCTAATTTACCTTCTTCCGTGAGATGGGTGAGCGCTGACCTCGTCGATAGGAATCATGTGTTCGACCTCATGGGAATCTGAATCACCATTTGCGCCGATTGTCTGATAGGTTAGTTTTGATGCGTGTGTGGAAGGGGTGGTGTGATTTTGTTGCGTCAGAGGTAAAAGGTGTTGTACTAGCGGCTAATGAAGCGAAATGCTATTGACACGGTGAACGCGTAGTTAAGGCGTTTTCAGACACTTAACGTCGTTCACGATGACGCTTCGATCGCGCCGATATGAAACTGGTTTATACCATCGGCAAATGCCAATTACGAAGGTAAATTACATAATTTGAATAAGTTAGCTCACACACGATTTGTGACTGGATGGGGCAATTAAAATGCATTGTTCTCGGTCCGAATTTTATTTTTAAATGTAACTTGAATAGTCATAGTCAATAAGGCGATAATTGTCTTGCTCTTAAATGTTATGCAATTGAATTAGTGTAATAGAATTCACTTAAATAGTTATATAACGTTTCATAATAATAAACAATTATTATAATAACTTAAGTCAACTTGGATAATATTGAATTGCAATAGAACGTCGTAAGATATTACTTGGTTACTACACCTACACACACTTCGATCATTTCTTCAAAATTAAAGTCTTCGAAAACAATAAACATGAAATGGATTAATTAACTAATTAACACATAATTATATTTTTATACGAAAATTCTTTGCAATAAAGTACATTTTTATATCGACATTTTTATAAACAAAAGGAGCATAGGTACTTTTACTTCAACACCGGATCAGTTGAAAAGATCAGTTAAAAAACGTTTATAATTTTGTATACGAATCAATTGAAAATGAATTTACATGACACACTAAATAGTGATATCCAACTATACTAAGATACGATATGTATTTACTCGTTTTTTGTGAACTTATTTATAAATCCATCAAAACTAACGATAAGGCCAAGAGATCTCAAATACTAAAGATTAAGCAAAGTGAGGATGGAATTAGAGAACTATTACGAATTGATTTACTATTGATATCGACATGAATAATTGCTGTCTATTACATGAGTGAAGCCGTCTACAGTTCATTGTCTTACACTGGCAAGTATTAGGAAGGTCATAAACCTCATAATTCATGCTATTGATTAATACTTTCGGTAACAGTAAATTGTACTCATGAAAAATCCTACAAATATTACAAGTATAAATTGCACTATCAGTGGAAAAAAGGCATAAGATGAAAATTGCAATTTTACAGGAGAGCAAAAAAAATCAAAGGAATTTACATTACGATTTCTTGCAAAAAATCGTCCAGATTAATGATAAAAATTTAAAAAAAAATTGAGCATATGCAGCTTTTGTCCCTCATTCCAATCATATTAATAACTAAAATTCAACGTAAGAAGACTTATGCCTTTTTAACCGACTTAAAAAAAAGGAGGAGGTTCTCAATTCGACAGTATTTTTTTTTATGTTTGTTACCTCAGAACTTTGGACTGGGTGAACCGATTTGGATGATTCTTTTTTTAATCGAAAGCTGGTGCTTGTCGTGTGGTCCCACATAAATTTGAACGAGATCTGACAATGGAATCCAAGTCAAAA
Organism: Thymelicus lineola; assembly: GCA_963932265.1. NCBI lineage: Eukaryota > Metazoa > Arthropoda > Insecta > Lepidoptera > Hesperiidae > Thymelicus > Thymelicus lineola. The sequence goes on from OZ010686.1 coordinate 16,032,173, forward strand.
TCATATAAGTCTTAAAGCATTAAGTATGTGCGTGATAAATGGACGAATAACTCAATATCGCGCCAACCGATTTCGATGATTCTTTTTTTAATTGAAAGCTGGTGTTTGTCGCGTAGTCCCACATAAATTTGAGCGAGATCTGACAATGGTATCCATGTCAAAAGTACAATGTACTTCATTTGAAGTCGGTTAATTTTTTGTTAAAATGTTAGATTATTTCCACTGTGGGTGCGAAATGTGAAAGATTGTTTGTGAGAATGAATGGAATGTTTGTAACTCTTACAAACATTCCATTCATCGCAAAAACAACTGAACGGATTTTCATAAAATTTAGCACATAAATAGACCATGATCTATAATAACATATAGGGTACTTAATATCCCAGAAAACGGGAACTAAGCAGCGGGCAGAGCGCTAGTTATCTATACTGATAAGTATGCTTTTAGATGTCGTAACTACCCAACGAACAAGAAGGAATCCTCCATCTATTTGACTTATAATAATATTATTTGCTGTGTATTTGACTTAATGAACAAACTAGATTGCATCTTGACTGTGATCTTGACATTATGATGAAGTGAAAGAGTAAAAACAGATGAAGGAACACTCGAGTACTATCTGATGTAGGCACCTAATTATAAAATTATAGACCTCTTTTTGCTGACTCCAGTAAACGGTAATCAAACCATCCATTGCTAGAACAGTAGACCCATCGGCGACGATCACTGGTGACCGTAATACCTGTAATACGGACACTAGTGATGACCGGTGACGGACAAATCTATTAGCGCCCCCCGGCGACCACACCGCGAACTAAATTGCCGATGTCTCAGTAACTTGACCTAACTCAGCCAGCCATTAGCTTTCATCTGAGAAATTAGTAGTGATTGATTTAAATGGGAATTCTGTTTACCAGGTTTCAATTAAGTAGTTGCAAAGTAGCTGTTATTATTTCAATCATTTGATAAGTTAACATCGCGGCATCGTCCACTATAATGCCAACGGCAACACAGACGCATAATCAAAAGAAATCAAGGCATTCTTATAACTTAATCGGAGCATAATAATAATTAATAATGTATTCTAATATTCACATAATTTATTCAGTTTTCCAAAAAAAAAAAAACTATTTCATGCCTAACGAGTCTATAATTTACAATTAAAATTATAAATTAAAAACTGTAATACATGAATCTAGATCTAGGTGAATGCGCCTGAATGTTTTACTCCAGATTGCGAAACTCCCCCGTTACTAAATCACCTTGCGTCCAATTGACTTCATTTTTAATCCATTGGCACGTATTTCCAATCGCGTGTAATACGAGCCGAGTGTTCGGGGATAAAAAACAAGATTATAATAATTACGTCAGCTCATAATAACAGTAAAACGCTTTAAGCCCGCTGAATACGACGGCCAGCAATGCTATTATATATTAAAAAGAGGCAGATATGTCATAAGCGCGCGCGTTGTGATGACTCAAAAAGTTCCCAATTGGGAACTCTATTCAGGTGAAGAAAGAGTTAGCGATGTAGTTTTGACGCGAGAGCGATAAAGACGTGCGATAAAGCGATAAAGCGTGCCTTGCGTACATCGGAACAGATTTTTCGGTTGATTTGTAAGGGCATAACGTATCTATATTTATTTAAACATCATTGACGGCCAGTATGTTATTTGCTATAATCAATTAAATATTTTTTAGCACCTGCGGCTATCTGGTAATGTGTTCAAGCTCATTCGCTTGTTCGACGAATATTAATTGTAAGTATGTCTTAATATATTACGCACAAATCTGTATTGTTCAAAGTAGGTAATGTATTGTTGTATTGCATGCTCTTTTATTTAAATGCATGCTGTATTGTATGCTGTTTTGTACCACTTACTTATTTGTGTAATTTAATTAGTGTAATTCATCTTACATTGTGTATTTTTATGACTGTTTTTAATTAATTTATTATAATTTTATTATTATTTTTTAAGATATTTATATTATATATTGATATTTTTTTAAGATATTGATATTAATATTTTATTATTGACATTTTTTTCCCATTGTAATAATTTTTTAACAACTTATACCTATACTGAGTTTATAGGTATTTGTAATTTTATTTTTAAATTTATGACGTGTATTTTCCATATGAATAAATGACTATTGACTATTGACTATTGACTATTTGTTAAGTTATAAATAAATCATGTTTTTATTAAAGTCAAAGTCAAAATATTTTATTCATATTGGTATCACTGATACACTTATGCACGTCATTTTTTAGCAGCTTTCAAGTCTACCTATGTATCATCTTATACCTTTAAACGAGCAATTCTTGTATATCTATTATATTTTCTGAATCTCGGAAACGGATCAAACGATTTTCATGAAATTTAGTATGCTGCGGGTTTCGGAGGCGATAAATCGATCTAGCTAAGATTCATTTTTAGATAATCTAACATTGTAACAAAAAAATTACCGACTTCAAATGAAGTACATTGTACTTTTGACATGGATACCATTGTCAGATCTCGCTCAAATTTATGTGGGACTACACGACAAGCACCAACTTTCAATTAAAAAAAAAAGAATCATCGAAATCGGTTGGCGCGATATTGAGTTATTCGTCCATTTATCGCGCACAGACTTAATGCAAATTTAAGACATACGATTTTGACATGGATGCCATTGTCAGATCTCGTTCTTTATGTGGGACCACACGACAAGCACCAGCTTTCGATTAAAACAAAAATCATCTAAATCGGTTTACCCAGTCCAAAGTTCTGAGGTAACAAACATAAAAAAAAATACAGTCGAATTGAGAACCTCCTCCTTTTTTTGAAGTCGGTTAAAAATGTCGTTTTATCCGTGTTTTCAGGCAATTAAAACTGCTACAATAGACTCTACCTGATATTTATTGGCGAGTAGCACCATTAAAGCTACTTCAGTGATGGCGTTGTTAAGCAACACTAAATCGAGCAAAGCTCTGTCATCCGGGTGCTTCAAAATTAAAGAACCTGAATTTCTCTCACTACTACTCGCAGTTATTGTGTTCTTTAAAAAATATGTGCGACAAGTTATACAATCTTAGAACTTTAATAAATAGGCAATGTCTGCAATGATATGAAATTAAATGAAATTAAATGAAATGAAATAATTTTTATTCGAAGTAGGTTTGTTACAAACACTTTTCGAAAGTCACTCAACGCCATCGCTTCAACAAATTCCTACCGTGAGTGGTCCCGGGAGAAGAAGCGGCAAGAAACTCCCGGGATTATTATTTTTTCCTACTCACAGTTACAGACAGCACTTAATACTACTTATTGCAATATTTGATATGAAAAAAAAACTCATGTCCAAGCAGTCTTGTCATTTAAATACTCATCAACTTTGTAATATGCTTTCTTCATGAGGTATTCTCATTTACAACTGCACTTTTACAACTGCAACTGATACAATGTTTTTAGTTTTTGAACAATCTTTCTTCTAGCCTAATGTTTTGCTGCCGAAGTATTTTGCTCCATCATGTCCGTATAGGTGAAATGTCTTAGAAACTTATGACATTTTCAGTACAAGTATTGCCGAGCTCAACATGTGAAATGAGGCAACGCAGTGTAATAACCGCCACTGGATAAGGCAAATATCGATTTATAAACTCCCTTACGACACATCACTAGAGATCCGATCAATCTCATTCCAGTCACGATCCCACTTTATCTTTCTATAAAAGCTAACACGTCCTTAAATTGACACAAAATACATCACTTTAGACATCTGTGGTCGTACGAGGGTTGTCCTTTTATTTACACATAGTAATATAATTTACATGACTTTAAATGAGGGACTGTATGCCATGTAATTGTATTTACGTTCTATCCATCTTATGAACATATTCTAAAAATATAAGTGTTTTAATCGAGACTTTCTGATTACTTACTATTAAGCATCATTCATTGTAAAATGACTTCGAAAATTTCGTATTGCAAAATATAACTTTTAATACAGTTGCTCAAAAAGTGGCGTATTGCAGGGACGTATAGCGTTCGGGATGTGGACTATTACACACTCGTGCTTTTTCTTTACCTTTTCCGAACTCGTGCGTTCTCTTTCCCAACTGTCAAAATAATGTCTATTAAAAAGAAAAAACTAACCACGAAGTTTTTACGAAAAAAAATCATAGAAGTTTTTATGATTCATGCAAATATTTCTAAAAAGAAGCTACTAATTTGTTTTAATATCAGATTTAATGATTTGATTCAATGAGTTAGGTTAGGTTTCATTTCATTTCATCTTATTAAATTTCATTTTCATTTCATAACAATAAAAAAATCTACTGAATACTTGGCTGTATGGGCATAGTTCCCTTTGCCGAGCCAGAATGGGTGAAGAAAACAAAAAAAAATATCTGCTTATATTCTTTTACGGTTGGCGCCATTTTCCAAAAAGATTGTGTTTTTATTATTCTAATTGCATCATTTTTTCGCAACTGTATTAAAAATAGTTGTTCAGTACACGTGCGGAACCGTCATTGCAACTTGTTCCGACTGTCAACACTCGCCTTCGGCTGCGCCTCGGTTCGGGTAGACATTTGTCAGAACTCTTTGCAATGACAGGCTTTCCGCACTTGTAACGAAATATACTATTTTATAACTTCTCCGGTTATTTATAACGAATATAAATAACTTCTCAATAATTCCTACCTTATTGCTTGAACAATGTTATTATACCTTCGGAAGTACACACTTCAATTTGCGTCTTATGGCTCTCAAGTATTATTGTAAAGCATTACCATCAACTTTGCAAGTTTGTTGCAGGCAAAGGTCGAACAAGCCAGAGACTCGAGTAATACAGAGACATTCTTATTGACGACAGATTAAGTGGTCATCACATGTTTTATATTGAATGTTTTGAATTTTGAATCGAAGTTGGATTTTGTTCACCTGTATCTTCATATGAAGTACCGATGAAATACTTAAAAGTAAAAGTAAAATTAATTAAAATAAATGAATTAAAATAAATGTATATAACTAGGCCCCTGCGGTGCAGTACCTAAGATGCTGGCAGCATTCCCTCGCTGTATGGCAATACTAACACGCTGAGCAAGAAAACTGCCAGCTCTAGGGTCACTCGTCTTGTCTTTTAATTTTCTACTGATTTCTTTAAAAAGATAGTGTGCGTCGGGACCCCACGAACCAAGTGTTTCAACACCGAATGCTTTAAATAAATATGATGATCCTAAATTTTTGTATTTAACGTGTTTTAATTTTTCAGCCGCTTCTGCCGCAGCACCTGCTCTGATTTTGCTACCATGAAGATGAGACGGAGCCAATGTATCTACGCAGGTAGCATCCCACACTAGCGACCGTCCCATACTCCATGGCACAATTGACATACCGTCAGGTCTCTTGCCATCATTCCGAAAAATACCATTCGGCTCTAATGTTGCTGGTATGTTTATTGTGACAAGAGACCTTCGAATAATGTCATTCAGAGCAGCGTGGCGGGAAAAGCGGCCCGCGCTTTTCTGACAAGAGAGGCCGTGGAGCCCCAAAGCATTAACTTCTGCACCGCAGGAGCAAATATGAGGCGTGCAAACCCTGGCACCTAAACGAAGGCCAGCAGATATACGCAGGGTCTCAGGATCTAAAAGAGTGCCAATGGGAGCAGAGGGAAGTGCATGTAACCACTGACCTGACTCCCAACTTGACACAGCTATTAGCCTGGCCCTGTCAATATCTGTCTTATCATTCAATAACATATTGAAAGTTTGTTTACAAACCAAATCATCCCAAGCCTTTTGTAATTTTAAATTTGACGGCGAATTTTGAGAAATCGTCTTCCAAGCATTCATGCCATCCTCCAAGCACGCAACATCATAGGTGTGATCATTATTATGTAAAATATTACCTATGAGTGTTGAAGTGCTATGGACTGATGACAAAAATGCTGGAAGAGCGACACTAGAAATTTTTCGAATACCAAGACCACCATGTCTAACAGGCAATGAAGCTTGAGTCCAGGAGTCTTCTGTTAAATTTAAATTTAGAATTTTTTCTACTTGAATTTTAATTATGTTGTCGATATTGTATAAATTATTTAAAAATTTCCAAAATTGAGAACATCTTAAAAAATAAACGAATTTAGGTAAAAAAAGACAATTTTTCAAAATAATAAATGCATAGTGATTGTTTATTTTCAAAAGGCTATCTGAATAAGAAGAAAATTTTTCAATTGACTTATCAATAAAGTTAATAACACCATCGTCGAAAATAGGACTACCTAAAAGATACAAAGAAGATTTGTTCAAAATTTTTATGTTAGGAGCTAAATTCATAATTTTTTTAATTATATCTGAAGAATCTTTATATGTAGAAGAAATGTAAATTTCACACTTGTTAAAATTTAACTGCAAGCCAATAGATTCAAATTTTTCAATAATTTTAGACAAATCTGAAAGTACAGAATCAGCTTTACCTGCTAAAGTTCCATCGTCTAAATACCAAACATTGAATTTTGAATTTAAATTTTGAATGATAGGGTTAATCGCAAGGCTAAAAATGGCAGGACCAAGTGGATCACCTTGTTGACAACCAGTTGATGAAAGAATCTCATGTCTGTTATAAACCAATTTTGAAGGATGATGATAACAATCTAAAAGATATGGGTAAGTTTCAGGAATATTTTTGTTTATTTCGCTAAGAAAGATGTCTCTATTTACAGAATTGAATGCATTTTTTACATCAATTTTTATTAAAATTTCAAAATCTTCATCGTGTGTTAAAAAACTACGTAACGCATGTACGGCAGCTTCACATCCACCTTTCGCACCAAAACCCAATTGAACTGGTTCAAACTGACTTTTTAATTTTGGTAATATTTTTCTTGCACAAATTTTTGAAACAAGGCGGCGTAAAGTACAACCAACAGCTATAGGCCGTACACCACCATCTTTCTTGGTGAGAGCAATAAGGTGTGCTCCATATAAAATTGGTGTAACTTCACTATTAACTTTACCTGCTAGCATAAAATTTGAAATTTTCATAATTGAATTTGAAAGCCGTTTTGCCGTTTCACCTAAAGAAATCGAAGTTAAATCTTTGAGATGTTGTGGAGTAATACCATCCAAACCCGCAGCTGAACCAGGTTTAAATCAGCCGATGAAATGAGTTCAAACAATTGAATATACTTTATCATCATCATCATCATCATAGTCGTTATCTTCAATGCTGAAGGTCGTGTCTAGCATGAAGTGTCGATCACTCGGTGCACTATGTTCTTCCACTTTTTCCTGTCCTGGGCGGTCTTAAAAGCTTCGGCAATTGGTAGTCCGGTAAGTGTCTTTATTAGGTCAGACCAGCGGGTTGGAGAACGACCGCGTGGTCTTTTCCCGTTGACCTGGCCAACTACCATGAGCTTCTCGAGGTTGTCAGGGTTTATACTTTATGGCATACTTCAAAGTTTAAACTAAACATGAATGTGGATTTACCAACCGATTCAGATCTCCAGAATTTTTAAACAATCTTTAATGCAATAAAAATTCATGGGTTATCGTGTGAATTCATACTGACAGCGATTTTGTCGATGTTTTTTATCGTTGACGCTTAAGCTACTGAATGGATTTTCGTGAAAATGAGCAGGATTTGGAATAAGACAAAGGGTAAAAAAGGGGTCAAAGGGTCAAAATAGGGTATTTGTTATCCCGAAAAACGCAGTAAAGGCCGCGGGCAGTGCGCTAATCCTACATAAATCAGCGTACAAAACTAAACACAAGCTCAACCGACTCGTAGAAAGTATGCTCGGCAATGATTCATCTCACAGATCATCTTATTAACGTTCGATCGATATAAATCACGGGTTACATCGCCATCCGCACGAACTTCACCAGCCGGTGTAAACGATTCGACATGCCGCTTATGATTTATCGATAGAGAAGCGCCGATATGTCGATAGAGATGCTAATGAAATTGATGCAAAAAATACACACACAAATGAAGGCCTGAAGAATCGCATCATCAGTATTGAAGGATTCATACAAATAGAAAGCTAATGAACCTGAGCGTGCAAATTTATTTATGAATTATTGAACGTCATGTGATATCCAATCCGCCTCAGGAAGACATCGGAATTTCCTCAAATCATTTTCTTATGGGTCTCGGAGAAAAATGCAACAATAATAGTTAAAAGCACTTTGCGATGGTAATAGCACCGGTCATTACTTTATAATGAGTCTCCTCAGTATTTACAAATTGTGCAGATGATGTAACATCATTCATATTTGAATCAATTTTCTCACGATATTTCGTGAAATGGGAAGTTATAGTGCGATATAAAATTAAATTAACGTACGATTAGGACACGGGCTTGTAAAGATACCAAGGTAAAGACGTCCGGCTAATCAAGCAATGATATAAGGAATCCGGAATGGCTAATTTCGAATGTTAATCTTAAGTGTTCCTGTGTAACGTAATTATGCTAATACGAGATAGCGTCATATTAAAATTAAGTATATTATTAACTTATATTTTATTAGTCATTTGTGTGCTCAACGATGACGGTAATAATATGTTTGACGATTCTGCGGCTAAGTACAAAGCGATCTTTTATGTAAATAGTCGATTTAATCTTACAGGCTTCAGGCTTATATAAGTACTGATTATATAATTATTAGAACAAAACTAGGTATGACTACAGCGAAAATGTTTATAATTACCTACCCACTAGATGGCATTGTTACACTTTCTGATTTTTAACTCGCAAAAGGCTTTCTGAGTAAAAAATCATCTTCATCAACTTAGTTGTAAACTACCAAATCAAACGTTTTAATTTTTATTATTCTCGATGCATTATCATTACTTTTTAGATTCTATTTAGCTTTGTAGTTATAACACTGAACAAAAAGCAATCCGCAAGAGTATTACAGACACAGCAGACAATCCAATAAGTAAACAGTACTGTTAGGGGTGTTGTTAGCCGATGCGGTTTCTGTGGCTGTAGCCAGTCTCGCTAACGAGTTCCTTTGAATCCTGTGCTTACACTGGATTACGTAGCTCACAGCACAACACTCTAATTAACTCGGAAGTCCGAACCAGCTTTGCCGGCCTGAATAATGACGTCACTTGACTTTTTCATTTCGTAACGTCAGCATCGTCACAGCATAATACGGTCTATTATCGCAGAATCCTTTTTGATTGTTGATGAAAATTACTGACGTCTAACTTTGCTTTGTTGTCAGAAGTGGTAGTATTTCTGTTGGGTATAGCTTGCTACTGAAATCAATTTATTTTTCTATTATAAAGAAACTAGCTGTGCCTGTGACTTCGTTCTTCGTTGGTCGAAACCCAGATCACCTATTTTTCTTAAAAATCGCTCGAATTTTCCTCTTATTATAAGTAATATATTTATGGAAAACAATATAATAAGATTAATAAGTGATTAGCTAATTATGACAATGGTAATTTAGGATTCATGGAATCTGAATATTAGTTTCTCTCACATAAAAATGTCATTTATTAAGAAGAACATGACAGTATAAATAATTTCCCAATCGTTCTTTATACCTTATTTTTATAGGCACTATATTACAGGACATAAAATGTTGAAAGACAATCCCTGATGATTATAGGACCGCCAACATCGTTTCGTTGCTCTCAGCAAGAACAGAAAATACTCCTGAATGAACTTCACCGGATTAGGCTTCAATCCATTAATGGCCCACTACTGGGCACGGGTCTCTCCTCTTGAGGAGGCCTAGCTCATACTCCCCACGCTAAAATATATTAATAACTCAAACTAGAGATAAATAATACTGACATGAGCTATTTATCAAGTTTGTAAAACTTCGGAATGGGTTTTTCCTACGTAGAAGACGTTACACAAAAACTCCGAAACACAACATTTATTTTTAAACAAAACAAGACATCATCATACAGAACCTATATTAGTAGGTTTTGTTCATCATAAGTTTTTGTATGTATGTAAGTACATAAGTTTATAATGAGTATCTATAACCCTAAAGTGCTCACAGCATATCCCGGCAGCTTGAGTCAATTCTAAACGACCGACAAAATTAAGAGACAGCGCGCGCGGTCGTTAGTTGGATGGGTGACCGCTAGTGGCAAAAATTCTTGTGTGTTTCTGCATAGATGTATTTTTTAATTACATCTATGGTGTTTCTGTGCTTCCCGTCGGTCCCGCTTATTTCCGTAAGTTAACAGTCGTTAAGCCACGTCAGAGGCCCTCTGGTGGCATTAAAACTTCCGACACTTGGGTTGGCCACTAACCCCTCCACTAATCCACTGGAGCACCGTGATGCTCTAAACCTACTCAAGAGGAGACCCGTGCTCAGTAGTGTGCCATTAATTGGTTGTAGCCACAGCTACCTATAACCCTTATAATATGAACATAACATTTTTTTATGTGACCAGCCAACAATTGAAGAAACGAGCCAGTGAGTAATTTGAAGGTGTGTCGTAATTATTTATTATATACGCGTACAAACAGAACTTCCATAGATTTTATTTGAGGAAAACATTATAAATATTCAAATGGTTTTTTTCTACTATTCGTATTTGTATATCTGATAGTTATTATATTAAAATTTTCTGTATACCTACTTACCGTACGCCCCCCGACCAGGTGGACTGACGACCTAAAGAAGAAAGTGGGAAACCGATAGATTCAGATTTCAGAGGGCCCAGAACCGGTCGGAGTGGGGCCAATTAGGGGAGGCCTATGTCCAGCAGAAGGCTGATAGATAGATAGACTTACCGTACAATTTTAATAATGTTTATTATTACTAATTTAATTAAGTACTAACAAAAAATGAGAAAATTGCTTAAACATCAGAGTTAAATCAGAAAAAAAATCACAGAAATCCCGCTACTGACAATAATCCTTTTTACCGATAAAATATTTCAAGTTGATCAACAATTTCATCAATCATCATCGATATGAAGGCGTGTCCACTGTCCGTATTTACGCTTACGTACACAAAATATTGTACTGTCACATGATCCATCCATTAATCACAGCTACCGACCGTGACCCTCCCATACCATGTGTCCTATAGGACCCTAAAGCAGATGGTATTATGTCATTTCAATCGCCCTGAACGATACAAATTTTCTTTATTTCTACTGCAGAGAGATGTTATTAAATCTACACAACGCCAGGCCTGGCGCACTCCGCAGTTTTGGTATAATGTTACAAGTACGTGCCACGTGTCGGGCCAATTTCAGAAGGGCTGCCACGGCCGTGTCATACTTTCGTAATCTGTCACACATGTCATCAAAAAAAAGAAGACAGCCCTGTCGTTGTCAGAAAGGATAAGAGTTATAATTAGAAAGAGAGGTAACGTTTAGATGTCAACGTCTGTTGACGATTAGCGCTGTGCGACATGAATTACACTTTATTTTGTCGAAGCAAAAGTTGTTTTTTTTTAATTTAGATAATGATTTTGCAGAGTGATTCTTCTGTACCAATAGGTCCTATTAAGTATTCTGTGACAACAACAACAACGGTGGGGCCAAACACCTGCAGCAAATTGTCGCAAGTTTCGCAACGCAACTCAAAACATAGCGTTTTTATAGCACCGTGTTTTATAAGGTGTAAAAACTGTAGTCCCCCACTACTGGGCTAAAGTATAGTCTGCAAAGAGTTAAGATATTAAGGGCATGATATGATGATACAAAAGATATGCATGGTAGTACTAGGTATAGTGATGGCATTAAATTTCATTTAAGATCCACATTCCATCCTGTGTTTCCAATTAAATACGACCTACTTAGAGTACTCGACGCTGGTATTAGTGACGAAAATAATGTTACGAGTATATTAATGTCCGCAGTCCGCACTACGTATCAGACATTTCACATTTCTCCGGGCCGCGCCGCGACGCTCCACGCACCACAATACGTACACCTAGTTAGATTACGTCAATAGATCAATTTACGATTCGTCTCGGACGGTCGCCTCATTATGTGGGCGTCACGCTCGTTTATGTACGTATCATGTCCGCTGGTACAATACATCATCTTATGAAATACATATCTATATAAACAGTTACATACTTACTTCGAAGATTTTAGGAGGTATATCAATGAAACAATCTTTTTTTGTGATGTTTCGGTACCTACATCTGTTTTGTATACCTATGAGTGCTTTTTAGGTGTAGGTTTGTTCTGCTGAAATTCGGTAAAAATTTGTAAATTACCAAAGATAATTTTGGGTTTGGCTTCAATAGATTAAACTTGGCTTCACTGACCTTTAGGACCATAACTATCTTATTTACACACTCAAATAATAATGATTTAATTTTCTTATTTTATCCCAAACACGAGATTTTTCTTTCACATCAACCTTACACGTCGTCTCGCATTTTATTCAAAGGAAGTTAATTTTTGTAGACTAAGATTTTTAGTAAGACTAAGATATTTTACCGTTGATCCATAAAAAATATAATCAATGAAGAAACAAATTGGCAAACTTTGTAGACTGTAGTATTTACTATTTAGGACCTCGCTTATCCTCTCCTATTCCTCTTTGTTTTTTTCCTTGCTTCCTTCCTCCTATCTTCTTTTCTTTGATTGTTATTTTTATTTCTATATATTATTTTTTATGTTGCTTTATCATTTTATATAATAGGAGTACTTTTCTCTGCGGCAGGTAATTTTTTTATGTTAGGATGTTCTTTAGACTACACATTGAATAGTTTTAGTCACTATTATAAATTTTATGCTGGGACTATGCATTTGACAATGTATTTAATTATTATTATTACGATTAACTTGCAGGCGAAACGCTCATAGCCCAGCGGCTTGCGGCGATCCTAACCCTAAGTGATCGACAAAGTTAAACAACAGCGGGCGCGGTCGGTAGTTGGATGGGTGACCGCTAGTGGCAATAAATTCTTGAGCGTTTCCGTGCTTCGGAGGGCACGTAAAGCCGTCGGTCCTGATTGTTATCATAAGATAACAGTCGTTAAGCCATGTCGGAGGCCCTCGGGTGGTTTGAAAACTTCTGACACTCGGGTTGGCCACTAACCCCTCCACCAATCCGCACTGGAGCAACGCGGTGGAGTATGCTCTAGGCCTCCTTAAGAGGCGAGACCCGTGCTCAGTATTGGGCCATTAATGGGCTGAAGCCAACTTGTAGGATTATTGTAACTTTAAATATTTCCATCTGTAATGTTGTTTGTAATTCTCTGTGTTCCGTGGTCCTTATCCTTCTTTTAGTAAGGTTGTAATAGGCCACCTATGCTTGTTCAAATATTTGAAAGCTGGAAATTTGAAGAGACAATAAATATTATCTTTTCTGTATCTTTCTATATATTATCTTATCTATATATTACTTTGTATCTTCTAATCTTCTCCTTCCTTTTTAACTCTTTAGTCTCCTTTAATAGATTATATGAATAACAAAACGGAAAGTAATGATTATCTCACTTATGGCAAGACGTACAAAAACGTCCGATCCCTTAGGCGCCGGCCACACAGAAAAGACGTGAGTCGAAGACGGGGCTCGGACCCGTCGCAGACAGGGCGCCGTCACGACTTTTTAAAACATATAGAAAAGACAAGGAACGGGCGTGACGGCCGGCGCACACTGGGCTTTTCCCGGCCACAGAGTACTTAATCACTACGTTTTAAGAGACCTGCTCTCCGCGTCCTTTCCGCTCCCCCGCTGGCGCCTACGCAGGCCCGCGTCCTGTCCTTTCTGTATGTTTTGCAATAGGGCGCCGACGAGAAAACGTCGTGTCGGGCGTCCCGTCTTTTCTGTATGTTTTACGTCGCGACGGCTGCATACATTTTGTATGAAAGTAGATTAAACGGGCGCCGCGACTGCGACGGGTCCGTGTCTTGCGTCTTTTCTGTGTGGCCCGCGCCTTACAAGCGCGAGACCGCGAGTCGCTGGGAGCAGGCGTCGAAGATAATAGTTAAACAGAGGGAGAAATATAATAATCGCATGCTACCGCCGTCCTTATAATAACACCCAATCTTCTTTCTCCAGCAAGAGCCTAGTCCTAGCATTACACAAGTAATCGCCTTCGAACCCAATAATCCGATTCAATCGAGTCTGATTTTCAATTCGTTCGTAATTGGCTCCATCTATTCCGATTACATCCAACATCATCGGATATCGTAATCGGCATAATTGGACCCTGTATACTGGTGTCTACTGATATTTATGCAGAAAGTGAAAACTTGTAACGGGGCTCTGATTGTCGAGCATGTCGCGAAATCTTTATCCACGTCGGTTCGTAGTTATTTCAATAATAAATTAAAAATTTAAAGTATCATATCGACGTGAAAGTCAACAAACCAGACAGTCTAGACGAGTTATTCAATCGGATTATTCATATTATTATCGTTCATAATATTTACACGTTATGGTGTTATGTAAGGCGATATGTTTATGTACCTAGTATGTACTTACATTTTTAGAGCTCGAGCAACTTATTATATGACATCAGGTATAAAACGGTTAACTCCCAGCATGTTTAAGTAGTCTCACCAAATACTATAAAAGATAGCGATATGGTGGATTTATTAAAACGCTCTAGCACCTTGGTACCCATACAAACAGGAAACCCAGTTAAACTACTAATGATACAGTCTTCCATGATTTAGTGCATTACAAGGACCGTAAGTTTTGACTGATTATTTAATGATATAGGAGGAACATAATATATACTATGATGAATTTAAAAAGAAAACTATAACGGCTGGGTATCTTATGTAGTTAATGATTAATAGTCGGTGAATTACGGAAACCTACATTGCGCGTCGCCTGACAGTCCTGACACGCACTTGTTCGATTTTTGCAATCTTACGTTTAAGTGATAAATGTCTCGCCCATGTTTGCGTCCGTGTAGTACATGAGTACATGACTCCTAGCAAGAAATTACCATTCGTTGTACGTACGCGGTACAACAGGTTCCTTAATTCGCGGCCCCAAATGACTGTGCAATTTAACATCTAATTTATAACGTGCTGATTTAAGTTCACGCTTAGATTACACGCTAATTTCAAATTACGTTCTGGTAAATTTGAACAGGAATTGCGCAGTATAAGGTTAATCGCTCGAGCAATATCGAAACTAGCGACAGTGTCGCTACAGAGTCATGCTTTATCTACGTTTTACTTGGCAACAGAAAAGGGTTTGTCTTGCCTTTTGATACAATAAAAAATAATTATTCGCTATAATTAGAAGCGGTTAGGGTTCGAACGATACTTTCGATACTGAGTAGGTATCGATACTTTTGATCGCGATACTCGATACTGAGTACTCGATACTCGTACCTGGTAATTACTCGCAAGTACTCATATGAAACGTCGGTATCGAGTACTTTTAAAATACTGAGTACTTTTCAGTATTTTCATATGGAAAAGATCAACTGCGGCCCGTTTTAGCGCTCGGACTAAACAGAAATTCACTGTCGACGACCTTTTTTTTTTTAGCTGTGATCTGACTGTGATCCTCGCGAGTACTCGATACTCGATACTGAGTAGTATCGATACTTCAGGACCGATACTTTTTTGGTATCGATACCATACCCATCGATACCACACGAGTACTCGGTATCGATACCAGAGGCCGATACTTCGAACCCTAGAAGCGGTTGAAGCCCGGTGATTTGTGTCGATCCTAAGTGAAGCAACAGCCGTCGCGATCGGTAGTTGGATGGGCAAAACTAATGGCAAAAATGCTTGAACTCGCACGCAAAGCCGTCGGTCCCGATTGCTATCGTAAGATAACAGTAACAAGGCGGAGTAAGCTCTAGGCCTGATGAGGCTAGACCCATGCACATTACAGTCATCAACATTACGCAATGGGCCGTTAATGGCTAATGAATTAATGGGCATTAATTCATTGGCCATTGCTACCACGATGACAACGTGTCTTTTTGTTGTGGATGCGATGTGAGCTGTCTCCTCCACATTCATTCAACGTAGAAACAGTTTAAGCGTGGTCAGGTTTTTGTATGGTGATGATACGATCATACACACATTCGTTTTTTACTCGCTTAAAATCAATACAACGATCGGCTCTGTTGTACTCGTGTTGTTTCACATTGGACTTCAAAAGGTGAAACAAAAAATATACTTTTTACAACCACCGCATAAAATACAGCTGGAGCATAAAGATCGCTTTGTTGTCAACATAAACAATAGACAGTTTCATTACAATGTTGTGCAAGACGAAGAACTCATTTACGAAGGCCAGATACTGAGAGACAAGACTTATTATCACGGAGGTGTTGTATGGAAATCTCATGTAGAAGCTATAAGTTGAAGTCGTCCAATGATTGCTCTCGGAGACTTTATTTATTACGGCACGAACTTACGACCCCTAAATAGTGATGTTGATTTGTTTGTGAACTTGTAAAAAATAACACTATTCTTTCTAAGCGTTGCACATAATTCAAATTCAATTCAAATTAAGATTGATTATAATTATTTGAAGCGTAAATAATTTTTTGGATCATAATTCATAATCCAAAATACCATAATACAATAAAGTTTCTACATAATACATACAAATTTACATTTACTTTCTGAAAAGCTCGACTATTAGCTCAGACCAATAAAAACTAAATTACTACCAAACATACAAATTAGTTTTTTTTTAAGTAAAAAGTAGTTTTTTTATTCATCTGAGATTAATAGTTTTTCATTGGTTTTTAACAACAAAATTAGTAAAAATAATATAAAATCAAACAAAATATATTCAAGATAAAAGAAGGAAAAGTGATAAATCTTACTTTCTATTAATTACGATATTAATAGCGATTATTAAATATCGTGAAATTTATCGATTGATCGTTAAAACTTTCATTTAAATACTAACAATAGTAATGATGGTCTTTAACATTTTGATGATTGATGGTTGAATAGGTGATTCCATAAGCGATAACTAGCAAATTCATAGTAGGAGTACATCTTCATGTTCATTAGTAATTTAGAGCCATAGAATATGTGAATATCAAGTTGCATAAAAAAAGTTACAAGCGCTCTCAAACATTCTGCAACTAACGTTCTCTAACCACAGTTTGACTTGCTGTCCATCTGATTTGTATACCTATATCATACAAATATAGAAGTAAACACCAATTGTATTCCTATATAAGGCATTGCATCGCGGCCTTAAGACATTGCGACTGATATTTGCATAACCGATCTGCCAGACGCCGATTGTGCTTTAGCACTGTTACACACGTCACGTCAACGGTAAATCGGTAACGGTAATCCGGTTTAAAAAACTTCAGTACTTGAAGTAGGTAATAGAAACACACACAAACTCGCACACTCAGTCTCTTACACGCACACACACACACGCACACACACACACGCTCACACACACACCCGCGTGTAAAGCAAGTACCATACTGTATTTTCAACAGATTTTATAAAAATGTAGAGTTTTCAGGTCAGCTTTGAAATTATTTTAAGAAGTGCTCTTGAAATAATTAATAATATAATTTTCAAAATATCGACTATTACTTTTCTTTTTATAAATGATATTCTTTGGTAATATAACCTAAAATTTTAACAAAAAAAACTGACTTCAAATGAGTACTTCCAATATCAAAAACCTTTCCAATACAAAAGGAATCATCGAAATCGGTTGGCCTGATATTGAGTTATTCGTCCATTTGTCGCGCACATACTTAATGCAAATTTAAGACTTGTATAGTTTTCTAATGGATGTTATTGTCAGATCACACTTCTCACAGACACCAGCTTTCGAGTAAAAAAGAATCATCAAAATCGGTTCACTCAGTCGAAAATTCTGAGGTAATAAACATAATAAACAATAAAAAAAATACAGTCGAATTGAGAACCTCTTCCTTTTTTGAAGTCGGTTAAAAATGAGTGTTTATTATAGTATCCACACTTAATATATATATTGAACGTCTTTTTATGTTTAGCTTACTAACGGATAGGCAAGACTAGGGTTGCCTGGTATCTGATACCTGGATAAAACTTCAAAAAGTCGCGATTTGTCAGGACCAAAATTATTTTTTTCTAAATAGCCGGCAAACGAGCTGACGACGAAAAAAACGGCTAGACCGCGTGCGGCCGCGGCAAACCGCGGGCGCCGCGGCGGTAAACTCGTTCTGTTGAATCAAGTGAATAATTGTCGGAACATTTCGTATTTTGTCGGGTCTCTGGACATCATTTGAAATGTCGGGACAATCCAGACGAATCCCGACCATCTGACAACCCTAGGCGAGACACCTAATATTATCTAAGTGTTCACCGTCACCCATTAAGGAAGAGGGAACTCGCTCTTAAACCGGCTCCCCGGCGTTGCAACAAAAACACATAAAACGTTACAAACTTAACGCAACTTCTTACGTGTGTTCAACAGTTTATGTAATCTTCTCCTTATTTTTACCGGTATATTTTTTTTAACTCCTGGCGCAAATACAGTATAACATCACTCTTTTAGTCTATCTGTGGCATCGTAACTCGTAACTGAATGGATAAATTTTGATGCAGTTTTTTTTGTTTGAAAGCTGACGCGATCGAGATGGTTTTAAGTTTTTCGGTGAAAATAAAACAATCGGAGTTTTTTTAAATTTTAAAATTAAAATTTATTAATCCAAAACCGTACGAGTTCAGTGGAAACCCACTTCACCGTCAATCACAGGATTCAGGGCGCTCGGTGTGGGCGGAGTGCGTCGCTGAGTGACATCGAAATGCCCGAGTAAACTCACCGATGTTATTTACATATTTATTTGTTGCTATAATTAGCACGCGACTAATGAAAACTTATTCGTTGTTGCTTGGTAACACGACGTTCAGTGGGACAATTACATTTACATATACATATTTAGCTATGTAAGAATGATACATTGTGTAGATTATATTCTTTATAACTGTGGATTTTATAAATGTTTGTATTGAATATTACCATTATACAAATAAAGCAAAGGAACTGAAAAATAAAAATAATATACGCTAGAATTTCCACGATTTTCTTCATACGGTAACCGCCACAGAACGGAGCGAGATTCCTCATCACATATTACTCTTGTAAATGATATACTTTTTAGTCAATCGTCGACATAAAATCTGAAAGAGCGCTCGCTTTATTCATCACTAGCACTCTGCCCGTGGCTTTACTCGTACTTCCCGGGATAATAAATACCCTAATATTTAATCTAAATCAGGGTCTACCCGTGTGCTAAATTTCATGAAAAACGGTTTAGTAGTTTTGCGTGCAGGAGTGTTGCCAACTCGGTATCAGGTTTTCGGGCTAAACAGACTTTGAAAACGGGCTAGATTCATCCAATACATTGAAAATAGGGGCTATTGCTTATTTGATATAGGTGAGGGCGAAAAAAAAAGGTCGCAAGACGCTGTACAAGTATGATAATGGTCATTTTTTCAGTATCTTTCACTACTTAAATTGATTTTTTCGATGGATTGCATCAAAAAGTTCGTGGAAAACCTGAATTTATCCCTTTTTTTTTCAAGATCGCGGAAAATGATTTCTGGGCTAGAAATTGGGCTAGGTGCTAGATAATTATTTGAGGGGCTGACAAACCGTAAAAAGGGCTAGATCTAGCCCCGAAAGGGCTAAATTAGCAACACTGGCAGGAGTAACAATCCATACAAACTTTCACATTTAGGTATAACGTTAGTAGGATGTCACTCGTATGGCTCTTTACCCATAAGAGGTATTGTAAAGCAATCAATGATTCCCAGTGTACTGAGCTGAACATCCACCGACATCTCTTGAACAGAGTGAGCTAGCAAGGTTCAGTGGCCGGTGGTCGGTCAATAACTCGATACCACCTACTGTTCAAACATTGAACTGTCAGTTTGCTATCGATAAGCGCGTTAAGTTATTGCGAACTAAAATTTCAATGTTCATTAGCAAGCCTATTTAGCATTTAATTATTAATAGCAGGGATTAGCACTGCTAAACTTGCTAACAGGTATTTTGATTGTATATATAAACTAATATGAAGTCTTATATCGTGTGGATGATTTTTAAACTTTGTCACATATACATACACAGACACACAGATACACAGACACGTCAAACTTATTACACCGATTGAAGTATTATTACCAGCGTATAGAACCGACACCGCGAACACCATGTATGTCCCAATGCATTGGCGCCACGTGGCTTCAATTTTCAATGGATTCGTTCGATTTTGAAAGGAGAACCGGGGCTCAATTTTGAAAACAGAACCTACCGGGCTTAACACACATTTTGTTCGAGATGTCTGTTCTATGACGTTATACTTCACTGATTACACCCCTCTTTCGTCAAAAACGTCAGTAATCCCCGGCAGCGTAAACAGAAACCTGATAGTACAACAAAATGTATCTACTGTATAATTATAGCAGGTAAGATTAGAGAGATATTGAATAATCCATCGGCAGCCAATAAGCTAAGGATCTTGTTACGAGTCTTGTGTATCTGACGATCACTAACTAACTTGACACGCGACAAAATAAAACAAATCCAAAATTAAATCTACATCGATTATATGCGCTAGGAAAGGATCAAGTTACATGGATTGTCGATACCTGTCCCGCGGCAAATACCTAATAAACTCTGTTTAACATTATTAATGGTCTGCTAGAGGCTGGTTTGGTATTTGTATGCTACATCTTTTTGTTTTGCTTTTAGTTTATTTATTATACAGGGTGTCCCGTAAGTAATGGCTCAACCGTAGAGGGCAGATTGTGGTCCTACCAATCCTACCATCATATAATTAAATAGTAAGCTTAAACAAGTTACACCTTCCACTCTACAATTCCTGAGGTGTGGAATTTTTGACAAAACATTAAGTGGCTTAAAATTTTCATGTAGATAAAATAATTGTAATATGTAGTTGTAATTGTAAATTGTAATAGTAATTTAATGAAATTGTAATTTAATTTGAATGTTGACAATTTATTATGTATTTTGAATTAAATTAGTGAACTATGATAAAATATGTAAATTAGCATATAAGGTCTCCGGTGCACGCTGGAGGAGATGTTTATATTAAATAAAAACAATAAAAACAATAACAATTCCTGAACTCTCACGATCTAAGCACCAGCATTGATTATGTCAAATAATTCATTCGTGTTCAAATCACAATATGTATTTGTATTTTATGATGAATTCAAGGAAAGTCCCATGTATTTTCATTGCTTTCATTCTTCATTGATTTTCCTTCACGTAACAATAGATCATGAGATGATTTTACCATCTGTTGTGTATCGGCGCCTATTCCAGATACATAGATCAGTAGCACTTATAGATGTTTTGCTGTTACGAAATAAAACTCCCGGTTTCTTCCCCTGTTTCGCGATGAATAAATCTTGCCTTATTTATGCAGATTGAAATCTCGGCTGGAATTTGTTCACATATTTCCGATGTAGCAACAAGTCAGACCTGCATCGTACACGATCGATTGCATAGATCTCGAACACGAATGTTAGATTTGTGTCTATCTTGAATTGACGGAAACTATTACCTACTCGTCCGTTGGGTATTGTTACCTAATTTTGATAAAATGTTAGTAGGTAATAATAATAGAATTTTGAAATATAATTACAAAACGATTGAAATACGTAAAACATATTTCAAGGTTATATGAGAAGTTTTGGAGGGCTAGCTGCTAGGAAACTGCTGTAGGGTTGGAGGTGGAAGCACTTAAAAACCCAAGAACTATGAGAGAATAAGTATAAGAAGAGACAATAAGAGAGAGAGAGAACAATAAGAGCTATAAACTAGTCCATTTAAGTACCGTGTATAATGAAAAATTCATGTGGAATCAATGTCACCACATCAAACGCCTTACTGATACGGAATGCAGTACATATATTACACCATATCACATGCCTATTACAGTACATCAACATTTTTATACCTTACAACCTTTTCAAAAGTGGGTCAGAACTTTCGATACTCCATAAGTACACCTATCTAATCAAGTTAAATACCCGTTTTGGCTTTTCAGGTATTATTATTATATTTAAATTACAAATTGATCATTGTCAAAACATGACCTGCATTAACTGTTGCAACGGACCCGGCCAGTCAAATGAGTTACCAGACGCCGTTATATCAAATAGACACACGTGGGCCGCGAGCGATACACTCCTTCTATTAAACAATTAAGAAGCTAAGGCCCTTTGCCCACCATATTGTGGCAGAAACGTGATTTTTTGTGGCATATCGTGGGCATATCAAGTCATGTCATTCCACGTCATGTTGCATTACGTCTAAAGCTCGCCAAGCACTGACATTGTTCACGGCTGATAGAAAATACACACACTAAGATATTTTTGAACTCAAAATTTGCAACGTAGGTACCTATTATTTCTGTAAACCCTTGCCATAAAGTGATCAAGACAAATGTATCACAAACTTTCAAACATCGATAGACTGACAAAGTAGGTACCTCGATTATAAATGATTTATTGTTGTCACCCACGCATCCATACGATCTGATCGGATACGCTTATTAAATTCACAATTTTACCTATTCGAATTAATATAATATAACGTCAATTTAAAACGCTGACGGAGTAATAATTTAGACGTACAACGGAGCATGGAATACAAATGGGTCTCTTTAAAACTAACAAAGAAGTTATTCTTCGTTTTTATATTAAGGATAGAACCCGCTCAAAACCAAATTGTAGTCCAAAGTAGAGTCATCCGGTTTGTATAAAGAATTCATTGTTTTAACCAAACTTTTCTACTTTAAGTGGTTTAATAGAATATCCTCTTAACTGACACTTAAGTGAGAAATTTACTTAAATGACCTATACAGAAATATCATATTATGTGGTTAGATTGTGGTCAGACCATGATTTAATAAATACTTGAAAAGCAGTGCGATGAAATTAAAAAGAGAAAGGGCATTCTAAGAAGGCAGTGTTCGACGCCCTTCCTGAATTTATTGCCTACTCATTAAGCAGGTCATCATCATCATCATCATGTACTACTGGGCACTGATCTCTCCTCTTGAGGAGGCCTAGAGCATACTCCACCAAGCTGCTCCAGTGCGGATTGGTGGATGGGTTAGTGGCCAACCCGAGTGTCGGAAGTTTTCAAACCACCCGAGGGCCTCTGACATGGCTTAACGGCTGTTATTTTATGATAACAACCGCGAACGACGGCTTTACGTGCCCTCGGAAGCACGGAAACGCTCAAGAATATTCGCCTCTAGCGGTCACCCATCCAACTACCGATCGCGCCCGCTGTTGCTTAACTTTGTCCATCACTTAGGATCGACGCAAGCCGCAGGGCTATGAGCGCTTCCGTCATATTGGTTTTACGAGTAGCTAACTGCAACTATTATCAATATGAATATTATGTTCTAACAATAAACATTTGTAGAATACATAACCCATTAAACTCGGAATTGCTTCAACAACATAACGGTAGACCGTCGTAAAATAGAATAACTTGTAGCAATCACTCGACAGCATTCGGTCGATAATAATCATAACAGCAATTGGTCGCTTCTTCAGACACACGACAACGACATCATAATAATATTATATTATGTACTAGCGCTCCGGATAAATAAGTACCCTACATCTTATTCCAGGTCATAGCCTACCCTGTGTTTCATGACTTTCATGTAAACCCATTCAACACTTTTTGCGTCAAAGTAAAAATTATAGCGTTAAGTAATGATGAAAACATTTATAACTGCAGTGTGGCAGCATCACTTGAATCAATATTGTGTCGATGTCGTGTCGTCCGATTAAGAAACAGCCAATAATATACTCCACATACACTACCGTTACGGCAGCTACTTACATTTGGTACGCCATTTAACATCACGAACAATCGTCCGGCAATAAAAGCAAGACAAACGAGCTCTTTCAATGCATGCCTGATTGGCTGTCGAATGCAGAATGCTCCCGTGTTCAATCAAGTGCAGCTATAAGTGGGACAAGTCATTAGTGCGAGCCATTTAGTGGCCCTTACTGACAGAATTGAATATCGTAATTGTAGCTATTGCATGTTACAGCTACTGGGTTGATTCTTATGTTTATAACTGTGATAGCAATATTATAATAGTTAATTTACGCTATAAACGCACTAAGTTATAAAGCCTATAAATACTTTGTGCCAGTTTCCTTCCGTCTTCCCACAAACAAAGGCTGTTCCAAGAAGAACATTGAAACATTACTCTTAAAAAAACAAATTACATGCATTATGTATGCGACATAGCAGAAAATTCTCTTGCAGTTCCTTCTTGCTGCATTACTGCATTAAAATAATTAAACCCTAACTAAACTTCATATTATTCATGGAATTCGTCAAACGTATTTTATTTTGTTGTGTACACAAAATGACGGTCGCTTCCGCCAAGTTTCGGGCCAAGGACACACTCCGCCCCGTCTGGTCACGCACATTAGCGAATCCGTCTGGGGAGCCCTGAACTGGGTCACGTGAAATTGACTCACTCCTCACGCCAATGTAATGCGATGATTTCGCTCTTGACTCCAATAGAAAGTTTGGATGACATCATTGCCTGCTCCTTTGTGATTCCGCTTAACAAACGACAATCAATCTTTGGAAGGTTTGAATTCGTAATTTGATAAAGAACTTTCTGATTGGAACGTGGGCTGTATTTTCAGTTACTGCAAGATTTGCAAGTAAGCATTTGTCAATAAATATTAATCACATCAAGACGTGGCCTAGTTGGTAGTGATCCTGCCTGCTAAGCGAAGAGAGGAGATAAATGCTTGACTGGAGTTGGTGTTTTACTTGTCAATGAATCCTAGTGTGAGTATGAGAGTGAGAGTGTTTATGTCCATTATGATAGAACTTCGCTTACAGGTAAGATCGTTTCATCATCGAATATTCTCTGTTCAATTGCTGCTTCTTTCTAATATAGTTTCGATTTCTAAGCAACAAATTTTGCATTGTCTTCGATTGAATACAATGATGTGGAAAACGTAGTTATAATTCAGTCAAACTGAGACAAAATGTGCTTATTTGTTCTCGAACAATGTGTTATTGTTTCCCATCAGTAAGAAACCTATCGCTTTCATATCGATTCTAAATGATGCAGTATCGTTTCTATAATAATTAATTTACATAATCGTATGCCGAAAAAGTGTCGCCTACGCAGTACGCATGTTTTGTGTGAGGCACACAATTCACTCGAGTTTTCGCAATTCATAGCATCATCGATGGCGCAAATTATCTTTAGTTACCTATGTATTTAGAATAAGATAAGTATAAGCTACATTAGGAATATTCTATTGTTGGCTAAGTTATTTTTAAACTTCCAACATAGATTTTGTATGTAACAACTAACAACCGGCAAAGCTATTAGATTGTAATATTTTAATGTGTATTTTTTTATGGGCCTTATTTGTCTGAAAATAAATTGAAACTGAAAGCTAAGACGGGTGAATAAGCTCATTAATTCCAAGACAAAACGTAAGTCTCTGACGGAAAACCACCTTCTTCCTAAATGACTTACGTAACAAGGCACATTTATTTAAAAACAACTGTATTTCACAAGACATCCCATTATCCCGTACGAGACTTCCACGATAGATTGTCCCATATAGATATGTTCCCTCAGAATCACGATCCTCATTTATTGGGGAACACGACTCAGCTGAACAACATTGCACACCCTTTACGTTACGACGGAAGAACACGTTTCATAAATTGTACACTTGATGCCATCGATTAAGCCGCATGCTGCACGTCGAGAAGTGGCAGACATTATCGACAGTACATAATATTATGATAATTTGTAACATCTTGACTCGGAACTAAAGACTTAATTAGTTCCTCTGTTAAGTTACCGTTTACAGCTTTTAGGCACGCGCGTATCCGACTTTCGAAACAGCTCGTTCGAAGGTGCCGTTGAAGCCTCTATAATTTTGCAATTCCTGAGCGTATCAAGTTTCTTGGCAAATTTCATGGCTTTTACGAAGAATTCGGCTAACGGTTTCGATACTACTTACTTGCACATGTAAGCAGTACATATTGAATCTCTATCATAAAGTCTGATTCAGTAAAACGATATCTTCTTACCTGAACATCTCTCCTCGGCGGTTGCGGCAACCTCATCACAGGATGATTGAAGGGCGCCGGCATGCGCGTCGGTGGGGGCGCGTGCTGGCGCGGCAGTAGGTGCGTGGACGTCGGCGGGGGCGCGGGGGGTCGGGGCCCCTGGAACACGGTGACGGCGGGGACCAGAGGCGGCGGGGGTCTGCGCGCGCGCTCCACGATGGCGAGGTGCTCGGAGGGCCGGATCAGCCGCGGCGGCAGGGTCCGCGGCTTCGGCTCGGGCCGCACGCTCGGCCGCGGTGGGGGCGGGGGCGCCGGCGCCACACACGCGCGCCCCCTCCGCGCCGCCTCCGAATCGTCCGTCATCGGTGCGCGCCAATCTGAAACAAGTGATTGGTGATTAAAAAACTTGTTAACAAAACAAACGGATGGATTGACAGGCAATAGAAAAGTTTCATGATGAAAATAGTCAAACGAGGGCCTCGTAAAACACAAAGCGATAATTTACCTAGAGCTGATAATGTGTCTATTGTCAAGAATTGCAAACAATGATGGAGAAGCTCGCAATTCCTATTGCTTCTCCACGACATCGCGCGAGTTCACAATTCACCATCGCAAAGCTACAAGTGTTACAACTGGAAGCTCTCCGTCACCCACCATATTTATCGGATCTTGCCTCAACAGATTTCTACTTTTTTCAAAATTTAGACAATATTTTAAGTGGGAAAAAGTTCAACACCCGAGAGACAGTAGGTACAAAACGCCAGTATTTTGATTAGCTAAAATAAAAAATACTATCAAAATACGTTTTAAAATTTTCATACAAATCTCCAATAGCAATACAAATCTCAAATAGTAAAAATTAAACTAAAATACTCACAAGCACTCAACATAACATAATTGAAAGCTCAGCTGACTGGTAGCATAACATGGATTAAGCTACACAAAAACGAAATCGGCACCACATGGTTCATCACCGCCATAAATTACTTTCCAAAAAAACTTTTCTATTACAAGAGCCGACTATCAATCACGTTAGACAAGCGGCCAAAGAAGAAATGTAGAAATAAATCGAAAAAAGTTAATACCCTATAACAAACAAAGGAAATTGCGTCGTTCGAACCGGGAAACGATATTGACAAGTACTCGAGCCAATGAAATGACGATGTATCACGCGAACCCTCCTATCAATTTTTGATCATGCCGAGGTATGCCGATAGCAGTATGGCACGTAATAATGGGATAGTGTGCCGTATGATTGTAACCGCATTCTATTATTTATTCAGTTACAGTCTGGTAATTTTGAGACTCAACAACTGTTACATTAATGACATACGTTATTATTATTATTAATAGCTGTTGACTGCAGCTTTGCATACAGAAATTATGGAGCAAGAAACATTACGCTTCACACTCATAGCCCCTGTAGTGTTCGGAGGATCAATAATACACAAGCTTTACTCTGTAATAGGTGAGGTATGAATACGCAGAGCGCACACCTGTACTCGCTCGCCGCTAGCCACAGACTGTCCGCTATGCATAGACACTACATCCCTTCTATATTGTATAAAATTCAAATATTTTTATTGGTTTGGTTTACAAACACTTTTTGTAAGTCATGCAAGCTACGCCAATGCTTCAACAAGGCCCTACTGTGAGAAGGGCCCGGGAGAAGAAGCAGCAAGAAACTACCGGGGTGTTTTTATCCTACTCACAGTTACAGATAGCACTTATTAACTACTTGCAATCTATATTATAAAACTCATGTCCAAGCAGTCTTGTCATTAAAATACTCATTCATCATAAGTTGTAATACCCTTTCATAAGAGTGCTTTTATTATGAGTTGTAAATATATAGTATAGCATTTCCGTCAATTTTAATGGAATTTTATATTGTTATTATTTTATTCCAACATCGATATAGATCTGAAAATAATAAATTCTTTGTTAGCCAACGTTTATTTTCTTTGTTGTATAACATGTGTTTCCCGTTTCTGTACACCGCTATGTGAGGGCAGGGTTAAAGTTTGGTATCAATCTGTTAGCCTCAGTTACTTATTTTTCATCGATATATTTTTCTGTACCCAATTTAGGATCTGTAACTCCCTTTGTACTGTCCACATATTGTTCTCCTCTTTTCTCTAATTGAATTGTAGATATGTCAACTCCTGTCTCTCACACTACCGTCTAATGGTTTATGTATAGAGTGAAAGCTATTTTATTTGAAGTGATTGGAAGTTTCATAAAAAAGTTATCTTACTAGCATAATAAGTCAAATGAAGATCTTCTCGCATTTCACTAAATACAACTCTTGTAGGTCATAACTGTATTTTTAACTAACATCAAATGTAGCCTTGAAAATAGATTAACACAAATCATGTACCACAGTCGTCTACTTCAAATATATTAAAAGTAACTACATTAGTTCTGAAAAAAAAATCTCGAGTAAATCCCTCTATTGCCACGGCTCTCCCAGCCGATATGCATATCCATTGATTGAATCATAATTATGTGTTCAATATGCGTCTCCCATACACAGATACACCCCCAACTTCACTACAACTTTCTTTCTTGAGTCCCAGTCTCCATCTCGTATCATTCAGTATCATGATCCTGTTTATAGGTGCTCGACAAATACATGACGCCTCTGAAATGTGAAGCGGCCCAAATCGGCCTTAATAAGTGTTGTGTAAACATCGCGAAATGTGAGAGCACTTAATAAGTGCGCTCAAGCATCGCGCCACATTTAATGTCACTGTGCTTCATAGTCTGTTTCTATCTTTATCAAACTTATGCAAAGTATAGCGAAAAGAACAAGGATGGCAAATAAAAATATTTTAAGTCTATAAGGTAGTTCGAAATTTTCAAACGTAAATCTTGAGAATTTTGATTCATTTAACTAGACATAATGCATGATGTCAATATAATGTCTACAGTTCAAACAACTCGCTCCGCGCATTATGAGAACTCAACTTTAAACAATTTTCATATGTGATATTATTTTTTCATCTCGTGTCACTAACAAATTCAAACCATTGGCCAGCAATTCATTTAATGTTAAACTATTTAATTCTACCAGTATTTACACTGTTAAGGTCACAGGGACATTTAGCAAAAGTAAAAGCAGTAGCAAAAGAACCTTTATGGTCCATCATAGTCAAGGAAACGAATTCAGATTACCTTTGCTTCCCAGGGGAGATTTCAATCGTTATCAAGCACTCTCTATGAGAATGCTTTGTGAGTTAGTACTCCTGCGTGCACGGTCACTCACACTTGCACGTACACTCGGCTTAGTGATGTGGCCACTCCAACGTCTTGATGGGGATCTAGTGCTTCTAGCTTCCTCAATATCAACGTCACTGTAAACTTGATAGATCTGTAATACAGAAATATACGACGAGCCGCGGACTGCATTGCTTTTTAGAGCCAAATCTCTAAAGTTACTTCTCTGCACTGTCATTCAACCTTTTTTTAGTATCCGCTTGGCAGAGTCAGGCATAATGAAATCGAACCAATTTGTTAACGTATACTCAATTATTACAGTAACCTTGCCCTTGGTATCCATATTGAATACTGTCGTGGAAAAGTATGAAAACTGATAAAAATAACCTTTTGGTCACTAGCCGTCACTTGACGCTAGTAAAAGTGTTGATGTCGATTTTACACGAATACAGCCTTCGCTCTTTTCTGAAGAACTTCTCTGCGGAAGTCAGTGCCTCGTTGTCTTTTTACTATGGAGACAAAATCATAATCTTCACATATTTTCCTTTATTTTTCGGCAGCTCAGAAAGATTACCATTTACATTGCAAGTAAAGATATTAGATGAAAATACTACTATCTTCTGAGTCTGCAAGTGTTTATTTCTGTATGGATGAATCATTATATTCTTTCAATAAGAATAATAATACATCCAATAAATTATTATGGATTATATTATATGGTAATAAAAATGAATATAATTATCACAAAAGTCGAATCTGTTACCATGAACTCATAACTACTTGTACTAATTTGTCATAATCTGGATCAAACATGTGAATATATTATAACGTTTTTGATTCCTTACATAATACTTGCATCATTTCTGTACTTGATATTTGTGATTCATTGTGATTGGGGTAGCTTTCTGAAAACCTGCAATTTGTTATTTCATCCCACGATTTCATATCAGTGAAATGCGGCCGGCCGATTATGATAGAATCATCTCCATCACACATCTCGAATAGGTGTCATATGACTCATATCCAACAGACATGTTTGGCTTTCAATAATCTTCATAACGGCATAGCTCTAAAACATTAATTTGTAATATATATGCAGCTACCGTGCATGCATGGCTTTTTAACAGTTTAATGTAACAGTAACATGACTGCGTAGCCTTAGATTATTGATTTATAAATATTGGCGGGCATCGTATATGCATGGCTTTTTTCTTATGAAACAGTAACATGACTGCGTAGCCTTAAAACATTGAATTATAAATCTTTAAGGGCACCGTGTATGCGTGGCTTTTTGTTTATATAACCGAAACATGGCTGTGTAGCCTTAGAATATTTATCTATTATATAAATATTTCTGAAGTTCTTGTATGCGTGGCTTTTTACTTAAGTAACAGCAACGTGGCTGCATAGCCTTATATTTATTTAATTTATAATATGCGTGAACTTCTAGTATGCATGGCTTTTACTTATGTAACAGTAATATGACTGTATAGCCTTAGAATATTTATTTATTATATAAATATTTCTGAGTCCTTGTATGCGTGGCTTTTTACTTAAGTAACAGCAACGTGGCTGCATAGCCTTAGATTATAATTTAATTTATAAATATGCGTGAACTTCTAGTATGCATGGCTTTTACTTATGTAACAGTAATATGACTGTATAGCCTTAGAATATTTATTTATTATATAAATATTTCTGAGTCCTTGTATGCGTGGCTTTTTACTTAAGTAACAGCAACGTGGCTGCATAGCCTTAGATTATAATTTAATTTATAAATATGCGTGAACTTCTAGTATGCGTGGCTTTTACTTATGTAACAGTAATATGACTGTGTAGCCTTAGAATATTTATTTATTATATAAATATTTCTGAGTCCTTGTATGCGTGGCTTTTACTTATGTAGCAGTAATATGACTGTATAGCCTTAGAATATTTATTTATTATATAAATATTTCTGAGTCCTTGTATGCGTGGCTTTTTACTTAAGTAACAGCAACGTGGCTGCATAGCCTTAGATTATAATTTAATTTATAAATATGCGTGAACTACTAGTATGCATGGCTTTTACTTATGTAACAGTAATATGACTGTATAGCCTTAGAATATTTATTTATTATATAAATATTTCTGAGTCCTTGTATGCGTGGCTTTTTACTTAAGTAACAGCAACGTGGCTGCATAGCCTTAGATTATAATTTAATTTATAAATATGCGTGAACTTCTAGTATGCATGGCTTTTACTTATGTAACAGTAATATGACTGTATAGCCTTAGAATATTTATTTATTATATAAATATTTCTGAGTCCTTGTATGCGTGGCTTTTTACTTAAGTAACAGCAACGGGGCTGCATAGCCTTAGATTAATTTAATTTAAAATATGCGTGAACTTCTAGTATGAATGGCTTTTACTTATGTAACAGTAATATGACTGTATAGCCTTAGAATATTTATTTATTATATAAATATTTCTGAGTCCTTGCATGCGTGGCTTTTTACTTAAGTAACAGCAACGTGGCTGCATAGCCTTAGATTATAATTTAATTTATAAATATTCGTGGACTTCTAGTATGCGTGGCTTTTACTTATGTAACAGTTATATGACTGCCTTAGCCTTAGAATATTTATCTTTTATATAAATATTTCTGAAGTCCTTGTATGCGTGGCTTTTTACTTAAGTTTGTTTTGATTTTTAATTGACAGTACATGTTATGGTATATTATATACCACTTGTACATACCATACAGAATATATTATAGTATGTATAATCCTCATCACCTCGAATGACTTGCCATAGCAGCAATTCAATATATCGCTTACATAATATGTATAGTTTGGCTTATTCTTTGGAACTCTAAATCAAGTGCCTACTCCGTACCTTAATTAATTATGATACTTAATTATGGTAAATACCCCATAAGTTGAATAAATTTTTACCCAACTTCAAAAAAAGAGGAGGGTCTCAATTCGACTGTATCTTTTTTTTTATGTTTGTTACCTCAGAACTCCGGACTGGGTGAACCGATTTTGATGATTCTTTCTTTAATCGAAAGCTGGCACTTGCCGTGTGGTTCCACATAAATTTGAGCAAGATCGGACAATGGCATCCATGTCAAAAGCATATAAGTCTTAAATTTGCATTAAGTATGTGCGCGATAAATGGACGAATAACTCAATATCCAACCGATTTCGACAATTCTTTTTTTTTTATTGGATGTACTTCATTTGAATTCGGTTTGGTAAAAATTTTAGATTATTGCTATTTACTTATTTTTAGCAAACAAAGCGTTTCAAAATCTTTGACATTTAGACTGAACTTTAGTATTTTCCATTTTTCGATTTTAATAGACCTTTAATAGGAAATACACATCACATCGAATAACTTTCGCAAAGACTATATTTCGATATCTTTAATAGTTTGGCAGAACATAAAAATATTCCACGTCACTTTACCCAGAACTTTGTTTTTCTTCCCAAAACAGCCATCCTTGAGCCATCACGAACATTTTTGAATCAAACATAGTCAAATCGGTTAAGCTACCGAGAAATACTAAGGTTCATTTTTATTTATACCAGCAAGAAGATATGTATATGACAATAATAATATGCCTAATTTGGGCTTTTTTTACACAAGGTACAGTACCATTCTCCTTACGAGCCTTGTTTAAATTTGCGTGCCTTTGCGGCCTTTTTGTACACAGAGTACATTTGCATGCTCCTTAGGAGCCGTATAAAAGTTTGCGTGTCCAACCAACGGACCTTGTAACGGGACTAGTGGGATAGACCCGACAACCTGCGTGAACCTTGACGTAGCTATCGATTGACGTAGTTATCAATATATTTCACATTGGCTTTAGCATTAAGATATTAACCAATTGATGCTTCAATATTAGATACTACGCAATAAGAGTTGTAAGGTATTATAAACTTTTTACACATCATGTTCATATCCTAACACAATGTTCGTAGCTATTTTCCAGGTTCTTCATTAGAATGATTATATAGACGTGATCTTCAAGTGAACTGTAGTGGCGTGAACATAACAATATTTCTATTGAACTGCCAGCTAATAAGCAAAATTACATCTGAAACTTGTTTAGATAATAATTATCAACATAAAATCTTTTGATTCATTGCAGAACGGTATTTGAATTATGAAAATATTAACCACAGCATTATATTGGCAGCATTATACGTGGGGTAGATTCTCAATCGTTTCTTTCCAAGTCATTCCAAGGGTAACGTGAAGTTTCACGCTTTTATAATTATCCACCAAATACAACAAAACTTAGGATATTGTTATTGTGATTCAATAGCTTTATTTGAAATAAGAAACGAAATAAATTACTCTTCCACATGCTACTATATATAATATTATCGACAGCAATATCGTAACCAGTTGCAATAAATTCATGGTCTATTTGAAATAGTTACTTGATGCATGGCCCTTTGTAACAAGGTGATTTGCGTGGCCTTCGAAATATTTAATTAGTTTTGATGTTTAGACAACCATTTTGTGTACAAATCTGGCAGTGGTACTTTCGTTGCAGAGTTCTTAAAACGTTAATACTTAAATAATTGTTATTTAAGTACACGTAGTTAGGCGTACCCACATATAAATTATGTGGTTGTAATACTTGTAATGTCATTATACACTTTACTTACTTGAATACGTACATAATAGAATATATTCGTAACGAATTTGCCTGCCCAAGCGTATGCAAGCAAGGGCATTAATCCTTCTTTTTTTCCAACAATTTTTTTGTAATCACTTATTATTTTTTACCGTCGTCGCCACTTGTAGTGTTCGGAGGATCAATAATACACAAGCTTTACTCTGTAATAGGTGAGGTATGAATACGCAGAGCGCACACCTGTACTCGCTCGCCGCTAGCCACAGACTGTCCGCTATGCATAGACACTACAGCCCCACAGTAGGATTCCCTGTGTCGTGGGTGCCATGGACAACACACAAGACAAGGACACTCACACCCAGACCGAGAACAGAAATTCAAAGTCATCATTCAAATTTCTGCCTCGCTGGGAATCGAACCCAGGACCCTTGGC
Source organism: Thymelicus lineola (assembly GCA_963932265.1). Classification (NCBI taxonomy): domain Eukaryota; kingdom Metazoa; phylum Arthropoda; class Insecta; order Lepidoptera; family Hesperiidae; genus Thymelicus; species Thymelicus lineola. The sequence goes on from OZ010686.1 coordinate 16,066,474, forward strand.
GCGGCGATCCGGCGTGGTAACCATTGCGCCACATTCAGTCGTCAATTTGTTGCTCAGTTGATGTTTTAAAAATATTCCATAAAAACTTTCATCCCGTTTCCCAGGGAAAACTTTTAATTTTCCGGGATAAAAAGTATCTTAAAATATGACCCAGAGTATTAGTAATAACTTCACCAATTTTCATCGAAATCCGTTCAAGGCTTTTCATGTGATGCCCGGACAGACAAACAGATAGACAGACAATAATTCTAAAAAAAATATTTTTGTGCTCTAACACGTTATTGAAGTGCCCCCTAATTGAAATTTTAATAAAATATTCAATGTACAGAAAATTTGTCCTTTGAGTTTTATTATAATACAGATTATACAATTTCTAACCCTGTTCTAAATAGTTTTAGTTTTAACTGAATTTTACTATTCATAGAAGAAATGACTTGTACTAGAATACAGCTACCTAAGAAAATAACAAACATCTTAACAAAACATTTTAAGTACATAATTATGTACATTATATAAGAAATTGTCGATTACGAGTATTTAGAAGAAAAATTATTGTTTTTAATTGAAATCCAACAGTTCTAACACAAACTTCATTTAGTATAGTGTAACGCCACCTATCCGCAACAGCTCGAACTACATAGTGAGTAAAAGTTTGCCATCAACGAGGGCGCTGTCGTCAGGCGACAGAGTGTCTGCGCTTACGCATAATGGCTATACGGAGTATTATCGTCTTTGTTAGATTCAACAAATTATTTTGTAATAAGTAGATTTTTTGTCATTTACTTTTCGTCATTATCATTATCAGTTTTGGAATATATAATAATACCGTTTTAACATTTTGAAACTAAGTAAAGCGGACATAAGCTTGTTCCGAACTTAATGACAAGAAAGCTAAAACAAGAGTTAGGTATTCTTGACTTTACTATTGAAAAATAAATTAAGTTAGAAACGCTCATAGCCCGGCGGCTTGCGTCGATCATAAGTGATCGACAAAGTTAAGCAACAGCAGGCGCGGTCGGTAGTTGGATGGGTGACCGCTAGTGGCAAAAATTATTGAGCGTTTCCGTGCTTCGGAGGGCACGTAAAGTCGCCAGTCCCGGTTGTTATCATAAGATAACAGTCGTTAAGCCATGTCGGAGGCCTTCGGGCGGTTTGAAAACTTCCGACACTCAGGTTGGTCATTAACCCCTCCACCAATCCACACTGGAGCAGCGTGGTGGAGTATGCTCTAGGCCTCCTCAAGAGGAGAGACCCGTGCCCAGTAGTGGGCCATTAATGGGTTGAAGCCAAGTTAGAAATTAATGCTACCTAGTTCATACTGAAGTAAGTTTAGTTCACACAAAAGCTTCTTAAATAAAATTTATACTACAATTTACAAAACAATAGCACCTAAGCACTTGTCTGTTAAGGTCAGTAAAATTTTCGTCACTATATTTTTCTCAGAATAAATCGCTTTAACTCTCGAGACAATGGATCTGAGTCAGATAGACATCTCGCCATAGCGTTGCTAAGGCGATCAAGACAACGTTTATTATTGGCATGAATAAAACATTGCTTTGTTATACAGATGTTACCGTTCTTACCTGACGGGTCTTCAGCTGATCAAATTTTGCGAAATCCAACAGTACCAGAAGTTAATGAGGTGAACAACGTATTATTAGTCTCGTTTTACTAAGAATTTCTTTTACCAAGCTAAAATCCATTAAAGCCAGGATTTTTCAGAGAGAATCGATTTTCAAACTTGCTTTAATTTGGACAACGTTAATAAATTTGATGATATTAGATTTTCACGTAACATCACTGACGAAAGAACCAAGATATTAGTGTAAAGTTGGTGATTGTATTTGTAGGATGTATAAATCAAATAACTTTTCTCAAATGCATTACTCATTATACAAATTTGAATTTTTATGCCTTCAGCAGGAAAACGAGCAGACGGGTCACCTGATGGTAAATGATCGCCGCATGGGCATAGACATTAGCAACACTAGGAGCGTCACCAATGCGTTGCCGGTCTCGAAGAAAACAATAGACCTGCTCCTTGAAAGACCCCATGTCATAGGTTAGTGGGAACAGCTATGCAGGAAGTTCGTTCCACAGTTTACAGAATTGACATAATTACATCCGGTCACCTGTATGAAGTAATTAAACATTAACATCTTAGGTAATGATATTAATGATTATGTATCGTAGGTATATTCTTAGAACTCCTCTTCTTCTGATTAGTTATACCGTTGATTAGAATAGACATCAATACATTCATTAGAGAAGTATGCAATTACCTATATCATCCTAAGCCAATGAATGCTAGCATTATTACTATGTTCAGACTACGCATGATTGGCTTGATAACTTGTTATTTTACTTCAACTACTTGAAATAGCCCAGCTATGTGTTTTACCACAGAGACATAATAGTACATAATAGGTTTTACTAAAACTACGTACTTATCTGTAGTTTGTATCTTTGCAACAAATATTTTATAGTACAAACAGGGACATTATATGTAAAAAAGTTTTACTTTATAATATCTTTGAATACAAAATATTACTAATCAGCTTTATGCTTTTGATATACCTACCTGTTAAAAGCGCAGGTTTGTAATTGAAAAAGTTACTCTGATGTTTATCTAGTTTAAAATGAAATAATTTTGGTTTAAATTTTTTGGTCAGAGCAATCCGAAAACTTCTTAAATGTAAGTAATTGAAACGTCTGATAAATAGATAACAGAAAAAATAATATCAGAAGCATTTACAGTACGAAGCCACAACATACAAAATCATTCCTGAATGCAAATACACACAACACATACAAACCTTGATCGCAGAACCAAGATCTTACTCAGTTCCAATAAACACTTCAAACAAAGACTTTATTTATCGTATCTTTAACACAGCACTCGTGTTTACAGAACTATTAATACAGAATAGGTGTAAGTGGTGTACGTGTAACCGATAATTTATTTACCGATAATCAAAAGTGATTTACACAAGCGCGTCAACGATTATGACGCTACACTACATTGCTAAGAAACATATTTTCTAGGTGCATTGTTCGACATCGCCATGACGACACTGTTGACTATTTTCCCTCCAAAATAAACGCATGCGCGGTTCACTTGGTCATTTATTTCACTGCCAAACAAAATGAAATGGACCTTATCGCTTTGTAATAAGATGCATTCAGACAAAATTTTAAAGGATTCCAACAGGGTAGCTTGTTTTGCCCCACTCTTTACTTATTTGAGATGATAGCCTCCAGGAGTAATTTTCCTATATATTTCAAAGTATACGCATAGGCCGGTATTCAAACGTAATTGTGTGGGGTGAACTTATCTTATTTTCTCCGCCAGACGAGATTGATTTTTATGCCACAACATGAAGAAAGATAATATTAGCATTGCGGTAGCTCAAACCAAACTGACAAAAACAATTCCTACTGCTCTAATGAGTGAGAATGAGTAATACATTTTTATTATCTTTTATTCATTGGATATAAGGACCAGGAAAATTCATACGTCTTTTGTAACTTTTTGAGCAATTTCTTATGTATTTTAATTTCAAAATCAGTAAATTAACTATCGAAAGCACATTGTTACGAGTTTTGGTTCAATAGAGTTTGACATTTTTTTCAATCTTTTAGTACGGTACCTAAAATTAAGGAAAGCTTTGTAATGGCAGATATAGCAATATACTTTGATAAGCTTTCCTAATATGAACAAAATATGAACTGATCCAAAGCAGCTGCCTGTTTTCTTCGTCTAATAGATATGACCTATGTAAGGCGTGACCAATCCAGTAATATTACTGAGTAATTTGCAATGCCCATTAATGAATTTATTTGCATTAGCAATACCCACTCATAAAGATTATATTGTAAAGATATGAAAGGCTTACAGCTGTTTATTAGTTGTAAAGTGAACGCCAATTACCAACTTAAAAGAGATTGATTAATATAATATTGAAGTAATCAACTTGCTATCGATAACCTTGAGAAAACGGCCCCGTAGTGCAATAAACTTATAAACCTTTCGATAAAGTAGTACAACTAAGCCACGAATTAAAACCACCACTAAAAGTCTTCATACAATTTTCTCAAATGCGCAGTGTATTCCATCGTCAAAACGTAGTCTTAGTCTTTCTTTATTTATTTGTACTTCAAGCAAAAACAATATATCAGAGAACAGCAAACAATGCAAAAACAAAGAATAGCAAACAATACAAAATCCCATACTGATCTATGAAAGCGATACCAACAACAATTCAGATTAATTACGGATTCGAACAAAACCCTTGCTATTGTAAAGTGTTCTCGTATCAGAGACATCGATTGTTACAATGACAGGATTTCTTTTGTTACTGAAAATGTTATCCAATTGAACTTTTATAAAATACTTCCACATGGTTTTCTAGTCCATGGGTAAAAAACCATTGCGCAAAGTCTGTCGATATTTTTTGTTTGAGTTGTCTATCCATATTGTAATATTGTAGTAATCTACGTAATATTTAAGGTTTTTAAAGCTTTTCAACAATATTTCCTTGGTGATTTTTAGAAAAAGGCTAGGCTGTTTATAAAACTTCATGCATTTAGTCCGTCAGGATTAAACTGGACATAGCTCAGCAATCTCCAAAAGGTAAACCAAAGGTTATTTCCTCTGCTGTAGGAACATCAGAAGATGGGAGTAGACGTTGGGCTTATGGTGTGGATGAAAGAACAACTCCGGATACAGAGCAGTGGGGATGTCCTCGGCTGATTGTGATAAAAACAATTATTTATTTAAAATAAAAAAATGGCTCTTCCAAATATTAAATTTTTTTCAATGTAAGTAAATTATATGTCCTTGTATTAGTATTCCACTCAGGGGTAATTATCCAGTGTCTCCTGTGTGGGCGCGTCGGGGTATAACTGTATCCGAAGGGTGGCACGTGGGGTGCATAGGGACGATAAGAGTCGTTATTAATGCAACCCTAATTTCGTCATAAGTGTCACGATAATAATCTATACGAAAATATATATATGTTGTGAGAATTTATACTATTCCTAATAAAGGTTAGTAACGAAATATTTTTTTATTTACGTAATTTCAATACACAACTTACTAACTTGCTTTTTATAAGTTCACCGCGGAGCTGGAATAATAAGATATAATTAAAGCGTGTAATTAGGTTTTTCTTTCTTTCTTTCTTTTTTTTCTTTAAATATTGAATAGTCTTCGATCCTCGATAAGTCTACGAAGTTTGAAAGAAATCTGACCGTTTGAAGTGGGTCAAAATCAAGTTCAAAGAGAAGTTACAAACAAACAGACAAACAAACAAACATACAGGTGAAGCTAATATAAAGCGTGTAAAAAGAAAATAGAAAGTAACAAGTGTAAGGCTTATATAATAGTTCCAGCGAAAATTCTTTGAGGCTATTCAGAAAACGTTTGCGCTCCGAAGATAAAAATTGCGACATCACTTGACTATCGGCTGAAACGAGCTCGAAAAAGAACAATGTAAGGTAGGTAGGAATACCTAGACAGACAGCCTAGACAGATGTCGTGCCAGGAACGTTGCGACCTCTTGTCGCAGCCGTTTCGCAACAGTCAGGTACAAGCGGGTTCAACAGGACGCCTTGTATGGCGGTGTGACGCATCGCTGACTTTATCGGTGGCGCACACGACATCGTTGCATCATCTAAATAAATGACATATGTGGATAACGAACTGTTATTATCCAGAGTGTTCTTCATACCCACTAAAAACATGAGTTTAATTTGCTGCTTCACTTAAAACCAGTTGGATGGCATTAACCACAGCTAACGCAACCGCGCTGTCAGCAGCTAATACCAAATTAGTAATCTATAATCAACAATTTCGATTAACCAGGCATATCAGTTTGTAGAAAATTACCGACGCAAATGCGAAGGTAATAAAGTTAAAAGCTTGTCATAAAATTCGATTATGTATACCAAAGATTGATTTACGGCTTCCGGTGATTTTCTTAATTTAATAACGGGCTACAGAGCCCCTGCTATTAACACGTTAGAACTTAGTTAATAAGCCAGTATTATTCCAACACGCGAACCTATCTCGGTGAATCAATGCTGCTGGTGTGAAACCGTACGAGGCGATATGATCTCGGGGCAACGATAGTACCACGATAATCCGCGCACGAGCCATACCGAACCGAGCCGGAAACCGAACCTAACCTCAATCAACACAATATTGTGAGCCCCTTTCTCTGGAGATAAAAATTTTATGTCCTCGCCGGCGTGTAAAGGATAGCGCGATAACGGTCAAGAGAAATTGTTCGAGAGACTGGTGATTGCCACTTCGAAGGTAATACTCACGCTAGCGGGAGGTGGTAAAAGCTAGATTCGGTCTTGTGATTGCGTCCGAGGCGAGGAATCGAACGCCTTTCTCTCGGAGTGCTAACAAATGAGCCGGGATGCAACAGGCGTGATTTATTTATTCAAATCCGATGCTCGTTGATGCCGGTCACGTCTGCCGTCATTCGTATTTAAGGCACGAACCGAAGGTGTCTCTGATCTGTCATCTCACTCGCTCCAGTTCTAAAGTTCAAAAGTGCACAGACGTTGTCAGTGGAATATGGAGGTGAAGCATGAAAAGTTACAAAATATTTCTAGTGCATTTATTTTAACACATTTTATCAAACTGTGTTTTAAAAACACACGACCATGAACATACATATACCTAAACGTCATTGTAACATTTTGATTAAACTGTTTACATTATGGAAAAGACCATCGAATTACCCTTGCAACATGATCATCATAGAAGCGTTGTCAGTTAAGATTTACAGTAAATCGACAAGCTTTTAATTAACTTTGCAGCACCGTAGTTAATTCAGCAGGCTACGCCGTGAGCAGGAAACCTTAGCTCAAATTCAATTGTTAAAATGGCACTGGATGAGCCCCTCATACTTCAAATATATTTAATAGATGACACTGATGCTGAAGAGTCACTCACGACTGACATTTCTAAGATTAGAACTATTTAAGACCTTAACCGGTGCGTTACTGACCAAGGAAGTCCATTGTTCAATGACTTATATTTAAAATGTATAAGCGATTGAGGATTAATGATTAAACGACAAGAATTAAATAAACATACATTTTGGGGATCGTCAAAAAACTGAAGAATTGATTTTACATCCGAGTTTATAGCGAAGCACAAGCAAGGCTTTCAGAAAAACTAGACAAAGGTATAACCGAAGTGCTTTGAAAACAATTGGTCTAACCAAAGTGTTCTCGAATTTTCTAGAATATTGCATGTTATACCCGCACATTATCGCAGTGCTAACAATTCCTAAATAACAGCACCGCAGGCGAAGGTACGTATTTGATGAGTGTTGCCGGCGTTGCGTTTGTTGCGCGTGATTGCCTAAAGTTCAGTCACGAGCGCCGATAATTTGCAAGTTTTGGCATTTCGTCCGCCTAGTCATAAACTCCGGGCCATTTGAAAGTAATCAGATCGCCTTTAAACACGTCGTTATTATACTGAGAGTCTGAACTCTGATGGCTATCTTTTAATGTCTCTCTTGTCTAGACTGATCTTTATCATCGGTGCTTGTGAAGCAACGATACATTATATGTATTTAAACTTAATTAAGAGTACACGAAGATCTTTTATGAACTGCTACTATCAGTTCATAAAAGAATTAAAGTAACTAAATATATTTTTTTTACTTTTTGAAACAAATAGTCGACAAAAGTAGCGATAACGCTCATTTGACCAAAGACTGAAATTGAAACATGCAAAAAAAATTTACGATCGATTCTAGAGAAGCCCATCATCGCATTGGCAGTTCGGCATCACCCTATTTTTTATGGAAATAGCCGGCAAACGAGCTGACTCCACCCATGGAAAATGGCTTTCGCCTATGGACATCAGTGACACCAAAGGTCTTACACTGATACGTTACTACGTAACTGAATTAAAATAGATTACATTTTCAATCGGGCATTTATTTCTAATCTAAAATTTCTTCTAGAAGACCTTTAAAGCGATACAGTGAAGTGAATTTAATGCGTACAATTTTATTTGTCTGTACCATTCACCCTCACTTACACACCTGTTGTGAATGACACGACGACCTGTAAGCAGTCTCACGAAGTGTTATTGTGTACAAACATCGTTGATTTATACGTGCAGCTTCGATTCAAATAGAAACAATTCTCTCGATACATCGTCTACACCGTGTTTTCGTGGCCATAAACAACAAATTCGCACCCAAAATGCAAATTACTTGACGCAAGGTTATTGATACTGACGCCGACAAATATATCACCACGCCGATGATTCACGTGTTCTCGGGTTAAATCGTTGTTTAGTTATTATTTAAACTGTGATTTGTGTTGCGTATTGTTTGCTAATATTATATTATATATTATGTGATATACTCGTAACCTAAAATGACGTTATAATTTTGTCAATTGGCGTTGACTTTGTGGCAAATGTCGACAAAACTATAAATGCAATTAGTGCAATTAGCTATACATGTAATCGATTATGAAAGATTATCAACGTTATTATCAATTGGTATTGTACATAGACAGGCTAGACGTAGGTATGATGTTTTGTTTAATTATTCTCTATTATTCCCAGCGGACTAACTCTCATTAGAACGTCTACGATTAATTAGATTTACAAAGGGGTCGATCTGCAACGCTTTCGCTTTGTTGTGGAATTATCCCCAACACAAATACGTCATTACACGATTACTTCATTTCAAAGGGTTCCAGACCCCTGACTCGGGCTTGTCAAACGAAGGGGGTTGCATTCAAATTGATGGATTACGGCATTTACGTATGTAGATTGCATGCGCTGTAAACCTTTTGACAATTGTTGTAGGTGAACGCGCATATTCATGAGGTATGCTTTATTCATCTCGCTTTATTGGTTTAAGCTTTAGTCACAAACAAAACAGAGTTATACAAAGGTTCACTTTGATGCAATAACTTTTTATTACAGACAAGCTACCCTAGTGGAATATTAAATAAAATCTAATTTTCGCTATCCCATTCCAAAGAAAATACTAAATATAACTTTAGAGCAGGTAGTCAAGACTTCATTCATTTCGTAATATGATGCTATCATCATCTACGACTCTATAGTCTATAGAGGTAGAAGTAACTAGTCATACATATCTGACAGTAGGTATTGGAGGAACCTACGATATCCCAATGCTGTGTTGGCTGACCAGAGCAAAAGAGGCGACAGAAGCCGCCCACATAATATAAAACATAAAGCCACAGGACAATATCTAAAAACTCACAACAATTACAAAAATTATTAACATATCAATATACATTGTACAAACCCAACCTTCATGTTGGAGGCCAAGGCCTCAAATATGATGCCGGTCCCAAGTCCGGAAAAATGGGGAGGGCAACGGAATGCATAACTTGGGGCTTTGGGTCGTGTCTTGATCTGTTACGGATCTGGATGGGACCCGCGCCCCTGTTATGCATTCCCCACACTTCACACCACACCTACACTACACAGAACACATACACACTAAACACAACACACTAAACAAAACACACAACACAACACTAATACATACATATGCACACATACCATACAGAACACACATACATATACACAGTTACAAAGCACAACACAGTACACAGACACAGACCACACATCAAGCACACTACACAATAACACTCCACACAACACTACCCCCGTTAAGGGAAGAGACTTCACCAGTGACCTAGCCAAATAACAGCGAAAAGACTGGTAGGTCCGGACCAGTGGGTGAGTCAGACCGGCCTCTCTGTTATGGAGTGTGCTTGAGCCCACCTACGTGTTATGCCGTGCGTAGTTGAGCGTCGTGCGGGGGGATGAAGGAGTCCTGGAGGGTTGAGCCTTCCTTGGGTCGGGTAGTTGTTACCTGGGGTGGCAACACGCCCTCTTTGGTCCGGATTTTCTCCTAAACGATGGCCTTGGGACTAGCCAGCCCGAGGTAATCGGCAAAGGTACCCCTTAAGGGTATCTGGCAAGGGTTTCGGGGTCATGTAGTGCGCAGCCGGCGAAGCGCGGAGCCTATGGCGAGTACGGGTCAAAATCTCGGCCCGACAACCGTAGACCTCTTCGCATCGTGCAGGCTCGCTGCATGGCGGACTCCGGACCCTATACTCTCTGTGGTAGGTCCTGGTGTTTGGATAAACATCCCCATCTGCGGGCTCCCTGGAGGGTGGGACGCCACGGAGAGTGAATTTAAGTCTTTAAAGCAATGGATTGCACGAGTAAAGACCCGACTGATCAACTGATCGACAAACAACAGGTCGCTGGTTCTTCGGAATCGCCCTGTATCAACAACGCTACCTCCATTCCATCCGGCTCCACAGGGGCTGTTGAGCAGGAATGGACGGTGCACAAACGCAGACGCGGCACTCACAAGCAGAGGCGTCAGCACAAACAACGCAGCGCTGAAGCTGCAAAGAACGCTCCGTCAACCAGTTTGGGAGGACCGGCAACGGCCCCCAATGCCTCAGTAGAAGCGAAGACTACGAGCCGCCCTGGTGTAAGCCAGGAAGGATCGAGTCAACGCGTCGAAAAGGCAGCCCAATCTGGTGAGGCTGCGAAGGAGAAACCCAACGCGCCCAGGGCAAACAAGCGGCGTCGTCGTGGTAAAGGGAAGGTTACACCTGAAGCCAAGCCCCAAGGTGGCCAGGCTAAGGGACCTAAACGCCCTCGCCCCGACGATACACAATCGCCGATCCAGAGCGCTGCAAAGCGAGTAAAGGCCTCCACGGGAAGGGTGGGCGAAGGCATCACCTACGCTGACTCTGTGGTCCTAAGTGACCTATTTGTCGCGGTGATGGCGGAGCCTTTCATAGACCTTACACCCGAACAGGTGGAGAGCGTCAAGGGCCTGCTGGAATCCAGCATTGAAAAACTGGCCGAGATACCGGCAGACGCACAACAGGTCCCGTACTGGCCCTCCTTCCGAGGGAAACCCTTCCACAGTGAAGGAGTGTTAAAACTCCAGTGCGAGGACAAGAAGGACGTGGAGTGGCTTAAAGACGCGGTAGCCACTCTTGTGTCACCAATTCCGGGGACACGGCTGGTAGTGAAGCGGCAATCGGACATCCCCAGACGGGTGAAGTCCGCCGTCCTGCTACCACATTGTTCGGACGAACCGAAAAGGATCCAGCAGATCCTGGCCGGCCAGAACAAGTGGTACCAGGTTGGCAGATGGTCGCTTTACAATATCGAGCGCCATGGAGGGGACCCACCGGGGACCTTCCTGGTGCTCGGTATCCCGGCCGACCAAATCCCCGGCATTCTAGCGAGGGGGCGTAGGCTTTGCTACAAACTGGGCAACGCCTATATCCGTTTCTTCGGCAGCACGGGAAGGTTGCAGGATACTCCGCCCGACCCAGCTGAGGCTGCGTCTGCCCCTAGGGTTTGCGAAAACCGCTCCGCTGAAAAGCAGAGTGTGTGCGCGGCCCAGGGGGTGGATGCGTCTACGTCCAAAGCGGAACGGCCAAACCAAGCCGAAAGGCAAGGAATGGTCGGGACGCCAGTGCGCCAGCCGAACCCAGCTGAAAGGCAGGGAACGGCAGGTGAGCACAGCGGGACATCGGATCGCTCGCTGATTCCCTCTGTTGTGGAAACCGATCTCGGGGACCTGGCAGAGGATATCGCGCGACTGATGGACCAGGACGCTCCGTCGAACACGGATGAGGAGTTGAATAGTTCCTTTCGCTCCTCCTCGCCTAACATGTACTAACTTAGTACAAGCCAACCTCCAGCATAAACAAGCCGCGGCGGCTACCCTGCGAAGGATGCTGGAGGTAAACAACAACACCGTCGCCCTTATCCAGGAGCCGTGGATAAGGAAGGACAGGATATGCGGTCTCAACAACATCGGAGGTAAAATACTTCTTGATACAACCATAAGTAATCCACGCACATGCATATTTGTACCAAATTCAATCAATGCAGTTTTAATGAATGAGTTCTGTTCCAGAGACCTGACTACGGTCAGACTCCAGACCAACTGCCTTAGTCTCCCAGAGGTAATTGTAGCATCAGCCTACCTGCCGGGCGATGCGGACATACCAACGGTCGAGCTGGCGAATCTCATCAAGCACTGCGAGTCCAAGAAGCTTGAGCTGATCATCTCGGCGGACGCTAACGCGCACCACACCTTGTGGGGCAGCGAATCTCCGAACAAACGAGGTGAGGATCTAGTAGAGTTTTTGTTTTCCACAGATCTCAGGCTTATAAACAGGGGGTCAGAACCAACATTTGTTACCTCCAGATTTCAAACGATTATCGACATCACACTCGCTACGGAAAAAGTGTCGGAACAGATCCTTGATTGGCATGTATCAAAGGAACTGTCCTGCTCTGACCATAGATGGGTAAGATACAAACTAAATGTCGACTCAAAAAAACCGGAACTTTGGCGAAACCCGAGACGGACAGATCGCACAAAGTTTGGTTTGCTGATCTCCGCGAGTCCGAACCTCAAAACGATTCCGGTGGATTATCGCGAACCTGCGGACATAGAGAATCACGTTAATAAACTAACAGAAACGTTAATAAACTGCTTTACAGAAACCTGTCCACTAACAACGCACTCAACGAGAACCACCAACCATAATGGATGGTGGGGACCGGAGCTTGAGAAGATGCGACGAAAACTACGCAAACTGTTTAACAGAGCAAGAAACACGCGAAAAGATACAGACTGGGATGCCTACAAACGTTGGCAAGGTCGGTACAAAAGACGAATTCGCGAAAGGCAACGCGAATGTTGGAGAAATTTCTGCACAAACATTGAATCAAATACTCAGGCGGCCAGAGTAAAAACCATCCTCTCGAGTGAACCGAGTAGGAACCTAGGCTCCCTGAGAAAACAAGATAACACTTACACAACTACAACTGGCGAGATATGTCAGCTGTTACTTGAAACACACTTCCCAGGATGTGACATCACTGAAACCACTAACTGGGAAGAGGCGGACCAGCCAGAGTTTAGACCACCAAGGGCTGAAGCCGTCAACACTGCCGAAAGAATTGTAACCTTAGAAAAAGTTCTCTGGGCAATCAACAACTTCTCACCTTTTAAAACAGCAGGCCTAGACGGCATCTTTCCGGGACTACTCCAGTGGTGCAAAAACACCATAGCACCACACTTGGTACAAATATTCAGGGCCTGCCTACTGTATGGTTACGTCCCGAGAAAATGGAGAGAAGTAAAAGTGGTATTCATACCCAAACCAGGTAAGAGTGATTACACGCAGCCAAAATCATACAGGCCAATAAGCCTAACCTCATTCCTACTTAAGACCATGGAACGTCTCTGTGATACATATATCAGAGATGAGGCTTTGGGGCGGTATCCTCTACACCATCAACAACATGCCTATTGTTCAGGCAAATCAACAGAATCTGCACTGCACAGTGTTATCTTACCTATTGAAGGAGCACTATCAACTCAATCCTCAGCGCTTGCAGCCTTCATTGACATTGAAGGAGCCTTTGACAAGACGCAATTTCACAGCATAAGCCAAGCCCTGCTCAGACATGGCACGGACCCAATTACAACCAATTGGATCGACGCCATGTTAAAGCAAAGGGCTGTACAAATTACAGTGAACGGCACAACACGAGCCATTGTGTCGAGGGGCTGCCCACAGGGAGGGGTTATCTCGCCACTATTATGGAACCTGGTAGTGGACGAGTTAATCTCCTCACTGAATGAGGCGGGCTTCTATACTGTAGGCTATGCAGACGATGTAGCAATCCTCGTAAGAGGAAAATTTGAAGCGGTCCTTTGCGACCTTATGCAAAGGGCCCTAAAAATCGTCGAACGATGGTGCAGTGACCACGAACTGTCGGTTAATCCATCAAAAACAGAACTAGTACTGTTCACAAAAAAGCGGATCACAAATATTCACCGCTTGCCAAAACTCCTAGGCAAGACCTTAACCCTGACTAAGGAAGTCAGATACCTGGGCGTCATCTTAGATGACAAGCTGCTATGGAACAAACACCTAGATAACAAATTACAGAAGGCCTGTGCCATATTTTGGCAATGCAAAAGGCTACTTGGCAAGACATGGGGTCTTCACCCCAGAATTGTCATGTGGCTATATACTGCAGTAATACGGCCAATTATCAGCTATGGCGCGGTGGTTTGGTGGCCCAGAACCAAACTAACCACAGCCAAAACCAAACTGCAACAATTCCAAAGGTTAGCTTGTGTAGCTACAACAGGTTGCATGAAAACTACCCCCACAGCTGCACTGGAGGTACTGCTGGGGCTGGCGCCCCTCGATCTGTTTATACAGCAAGAAGCGGCGTCAGCAGCTATCAGACTAAAAGCGCTCAACCTCTGGGGTACAACAAATGGGATTCATACTAAAATCCTGGAGGAGGCCATAGCCAACCAGCCGCTGATAGCCTCCCCCAATGATAAGGTCCCCAAGCAACTCAGTTTTGATAAGAGCTACCAAATTCAGCTCACTGAAGAAACCAGTGATCATTCCGGTATACATGTCCTACGCATATATACCGATGGATCAAAAACTAAGACGGGAACAGGTGCGGGAGTATACTCACCCGAAACAAACATACACATATCAATGGCCTTGGGCGAGCACAGTTCTATATTTCAGTGTGAATGTGTCGCCATAATACAGGCAGCTAACGCAGTCGCTAAAAGAGGCTTGGAAGGCCAAAGAATACGAATCGTTTCCGATAGCGCTGCAGTACTACAAGCCCTGAACAATAAAACCATACAGTCTGGGCTCATACTAGAGTGCCACCAAGCATTGCAAGGTATCGGACTAAAAAACCAAGTTACCTTGCAATGGATCAAAGGGCACAGTGGCTCCCTAGGAAACGACATGGCAGACCAGTTGGCCAGGAGAGGTTCCGACCAGCTTGCGGTAGGTCCGGCCCCTATGCTACCACTAGCATTTAACCAGCTAAGGTCCTGGCTACGTCAAAAAACTCTAAAACAACATGCAGACCAATGGGCACAAATCAGTACGTGCAGACAATCTCGGGAAACAGTGCCCTGCCCCGATGCACGACTGACCAGACGGCTACTGTCACTTGACAGGAAAGACCTCCGGATAATCGTAGGTAATATCACTGGACACTGCCCACTTAACAAACATCTATATGTTCTAGGTGTGACCGACAGTCCCCTGTGCAGGGCATGCCTGTCGGCTGAAGAAACAGCCCCTCACGTAATCCTGGAATGCGTGGGAGTAGCAACCCAACGGGCTGAAATCCTCGGCACCCCGAGGTCGTTCCGTGAAGCCTGTGGAGACACCAGGAGGATCCTGCGCTTCTGGACGGAGCTAGGCTGGCTAGATAACTAGCTGGCACACATATTTACGTACAATGGCCCAACTTAGAGGCTAAGTACGGAAACTGGAGCCCATCACCATAACCATAACCATAACCATATACATTGTACAAATCATATAAAATCATGTATAGTGTAACTTTATAACAGTGAATTCTATATTCGTATTAATATGCTTATCATCTTTCCACCAAACAATTATTATTCAGCGGATCACAACGGGATCCCCAAGATTACTTCGCGACGTAATTTGACGTAACATTTGTATAGGCAGGGCAGACGTAATTTGACGTTACATTCGCAGACACGCCTAATTGAGCGGATTGATGTTTGCAAAATAACCTGCCTCAATTGTAGGAACGATAGTAATAATCGGAGATCGTGTCCGGAGTTGAACAATTTGCATGTCGTTTGAATTGTGTAACCATTGTATGTACGAAGTGCCCAGCCAACCCAGCCGCTGCAGAAACGTACCGACTTTATTTATGTTAGGGTGGATTCTACCAAACATCATTGTTATATTCCTCGATAACAAATGAATGCTCGAATAAAATTTTTATGTGAATTTAATTTTAGGACATACTAATAATAATTCTTTATCAGACCGGCAAAATCTTTTATATAAACATCAACTCAGATTTTGCCAGTTTTAATCGCTTGTCAAATACTCCGTAGGTAATATTCTTTGCAATTTAAATTTATCATGGCAAGGGTGTTATCTACCTTTTACAGTACGGCCGAGGTATCTTGGCGCATCTGAACATAGATAGGCACACGAACATGCTAACGTGTAACTGAGACATAATACGCCGCGTACCGAGCATTGCCGAATTATTTACTGCGTAGACTTCTGCGCGAAGTTCAAACGTGCCAAGATACGTCGGCCGTACTGACACTGTATATTATTCTATACACTTTTACAATAATGTTAAACAGTAAAACCTGAACTATCGGTTGTCTGTGGAATGTTTCTTATCTGATGGGCACAAGGGCAAGTTCAAATAACGTCTCAAACAAACTCCACCCATTTCTCTTCCAGTCCCTATTACAGAATCGCGAAAAAACATATTATTCTCAAAGCCTGATCCACGACTTTGGGAAATAAGATTCTAATCGATCGAACGAAATAATCGTCGGTAAACTATCGTAAATGTAGGAAGGTTTATCCATACATAAACTTATCAGGTAATATTCAGGTCATAGAATCAAAATATTATTATGTCTAACGCTTGGGGCGTTTGGGGCTCAGAGTCACATAACAGTTACATATAAATCGCTCCTTAGTACAGAATCACAAAAATTCATTCTGCAGATTTTTTAAGCTTAAGCCCAAAATATGCCTTTTAATATTATAATAAATTTCGGGACACAACTTATTTGCGTAGTAGATATTATCTATCAGTCTGTCTTGCTTAATTTTTTTAAGTAAGTTAGCAGCATACTATATTAGTTTTAAAAGATGTGCTGAGGAGTTTTTTTACGGCTTTTCTTCTCCTCCATGACAAAGCACCTTTCCGAAAAGCTGGTAAGTAGATTAAAAAATGACGTGCATAAGAGTATCAGTGATACCTACATGAATAAAAGATTATTTCATTTCATTTAATTTCATTAGTAATACATCATGATAATAATTAGTAATTTAGTACAAATTTCCTCGTTCACTTATGGATTTTTAAAATATCGTCATATTTTAGAATACTAGATATATATACACGATAGAATACCTCTCTTATCTCTAAACCTACTGTGAAACTACAAAGCCTTAACTTTCAAAACATTAAGTATAAAATATTATTTTGCTCATTATATCAATCAAATGCCAGAAAATCTATAAAATAGCTACAGAAAATAGTGGATAGACATTTACCGTACGCAATAATCCAACATGAATCGACCAAAAACCCAAACAATTTTACTGAAGAATATTTCAAACGTTAAAAAATACCTTAACATCACCCATAAAGAGCTTAAAAATTTCAGCAAAATCAACTATATTTCCATAACAAAACGACCACAATCGCATTAGTGGTGTCAGAGCGTCTGACCTTATCTGCGGCGATGATGGCCAGCTCTAATGAAGCCGTAAGCAGGGCCCGCCCATTTAACGAGCCCATCATTAGCGCAACAATCTGATTGCCATGATTCGACCGTTACCACCTAAAGGAGAAACTTTTACTGTAATTACCCTCAAATTCTTAATAGAGACTTGTGAGTTGTGCGAAGAATGAACTTCGTTGTAACATTAGCTCTTTCGTTTGAAATTTACTGGTTAAGGAAGAGGAGTCTCAAGGGTTTCAGGAACTGTAAATTAACACTAAGTATTTATAAACGACCTAAGACACATGCATGATTTAGGTATCTATTGTAGATTTTATTATCGTCTTTCCAGAGACTGCTTTAGTTCGAGTAATTAAGAGGATCTTTCTTTCGTTGTTTTTGAAAATTACGTCTACAACTGTTAAAAATATATTTGAATCTACTTGTCAAGTTTCACAAAATTATCTTTTCTTGGTAAGTAACAACATTCCCAATACCCAAAACATTTGACAACTTATCAGTATAGTTTTCCGGCACGTCAACTGTATCTGACCGAGTGGTTGTCGCATTGTCACACCAGTATTACCAGTCTGGTGTTGCAATCGAACAGAAACGGTCATTGTTCAGACCACCCTCGGCGTATTGGCACACGGTTACTTCGACTTTACATTTTGATTGTAGAAAGTATTCATGTTATGTGGTCATTATAATTAATTTAAATTATTAAAATTTTCCTTGTTTCGCTGGTGGAGAGACAAAAAGGTTGCTTTAACAATTTCGGTGACACTTACGGCCCAACTCAGAAAAGTTCGTTTATTTAGTCATATGGAGTCTATAACTAATTGACATTAAATATGTTGAGTATCGGTTCATCTCAGAGTCATATTGTCAACATTAATAACAATATACTGATTGCGAGTGTAAAGATTTGTAGAGATAAACCCACCAAAAACATAAATGTAAAAAAGGAGAGCCAAGTTCAATACAAAAAATATGCTTGGCTGTGGGCTTCGCCGCAAAAAGAATGGAGATCTAAATGAGTGCCAAGTTCTATGCAAAATTGAAATATGTATTTATAGAAACAAAATAACACTATGAACAAGTATTAAACTCTATTTCTTTGCTTTGTTGGATACCTATAACAATTGCTGTTATTTAAAAAAGTGAGATCTTAAAGTAGGTTAGCTTTGACTTGACCAGTTTTTATCAGAATTAAAATGTTGAATAACTTTATAAAATGACTGATGTAATGAAAACTGGCCAAGTCAAATCTAACCTACTTTGAGATCTCACTTTTTTAAATAACAGTAATTGTTATAGGTATCCAACAAAGCAAAGAAATAGAGTTTAATACTTGTTCATAGTGTTATTTTGTTCCTATAAATACATATTTCGATTTTGCATAGAACTTGGCACTCATTTAGATCTCCATTCTTTTTGCGGCGAAGCCCACAGCCAAGCATATTTTTTGTATTGAACTTGGCTCTCCTTTTTTACATTTATGTTTTTGGTGGGATATCATTACTTTTTGTGAAGATACCCTGTCCACAAATCTTAGAGACTAAATTGACGTTTCATGGGTGACCAGTTTCGGGTGTAAATTAAATAGTGATGACCATAAACCGGAAAGTGAACCGGAAAAACATTAGCTTTTACGGTGAGTCGAATATTTGTATGATTATTGAAGAGTCCCTAAAACTGGTATAAAAATAAGTTTAAGCAACCATATATAATTATATTCATAATATATTTACCCTGATTACCAGAATTCAAAAGTTATTCTGCTTACAAGAATGAGTATTTGTGGTTTTGTGTGTGTGTAAATTTTCCACTTTGGGTTATCTGGAAGAGATCGCTTTTTAGCGATAAGATCGCCTATTGTATGCTATCCATTGTAGTTGTTATGTACATGTGCATTTTATTCTGGTGTGCAATAAAGAGTTTTTGTATTGTACTGTATTGTATTATGGTTATATTCGGTATACAGCTAATTTTATACTATTTAGCCGAGTACTAAATATCTAGGTAAATATGATAAACAGGCGATTCTCTCACTGCTCCGCGCCCCGCCACACAGCGTAGATCTGCCTTACCATGCTTTGTTTTAATGGTGTACCAAAGTATATCAGCTTCTATGGAAAACACGCATGGTTTGTTGCGTTGAATGTGTTGTACATTACAACGACTTTCCGCGAGGGACAGCAAAGGGAAAAGTGTCCGTAAAACGCGTAAAATTACTGGTGGGGCTGCGGAGCGGTCTACAACAGCTATGTTCGAATATCTATTTGGCGGACACTAGCGCCATTGATTAGGGTGGCATAACTCAGCAAACTTCACTCCTTTTACAACAACTATGTTCATATATCTATTTGTCACACACTAACGCCATTTAGAAATGGCCATTATTGGAACCTCTATTTTCTGTAAACAGCTGGAAACTTTTTCAACTTTCCCTTCATATGAGATGGCCCTCGTTCTACCTCAATACTCCATGCGCTGAAGTATGCCATATTGAGCCCCGCGTGCACAGAGGCCTTAGTGCGAGTTTTACGTAACATACGAGTAACGGGCTCACAATGTAAATGCGAGTTGGCTAAGATTTGTATGGGACCGAAGCTTTTCTTTTCACTGCCACTAGATGGCTCTGCTTCGGTCCCATACAAATTTTGTATGGGGACGCCACTTATTTTTCGACTTTTTTTATTTTTTTGATTTTTTCCTACGCTTACACACAATTACCGAGCTGGATTCCAAATTTCATCCTTCTAGGTTATCTGAAAGTAGGTTAGATTTAGGTACTATATGTCAGTCAGTCAGTGCTAAAATTTACGACTTTTTGACCTTCATATCTTTACAACCGTTTGAGCTAGCTTCATGAAATTTGGTCTTCTACATGTCCTTGTGTATATAATTAAACACACGTAGTTTTATGTGTTTACGTTAAAGAGGTTTTGAGTTATAAAAGGGTCAAAAGTGGCACCAAGTGGTTCGTGTAATATTACACTCGGCGCTGGCTAGCCAGTTCCTTTGCTTGAACTTGGCTTGACACGCTGCCGCGTGTCTAGATTAATGACAGTGTGGTACATTTTGATGGTGATAGTGATAGATCTAACTCAGCTGCAGAAACTTAATGGGTCCTAGATGAAGTTGATAGCATCGATTATGAAGCATCTTAATTAATCTTCAAGATGTACCATCTTGCATTACGTTCTTGGCAATATAAAATGTACATTACTCAAGAACAAGTATTAAAATCCCGAACACGTTCACAGTTGGAAAATATCCAAAGAAAGTCTTGGAAGAGACGATAAATTTCCGCTGCTGCATAAGTTCACATGGAAGGCTAAATTTCCGGAGCAATGAAATAAATATAAATTCGCTCTTAAATTTTCTTTTATACCGTAGGGTAGTAAAAATGTATACCGGAAGAGTGCCGTAGTTGCGATTTCAGCTGTTTTGCCAAATGACGTAGAACTTGTTAGATTGTGTTACTTGCGATGTTGTGATAAATATTTCTTAGGTAATGAAGATGTTACAAAACTTAATTTCTTTAAAACTTTAAACATTGCCAGGAATAGCTGGTGGTAAAATAATTGTTTCAATTGAGTCGTGTCATACTCCCCATAAATTATATTGATGATCAATCAAATGAGTGATAATATAATTCTTTTGGTTTAAATTTTACTTACAAATGAAATAAAAAAATTAATTCAGGACAGTTATAAACAATAACATTATCAAAAGAAGTATATTAAAAACCATTAAAACGGATGTTTTTGAACCTAACACAAATTATATCAAGGTTAACTTAAATGTCATCGCGCCAGTTAAGTTTTATGACCAAAAAGACCGTTCTAAAAATGTTATTTATTGTAACATACATTACTCGTAGTCATCTGACAATCATTTTTTACTCTGTAGCTGCAACACAATCTCCCCAATAAATATTACTATCATACTTCCTTATGATTTAAGTACCTACAAAAATCTTTAAATCAATTGTATTTACGTCCCAGTTCAATAACGGGAAATTATCATCGTCACTTCTAATACATCATATTATCAGAGATATAGTATCAGTCGTTCATATAGCCATGTTCATTTGAAAGACGGCTCAAGCTATAAAGGGATCTAGCTAAAATGAATTGTATGTAAGTCCTATCAGTTATGCCATCATGAGTCACAGGCAATGATATTAACTGGCGGGTAATGATATTTTACATGGTTATAATGAGAATGCGCGAGTCGGATTAACGGTGATGTCAAAGTGATACTTCCGCTAGTCTGTAGTAAGAAGTGGGTAACATGACTCTATGGGCGAGGGATTTTATCGCAATAAATTATAAACCCATTCTAGACCAGACTTTTTCCTACTAAAACATCTAACTCCTGCAAATGAAAGATACATTTCACCATACACTGCTTAGAGATGAAAAGACTTTATTTATACCGTTTTAATAAATAGACCAGATAGTAACGACATGCTGTATGCGACTTGCTTAATGGTTTATCTGAGAAAATCAGCGCATTCTCACCATTACCCAAGATATAACACCAAACAGGCGTGGTCTCCAAGCATCCCGCGGCGTCCTAGCGTCAAGCCGAGCCTATTAAAAGCCTTTCATGACTCCTAATCTTAAATAAACGGTTAATTCTATAAATGCCGTTGGTGTCATTCAATCTGTCCATTACTGCGAAATCATTGCCGTGTACTGCAGTTACTTCAAATTGACTTAATCATATAGGTATCATTATACAGAAAGTAATAGGAGTATCGGGAATTGAAGATGTTTCATTATACAATCTCTTTTATTGACTTATCCTATTATTCTTATAGAAATCTTAATATCTTTCAACATTTCCTATTGAATTAATAATAGGAAATATTGTAAAGAAATTCTATAGGCTGATTCTATAGATTATAGGTCAGGTTTAAGAAATGAACTTACTTTTATCTATCTATGTGTCTTAAACCTAGAGATAAAGAATAATTTTACGTCCTAGTGACTACTAGATGAGCATTTCCCTTTTTGAAAGATAACGTTACACGTATGATAAATGATACGGCAGATAGATAAAATTAACTGCTCGCGGCTATCTACTGATAAAAACAGATAAAGGAAATAAATAACGCAAAATCCAAAGATTAGTAAGACTAACTTATTAATAATTAATAAACCTTTATTTAATCAGCAAGAATCCGTAGGAAAGATTCAGAAAGAGGACTATACTACATATATTAGAAAACGGATTACATCAGAAAACCTAAATGAGCAAATTCAATAGACACTTATATATAAATAAATCAGTATTTAGTAAACATTATAGTCATTTTTATCTTGAATTCAATCCATCTCGGATAGTAAGACAGGGTTTATACCTATTATATCGGGTATTTGCACACCGACTATACCCACGCGCCCGATTCCGCCCGACTTATGAAGAAATAGGGTGAATCACTCCAATTCCGGACGTTGAATGCACTTGTGCAACGTTGCAACTTCGAAATAAATGTAATGGAGAAGACAAAAATTTACATGAATTGGACCTTGATAAATTTTACAACGCGTCTACCAACGAACCTCTTCGAAGGATAGGAATCGATAAGCGGGAATCAACAACACAGATAAAAGTCTGAAAATCATTGTTTTATGATCTGTTGATGATAAATATAACTACTCATCTTTCTTTTCTGCCCTGCATAGACATGATTTATAATGATGATAACAACGAAGCTAAAATAGACAAAATAA
This sequence comes from Thymelicus lineola, assembly GCA_963932265.1. Taxonomy (NCBI): domain Eukaryota; kingdom Metazoa; phylum Arthropoda; class Insecta; order Lepidoptera; family Hesperiidae; genus Thymelicus; species Thymelicus lineola. Next base: position 16,089,608 of record OZ010686.1, read on the forward strand.
TCACATTCAAAACAATCATGAAATTATATCTAATGATATTAAATTTCTCCCATAAAAATATTCCTTCCAGTAAAATTATTCAAAATCTATGTTACCCTGCCCCGCAAACTAAGGGTAGCTACTGCTACAGATAGGGGTGTCGCCCTAAAACAAGCGCATAAGTCCTTAGCAACATATCTTACATCCCTCTGAATTTCCGAGATAAAATGCAGTCACCGAGAAAGTTAATTTATAACCGAGGGGAGAGATATGTTAATTAATTTTATTTATCGTTTATGTCCTTATTGTTGCCTGCATTTTTAGGTGTTTTAATTAAATTTAAAAGCTTTTGTTTTAATAAACAATCAAGAGAAATACCAAGCCTACTTTCACTTAGTAATGGAAAGGAAATTTATTAAACACCTCCGTCTGTTGCTTTGTATAAAATACGTTTTATTATTAACGTTTCATTCACAAAATACTCGAGGAATTACAAATACTTACATACGATAATCAATTATTCATTTAAGACGATGCAGCTTTTAACTTAAAACCCCAACCAATTTAAAACTATACCTGTGTGAACGACTTTCTGAAAAAAAACGACTAAAACCGTGATTACTACCATCCATCCTGATGGCCGTATTCTATCAGCTACCACAATCTCTTAACTGTCGAGCTATTGTATTAGATCAGCAATAAGTTCACTTCCTAAGGTAATCGATAAATTAAATTGATAAGTGGAAGGAAGCAATTTGGTCCAATTAACTTTGCGCGGGATATAGCAGATAGTGCTCGCGATCCCCAACAGTTTGAACTATGATGGAGGTTCTAAATCTCTGTAACGGGAAGCAAAACTATAATGGATTTAATTGAAAAGCTCGAAGCTTTCTGAGGAAGTAGTTTATGAGCTTCTTACTTTGTATAAGTTATCAAATACTCTATACTCTATAGATTATAGAAACTAATGATAGATACAGCTTGAAATGTATAAATAGGGCTACAATAGGGCTAAGCCATGTAAATTAATACTTAAGTGATGACTTTGAAATAGAAGGCTCGTTAAAACGAACGCAATGAAAAATAGCGTTCTTTGCATTGTGTTGTTTCCTTACTTAGCCAAGTGTCGTTTCTGAATACGGGGGTTAGGTTACAAGTGTCCAACATATCAAATTCCTTCCAATGATCATAAGTTGGTCATGGTCATGACCCATACAGGTCTGTCCATTATACAGAATTATACTTTATTATTTTATACAGTTAAAACGGTTTATTCTGTGACGATGAAAGCTTAAAAACATCTTAATACCTTATTTATTACATTATTATTATATTCCAATCTACATTTTGAATGCAAGTCGTTATAGTCTAATAAAGAATTAGCGTACCGAACCCATTAACCTGCTTCCAATTAAGTTTTGTTTGAGATTCAAGTTATTTTTTCCGTAACACTGAGATTTGCATACATTTTGTATCTTGTAATGACGGCAATGCTATTTGCGACGCAGTGTTGCCAACACACAACTGGTATTATCAGACACGTATTTCACGCCTAGCTAATCTCCGAACTCGAGCAGCTGAGACTGATTGTCACCTGGCCTGAATATCTCCATTAATGTGTCCAATCGCTTCTAAATCGATATTGCCGATCAATGTACTGACAACTTGATACATGTAAGAAAATTTTCCGATACATCATGACGGTGTCGTTGTTCATTATCCTGACATTTGAACTGTAACTAGATTAAACCGATATTAAAATATTAGATACAGCGCTCGGAGTGCCACGACTCAGTTGGTACTGTTGGCTTATGGATTATGATATAGTCTTACTGTATTATGAAAAAGTATGATCCATTATACAAACATGTCCAGTATACAAACATATTGATCAGATCAAGCAGACTATAAAATTTGTAGTACCTATTAGTAGTTTTTTAGAATTATAATGTACCACACTTACATTTCATCTTTCCTAGGGTCAATGTAATTGTAAAGTAACCCTTTGTCAAAATGAATTACGGTGGAATGTCGAGCGAGGAAGAAGTTTGCCTAGTGTTTCCAAATCATCAAAACATACGGCAAACTGTCAAAAGACACGCTGCATCGATATGAACCCACGCAGAATCGTTATCAAAGACCAAACAAAGTGTTGTTTTGTCAAGCGATAAAATTATTATCACCTGGCCAAACAAACAAAACCGATTGGTCGGCAAGTTTGTTTTGGAGGTTGTTTCTAGTTAAACACAGTTGTTATGATCAGTAACAGACATCGAATTGTAACTGCTTTTTTACTACTTTATAAATAAATGTCTGTTATTGCTATTTAATGTTTAGTAACGGCTCTTGTAAATATGTTTTAAAACTAATTATTATCGGCTGTTTAGTGCCTGTGGAAAGTGCATAGCATGTGTACTGTGTAATCGAAGTGAAACCAGTAGGCGTTATTTTAAGTGAACTACCTCGAACATTATTACCCTCATTTTTAATGTGTTATAAAAATTATTCTTGCATTGAGCTTGTATGGCGTGCACACTTAATATTGATTTCTTCGCCGAAATATACCTAACGGAAATATGCCTGGTTGGGTGGTGGTTCGGGAAATAATAACAACAGTGGGCGTTTACATCACTTTAGTCAGAAACTCATTTTAACACAGGTTTTACACTGGTTACAATTAAATACGCGATTAGGACTGATTGTCTTCAATTATCCGAGTAACAACCAACAAATAATAGGGCACGACGGCCCAGTGGCCTCCCATCACCCCTTACAGCCACCCCAATGCCTCGCATAATCGTCTGATCCTGTTACTCGTCAATCTGATCTCACAATACAATTCACACGTCGCGTTCCGTCTTAAAAGTAACCACGTTCTTGTCTAGGCGTCTGCTCAGCTCGAAGGCTGTATCCAGAATGTTCATTCGTCGCTGGCAAGTCAATAGCTTTCCTCGGTTCTCCCGCCACGTCACCGCGTGACCAAATGACAGTAGTCAATTCACATAGTGTTGCCATCTTCACAATCCGAATACACCTAAGCCTGGCCCGGCTTGACGTTCCATTTTATGATCTCCGACACGGCCATCGTGACAATCTCACCGTCCTCGGTGAGGCAGCAGGGGACCATCTGGAAAAGACATAACCTTCGCAAAGTAAAAGTTTACCACTCGGCCTCCCTGACCTCAAGCCCCAAGGCTTCATAATGAAAACACATAGCAGCCAGAACGGGATAATACCAAGAACTACAATCTGATAACACGATCTAACTTTACAACAAAAAGGCTTCATGGCACTCAAAGATAAGTCAGCAGTTTGTATGCAATACTCTGATCATCATCATCATCATCATCATCATCATCAACACCATCATCATCATGAGCCAACCGGGCTACCTCCAGTACCCAGTTCCACATCACAACAACAACAACAACTCACTGCTTCCCATCGGAAGCTCCAACAGCGACTGCTTACAGCTCCAAGCCAAACGCACGCCAGTCACAGTCGTGGCCGCACTGCGGCGGGATATCTAGTGCCCGTTCTTACGCCTACGTCTACGAATGACTGGAGTTGCATGCTATCTGAGCGACTTGCATACCACTTACTACTCATCAACAACAATCGACAATCGGTTCACTTACTGTGAAGATTTTAAGAAATTCTTAGTGTGTTATCCCGTCTGTCTTAAAGATTCTCAAAAACAGTTCAACAAATCAGTAAAGGAATTATTATCTTTGCATGTCACTTTTAAATAACAAAAAGGTTATTTTTTTCGCTCACTTCGCTCACCAAATTCTCTCTGTGGCCATCGTTACCAAAAATCGTCAAGTACACAAACTCAAGTAACCATCAAATGTCATATGTTGACATTACGTAATATCAGCACAAACTCAACAAGGAACAATTACTGTCAGTGAGCAGTAATCAAAATTAGCTACAAAAGTATCAATACAGATCACCTGTTATATCATGTCGCCATACAATCACCGACGATGCTCATCGTAAACCACGGTACAAGGAGCCGCGATGCGCTCCCGTCACTATCAACAAAATTAAATGCAGGTAGTTGACATCAGACTTCGTTATCTCGCATTGATGTAATTTCTCGTCACCGTTTAGATATTCACAGGTTACATGTCCATACAACTGTCATCGTCGCTTAGTTTATCTGAAACACACACAAAAAACAAAAGACAGAAATACGAAATGTCTAATTGCTATTTTTCTGAACTGAAGGTAGACGATAATTAAAGAATATCAAGATGTTTGAAAATTGAAAATTCTTGATATCATTTACAAAGCGCTTCTGGTGTCACAAAACAATATACTTGCACTGGCTTTGAATAACTTTGTTAATCATAATTACGTTGAAAGATACTGTACAATAACTTTATAATACTTCGTTGAATCAAGCACAAATACGACGAAACGATTTGTAGTTTACACAAACCACCATTCTAATCAGTTCTTTATAATCAATCTTATTTTAAGGAAAACCTTGCATGTTCCAGGATTTTGAAGTACAACATTCTTACACAAAATAAAATTTACAAAATCTTATCTTAAATCTTAACTCTGAAAATTCTGTCAGGTGCTTTGACAGTTCAAGATGACGGCACCATTTACACTGCTTGACTTCGAGTGTATACCTACTACACAAAAACACTATCGAATTATCCAATCTTGTTAAGAATAATGAAAAAATATGCCATACCAAATCGCTGTCTTATAACCTCAAACCTTAATCACATTTTTCCGATCCTTTGTATTCGTTTAGAATCCTTATTTTACATGCTTGCCGTCCACCATTTGTAACATCATATCTGAAAAACCTGAAATGCGGATTCTCGCAATCCGAATGAAAAGATAGTACTTTTCCCTCAAAGACACGTCTTATGAATTTTTTTTTTTTTTGGTTTTTTTTTTTGTTTGTTGGTTTGGTTTGATGTCTTGGATGCTATTACTCCCTCGGCCATCTTTGACAAAATGAACACGTCCTCGTGTTCTGTGTTCAAATAGCAACGCACTCCGTTCCATCGTTCACTTCCACCATAATTGTTTCTCGACTAATATCGACATCTTGCGTGAGGCGAATATCTGGGGGTAGCTTCACATATTTTCTTTGTAAAATTCCACGGTTCTCATTTACTCGCGTTTACTGTCGTTACGTTTCTCATTGCAACCAATTCATTTCAAATATCATCCGAACCACCGTCATTCTTCATTTATTTTCCGACATATGTGGGCGAAATTTTCTCATCATGTGGGTCCTTCTCACTTCTGATAACGGAAATATGCCTGGTTGGGTGGTGGTTCGGGAAATAATAACAACAGTGGGCGTTTACATCACTTTAGTCAGAAACTCATTTTAACACAGGTTTTACACTGGTTACAATTAAATACGCGATTAGGACTGATTGTCTTCAATTATCCGAGTAACAACCAACAAATAATAGGGCACGACGGCCCAGTGGCCTCCCATCACCCCTTACAGCCACCCCAATGCCTCGCATAATCGTCTGATCCTGTTACTCGTCAATCTGATCTCACAATACAATTCACACGTCGCGTTCCGTCTTAAAAGTAACCACGTTCTTGTCTAGGCGTCTGCTCAGCTCGAAGGCTGTATCCAGAATGTTCATTCGTCGCTGGCAAGTCAATAGCTTTCCTCGGTTCTCCCGCCACGTCACCGCGTGACCAAATGACAGTAGTCAATTCACATAGTGTTGCCATCTTCACAATCCGAATACACCTAAGCCTGGCCCGGCTTGACGTTCCATTTTATGATCTCCGACATACCAGTTAAAAGTAATTTGAAGTATTATTTTCAAAATATTGTGGCACGTTATGTCATCGAAGACATCGGCAGTTATAAATCTACGTATTGACTGACTAACCGTTGTTTGTAACATGTGATTGACCCTATCTCGTTTTGTTTATTTTAATTATTTTCTACGACACTTTAAAGTACAGTACCCGGATGAACAAGCTTTGCTCGGTTTAGTGTTGCTTAACAACGCCATTTACTGAAGTAGCTTTAGTATTGCTACTTGCCAATAGATGTCAGGAAGAGTATATTGTGGAAGTTTATCATTGCCTGAAAACACCGATAAAACGACATTTTCTAAAAATGAATCCTAGCTAGATCGATTTATGACACTTTAAAGTACCTACATACATTTAACCAAAACTACATGTTCAAAGACAGTCCTTAGATCTTGTTTAGTTTAGTAAGCTCAAAACTAGGGTTTGATACATTTAAACGACAAATAAATATTTGTTCTTTGGTTTTGGCAATTCGTGATACATTAATTCTGTGTAGTCGTGGCACCTGCACAGAATTCTACTGCAGGTGTTTAGGTACCTGAGCATCGCTTTATTAAATTAAGTACTCTTCTAAAACTTTCTGAAGGAACCACAAGTGCACCCAGAGGGCGATGAAATTTAAAACAACATTCAGTCCACGTGCCCGGATTCAATTCCGCTGTGCTATCGCGTCTAGACTGCAATGACAGGCAATCTATCTTAATTGCAATACTGCAAGTTATTATCGACCATAGTTGCTAAGATCTCTTGGGAGATCACGATATAGGTTATTTGCCCATCATTCATGACAAAGAACTTATATTCATAACGATGTATAGTATAATAAGCTCTGCAAATATATTCATCATCTCACAATCTATTAACTTTTAAGGTACTTACTACTAAGTTATTTGTCTTTTCTAACAAGTGAACAAAATTAAAAATTAAAAAAGCCCACACCGGATGTAAACATAAAAAAAGAAAAAGGATATGCTGTAGCGCCCCCTGGTGGTCTACTATGAACCTGCTCCATAATGATACCTTTTGAATGCCAAAAATGAAATAGGCCCAGTAGTTTTCACAAAAGACGGTAACAGACATACACACAAACAAACAAACAAACGCATAATCCGCCTCCGTTCCGTTCCGTCCGTCCGTCGCGTCGTGGGTAAAAATGAGAGCGCTCTAGCTAGAACATGGTTAACCATAGGTACTGAGAGTAAGTCAGTGGACTTCACACATTTTTGAAAACTTCATTTGAAAAGTTACATCGCTTTTCAAGTTACATACATCATAATATTATCATGTAAAATTTATCATAAAACAGAATATTATCTACCATAAAAACATACATAAAAGACATAAAAGTGGAATGTTTTTAAGGGTTCCGAAGTATTTTTTATTGTATACAATGAAGCGTAACGTAAACGCGCCCAATAACGCCACCCCAAAATCTGTATCCAATACCGACAGTTTTTTTAATCACTATTTTAAGGCATACTATACATTTCATGAAAGTTGTAGCCTAAAAATATTTTAGGTATGTATATTGAGAAACAAAAATAATAAAGTTTGTGTGCGTAAATAATCAGCAAACAGAATAATTCGATAATAACTGAGATGCGCCCGCAACGGACGCCCGTCTCATAGTGTTGCGCTCCCGGCTACGTAAGTAAACATAATTATTACTTAAGATAAATTAACTTAAATAAAATGTGTATACCTGCAGGAAAATGTGTAAATATAATAAATAATATATTGGTTTTCTAGATTCACATCTAATATTACCGTTCTGACTATTTTTTGTGGTTTAATTCGAATTTTACCTTAAAGCGGTAATAGAAACATAATATTCATAAGTTGCTTCTAATACCGCCTCATGGCGTTGTTAGATGTTTTACAACAATTAGTATTTTAGATTTTATTTCTTTTAATACGTTATTTTCGATGTTTCTTTTAACTTGTTTGATTCTTAAGAGTATATTACATAATTTGATCAATTAACGCCATACATTTTGTCTCATAGATTTTCTTTTAAACAAGATTCGACGTAAGCAATAATTTTTAGTAATGTATGGCAATGTATTTTAGATAATATCTCATATCAAAACTAAGAAACTTTTTGATACCGAAAAATAATCATAGCAATGACATCCATCAAAACACGTTTGCATTAAAGCAGAAATTTTAGCCAGTTATTGTTTATTTTTGCTGTCGCTAATAGAATAAAGTAATCTTCATACTTAATTCTATTACCGACCCATACGGTCTTATTTATAAAAATCTCTTATTGTAATCGGTCCTTCACACTATGTGGCCAGCCCATTGCGACTTCAGCTCAAAAGAATCAAAAGCAGTTACTATTCTTAATTTTAATTCATCTCTGTTCGAATACTCCGTAGCATACCTGCACTTTTAACCTCCCCTCACAAATAGAAATCCATCGGTGTGAGGTCCGGGGAGCACGGTGGCCATGGTACAGGTCCTCCTCGTCCTATCCACCGATCACCGAAGTGATCATCTAAGTATATTATGTATGTCTGTAATATTTTTTATTACTTCGTATCGTCCAAACGACTGGACCAAATAATACAATTAAGATATCGTTAGATTCGTTTTGATAACCCAAGTATTCTTAAATAAGTATCATTAAAAAAAATGGTGGCTGTGAGATGTAGTGTGAGATGTTTGAAGGGTCAAAAAATAAAAATAAATCGAATAATGCAATATGGGTATCAAACTAAAGAGCTCAGCATAAGGATTTCAAAAAGGTATAATATCATGATACCTTTTTTGATGGCAGGCAGCTTTTTAATTTTATACTAGTTTAGTGGTCGGTAATAGAAACATAAAAAACGGTATTAGAAACAAACATCATCCATGCGTCGGTAATAGAAGCAATCGCTATTTTAGATTCAATTATTATTTATTAAATATTGTGTTATTTAATACTGAATTTACGTACTGAATATCATAGGATATTTAATCATGTTAAAGAATAAATTAAAACACCTTTTCTAGCATAACAGCATATATCTAATTTTCTGAAGTTCATACAAAGTCGGCTTAAACTGGCGGTAATAGGCGCGTTTACCTTATTGTATTTTATTCTTTACCATGGAAGAGGCTTTGTCTTACATTGTACGAGATACCTCGCGTGAACCTAGTAAGGTTTTAATGGTTTATTACCCAAGTATAAAATACAATTTTCATAGAATTTTATTTTTAACCCCCATTATTTAAAGTATAATTATTCCCACGAAAGATTAAAACAATCCTTGCATTTCTGAGTGCTGAGTCCTCTAAACGTACTTTAACGCATGACAGACAACTCGGGTAATTTACTACAACAAACACTATACAAATAGATGGTTCAGGTCATAAGAGTACAGAGAAATTATGTATATTTAAATAATATTAGATCTTTTGATCAGAAAAATCATAAATAATAACTTTTTATGAGTAAAAAAACACAGCCAGTTACAAATGATGGTTCCTACATTTTTCCACCAAAAATTCACAGTTCCATTAAACATAATATTGTATTATGTACCTACCTTAGCAAACTTAACATTTTAATTTTAACAAGTCCCCATTTTCAGGTCATAACTTCATGGAGTAAACATTTTAATAATTTGCAAAATTAAATAATTTTCATCCATATTCAGAGATGTATTCACAGCGTATAATTTAAAGAAACGATGCAATTTAGGACACGCTATTTCGACGGTAGTTCAACAAAGCTAACACTCGCTTTTATTTAAATCTGGCTAAACGCTTAATCTTTTACCACACACAAAGCCGCTACTTCAAAAGTCTAACATTTGCTCCGTAAAAACAGGTTTTGAGAATGTGGGTAATAACGTTAAATTGAGGAAACCCTAAGGCTGCGTGCACATTGTGGCCATGCAGCTGGTATGATATCGTGACGGGCAATTAACACGGTTTCATGCCAGCTTAAATATTTTCATGGCGGTAACTATGATTCTGGTAAGCTATTTAGGCGACGTAACTGTTGACTGCATTAAAATATAGTAAAACAGTGGATATTTATTTATCCGTCACAAACAGTGAATATTATGTAAAAAATACATAAATATTTTTACACTGTTTAGAATTCTCGTAATTCATATATATTTTTACATTCGTGACAACAATTATTGTAACTATGTAACTTTAGTGACTGAAAACCCTGAACGGCATTGGAAACTTTATTTATTGTATAAAAATTCAACAATACATAACTAAAAATATATAACTAAATAACAATACATAAACAATACATAAACATGCATTTAGGTTAATGTATCACAGTAGCCGACCAGAACAATTTATTTATTATTTATTTATTTTACTCTTTATTGTTAACCTAAAAACTAGATAACAATGGGCGGACTTAATGCCTAATATGGCATTCTCCACCAGTCAACCCTGGGTGATAATTAAAATTTGCGGTAGGTGCTAAAAGAAAAATATAAATACATACTTTTATAAATACAATACATACAAATTTACATACATACAATTAAATATAATATATATATCTATATACATACATATGTAATACATATAATATATAATACAATAGTTTACATACTTTATTATGGTAAATTAGTCTAATAGCAAGTGATAATGTTCGCGGACTAGATTCTTAAATTTCCATAGGGTCGAGGCCTTTCTGATATTTACGGGAAGGGCATTCCAAAGCAGTACCGCCTGAATCGTAAAGGAATAGTAGAAAAAACCAGTAGAAATTGGTGGAATATAAAGCGATAAATTTGATGAAGAACGGAGTACTTTGTCATGAGTGTCACAAATGTACTGAAATTTTTCCTTTAAATATGATGGAGAAGATACATTATTCAGAATCGAATAAAGTACAAAGAGAATCCTGGAATTACGCCTCTTGCGAATAGACAGCCATTTAAGTTGACGACGGTACTCAGAGATATGATCATACTTACGCAGATCGAATATATATCGGATGCAATTGTTTTGAAGGCGTTCCAGTTTGTTGAGAAGTTCTTCGCTAAGGTCTGGGTAACACACATCACCATAATCAATTATGGGAAGTACAAGAGATTGGATGAGCATAAGTTTGGTCTTGAAAGAGAAAAAGTGCTTAAATCTGTAAAGTGAATGCAGCGCAGCATTCACTTTTTTGCTAATATAATTTATCTGAGGGCGCCATGTTAGTACATTATCAAACAGCAAGCCTAGATTCTTGACAGATTGGCTTAAGGGGATAACATCGCCGTTGTATAAAATAGAAGGTAGTGAAAGATGGTCCACCTTAGCCAACATTCGCGGGCTGCCCAACAGAATAGATTGACATTTAGAAGTATTAACAGCAACCCCGTACCTGCGCGACCAGTTAAGCAAAGCTTCCAAATTTTCATTCATTTCACTAATGGCCCTGTGAAGATTTTCGATCTCAGTGTGAATATACAACTGTAAGTCGTCAGCATACAGATGGTACGAGCAATTGAAAGAAGAAGAAATAGAGTTAATAAATAATGAAAAGATGATAGGAGAGAGTATACCGCCTTGCGGTACACCACTGTCAAGATCGGCCCATGTGTGTGTGTGGGCCATTGTGTTTACCAACCATGTTACAGCTTAACTGACATAATGACCTATCCATCAAGGAACCAGCTACTTACTACTGCATAATATTACGACTTCGAGACTAGGGTGGGTCAAAATCATTTATTCTTTTAAGTATTTTTCAATTCTCTCATAATAACAGTGGTATTATGCCTTTATCACACAATGCGAAGTAAACATGATTGTGATTTCTTTATTAAATAGCTAACTCGATAATGATTTTCATAAAAAATTTGTTAACGAAATACACAAAGAACGAAGAGTGGAATATCCTGAGACTCATTCAAAAGCCATAAAAGTTTAATGATCGAGCATGAGAATATAAAACGGTCCTCCAGAACTTTATGACAAGATTGACAGCATAACATTATCTACAACAATATTATTAGTTTTCAGGTCGGGCATCTATCTGGGTTCGAATTCTACTCAACTATCATTTATACCTACTAGTTACCATATTACATTTTAACTATGTCATTAACATATCATGTAGCTTTCAATTTACGTGACTTGTGTCAGGTAAATCCTAAATATTTTTGAAAAAGGTATCTGACAACCTAAACTTGTATCTCTGCAGATCTCTCCAAGTTTGCTTCGTTTCCGATACAATCTCAAATGAAATACTACTTTCTGAATACAAGCGATAGAAAAGTCTGTAAGAAATAAATTAAGTTCCTCTATTACCATGCGATTGGTTACACTTTCGATATTTTCTTTGTTCACTCACAGGACGGGTGCCCACATCTACCTATACAGCTCAGTTATAGATATAATCATGAAAGCTAGTTACGTCGACTGTAAAATGTTACATTTTTGTTAAATTAGCAAGAATAACTAGTTAACTAGTAGTAGAATTAAGGTTTATTCAAGGTTGACATACGACAGTATGTTATGAAAAGACGGCTACCGACGAACGAAGGAGTTGAAAACATTACTTACGCCCCAACTCAGAGTCACTAATGATTACTTTAATCGCTTAGTAAAGAATCACCATACAAATTCTGTACTAAGGAGCGATTTAAGTAACCGTTAGTGACTCTGAGTTGGGGCATTAACCTTCTCAAGTACCTGTGAAGTACCAAGTTTTGGTTTTTCCATCTTATTTTTTATAGCCGAGTTCAATATTAAGAATTACGCATATGGCTTAAGTGGCCCACACAATGCCATTACTGATCGTAGTACGTACAAAATCATAACACTAATACCTACTTAGTAGGTCTGCAAAAAATCCAAATGATACATTTATCTTAAGCCAATATCAGACGGTTCACTCGAGTGATTATTCACTCGAGTGAATGTTTCATTTTTCTTTCCCTTTATGTTCATACGGCTAATACGGAATGATAGAGAAAAGAACATTCACTATTCTTTTCATAATAATGTCATCGAATGAAGTCGTGCGTCTTGGAATAAGTTTGATTTGTAGGTACTAATTATTTAATCAAAGAGTTGACAAAAAAGAACCAAAGAAAACGTAGACGGTAGTAGGTGATAGTTTTTAAAGTTCTCTAAAAAAACAAGATTTTGTCGCATGCGACGCAACACAGATAAAATAACAACATGACGTCCGTCGGTTCAGGACGCGAGATAGAATGGCCGAATGCGAATGAACATTCTTTCAGTGTTCAGACCGTTCATTTCTTGTTCATTCGGAGTGGGAGTGAAAGACGAAAAGTGCCAATATCCAACAATGTTGGATCGATTCACTAATGAATTCATTCGGCACTAATGTTTCATTCTGTGTTCAGATGTGTCACTTGGAGTGAAATGTGCAAAATGAAAGAAGAAAATGAACAAGAAATGACTCGTCTGATATCAGCTTTACGAACAATCGGTCCATTAACACGAATGATTTCATAACAAAGTGTAATTCAAAGTCTATGTCTGTGTATTTAAACAATTTAAAGTGATATCTTCAAAAACGAATACATATTGAGTTTGCAAAAAGACATTTGTTTTTTTACCCGAATGCTAGGAAGGGTTATGTTTTTCGCGTATTTCTTGACTGTCTGTATGTATGTATGCATGTATTCTTTATTACATCTTATCTTACAAACCGTTGAAGGGATTTATATCATTAAGATATCGTTAGATTCGTCTTGATAACCCAAGTGTTCTTAGACAAGTGAAATAAAAAAAAACAAATATGGTGCCTGAGAGATGCCATTGAAGTATCAAAAAATAAAAATTAATCGAATAATGCAATATGGATATCAAATTAAAGAGCTCATAGGATTTTAAAAAGGTATACCAATTATCATGATAGCTTTTTTGATAGCGGGCGGTATTTTTTTGAATTTTTAATTTATACTAGCCGACAAACGAGGTAACAATCTATTAGTAATTAGTCACCATCGCCAATGGTCATTAACAGCACAGACCAAAAGCATCATCTAGGCCAGGGGTTGCCGAATGGCGGACCGTGGTCCGCATCCGGAAGGCCGACCCAAATTGCGGGAGAACACCCGCGAGAACACAGCAACGTGTACTACAGAGTACGTAATTTAATAAAAATGTATCCCCCGCATTATTTTTGTTGACGTAAATTCGAAAACGGCCGGGCGAAGTAACGAGCTAACAAGCGAGAAAGAGCGCGGACCGCGATGGTCATTTCATTTCTTAAAACGGAACCCGAGCGAAACTAATTGGTGACTTATGATTTAGGCGTTACGGACCAAGGACGGAGATAGAAAGAAAGAACTGACTCTTAACTACGCAGCTGGAATACGAGTGGTTTAGCAGCTGATTCAAACAAGAGGGTGGTAGTTAGCTACTAGCCAAGCAGGCTTCATGGAAAGATTATTACCAGTAAAATATTTATACGTAGAGTGGTTTCGAAACGAAATTTTTAATTAATAAATAGACTATCTCCATTCCAAACAGCTAAATTGTGGCGTAATTGAGGAAAAAACATCTTCATAAACTTTCACATTTATAATATTAATAGTATTTCGGTTACGATTATTATTTGTGGACATCAGGTCATTAGAAAGAAACTCTGCATGGCGTTGACATGTATTCATAGTTCATACTCGTCTATCAACGTTTCAAAGACAATAGTCACTAATGACGATGGTATTGTACGTTTATTGAACTTGTGATGTATTGTAGTTTGGTATTTATTACGCAATAAACCTATTAAATGGACTGACGCATGTAGGAAATACAATTAGGATCTCTACATCCGTTAATAGGTAAGTATACACAGCAGCATAATTATGCTTCATTACGAGGAGTGATCGGTCCCCTGAAGTAGACAGATAAATTAGTACATGAAAATTATAACCCGAATCCCGGGTAAGATTTTTTTATAAATCTATAAAATAGTGCTTGACTACAATCCCATCTGATTTTATCATCCTTAACACCTTACTGATGAGAGGCATAGAGGTGGTGGTCTTCTGTAACGGGTTATTCCCTGATTTATTTATTTTTCCAAACAAGACTTAATTTTCTCATAAAATTTATTCCTGATCCTTAAAGTTCAGTATTTTAATTTAAGTAGTAATAAAATTTTATTTAACATAACATTTATCATCTGTTGGCGGCACTTTTAAGCTAAACTGACTCTTACGTATGTAATTGAGTTTATCAAGACAAAAATATCACGAACAAAAAATCGGGGTTCTCCGGGACGGGGGCCTCGGAGAGCGGAGTACTCAGGGAATAACCCTCCGTAACATTGTTGACCATTGCCCCAATCTTCAGCTTCATAAAATATAGATAACATTCTCTATAACAAATTACGAATGGAAGACAACGTTAGTGTGAATTCATATGCAATAAAATATTGTCAAGGAAATATGTACTTCCTTACAAAATAATTCGAAACATTTATAGTTACATCATAATAATTATGAGCAAGGTTTTAATTTATTTGTTGATCCGTAATCTATACAAATACACCTACGTTTTTCTAGTTTGAAGTCGTCTAAAAACCCTTTTGGCAGGTGCGCCACATCACGAGCAATGTCGTATAAACGTACGATAATAGATCATAGTATCCCCTCCGCTGTGAGCGCGCTCCTAGAGCGTGTCGTAATTTTAGCTAGTGTTGCCAAGTCAGTGAACCAAGAAGTGGCTAAAACACTTTTAAAAAGTGGCTAGAATGTCAAAATTTCGTACCCTTTAAAGTGGCTAAATGTGGCTAAAAATTTTGTACCTTCTTTTTAGACCAGGAGATAAAAAAAACACTATCAAACAATTATTTTTAATAAAATCAAACATGGAAATAATTATTTGTATACTATGTATACAGGGTAATTCACGTAACTTAAGAAGTTCGATTGCAGTGCAGTTGCAGCGACGTTCCGATCAAAATGACACTTTCCGTATTCTCTTGCGCTGTCAAACACGCTCACGTCACGCGAGCGCGTCTCAAGCACGCTCACGTCACAAAAAGGTATTCTGATAATGCGCGTCAAGATAGCGTGTTCCCGATCGCAGTTTGATTGGTATTCTCATAAACTTTTGAAGTTTGAAGTCTCATAAAGTTTGACAGGCGCGCAGGATGCGTGCAGGAGAAGTGAAGTTCACATGCAGTTTGCGTGCAGTTGGCGTGCAGTTGACGCGCAGTCAAAAAATTATGACAATACGGTTTAGACGCCAAACTTCAACTTGATTGTAGCGTCACTCCAACTTGATTGCAGCGTCACTGCAACTTAATCGATGCGTCTTAAAGTTACGTGAATTAGGGTACAGGTGGGACTGTGGTTAAGCATTAACTTATTTGTGTAAAAAAATAATTAAATCAGTGGTTATTAGATGTTGAACTTGAAGGTTCTGCTTCCGCTACCAGGAAAGAATATTTTTCTTTTTTACCGATTTGATTATTTCGTAGGAAGCACATATTTGGTTATTTTTAACCGACTTCAAAAAAAGGAGGAGGTTCTCAATTCGACTGTATTTTTTTTATGTGTGTTACCTCAGAACTTTGGACTGCGTGAACCGATTTTGTTGATTCTTATTTTAATCGAAAACTGGTGCTTGTCGTGTGGTCCCACATAAATTTGAGACAGTGGCATCCATGTCTGTTGGAAGGTTCTTTTTGATATGTCTGGACTTTGGAGGAGAGGGGCTATTCAAAACACACTCACTTCATGTTATTCTATATTGTGAATATTGTATAATTACACTTTATAATAATATTATTTATTATGACATTACAAATATGTCTACACCGGTTCGTGTCCCAGATAGAAGTCTTTTTGTCATAATAGAACACATTCTATTGTGACACTATTTGAATATATTAATATTCTAAACACCTGACATGTTATGTGCATGTGTTGCCTGCCAGCACAACACCCCACACAATTAAAACTCCTACAATGTCAAAAGCATATAATTCTTATATTTGCATTAAGTATGTGCGTGATAAATGATTTATTGAATTATTCGTAATTCAATATCCAACCGATTTCGACGATTCTTTTTTATTGGACTTTTTTATTTGTACTTCATTTGAAGTCGGTTATTTTTTTGTTAAAATTTTAGATTATTATTTAAATAGTTCTTTATTATTAATATAAATTAAGTGTGTCTACACTCATTTTATTTCTATGCTTTGTCTTTACCACACTCATCATACTAAATAATCTTTGTACTTCAGCATTTCAGTGTGGTAAAGATAAAGCCGTTAAAGCCAAATCACTTAAAATCGCCACGTCGTCGCCAGCGTCGCCCGTTCGGCGTTCGGTAAGGTAGGTATTTCCCGACTTTCCCGTATGTTTAAATTACTCTATGGTTATTAATTCCTGCGCAAGCAAGATGCCATAGACAATGTTCGTTCAGAAATAATAATATGTTAGGAAATAATAATAAGTCACATAGAATGATACTGTAAGGGATGTGTAAGGGCCACTAAGTTAGGTTAGGTTAAATGTCAATGTCAAGTAATTATTAGCTTGTCGAGTCAAACCTCAAAAGTTGCTAGAATTGTGGCTAAAATATTTAGCCAAGAATATTTGACATTTTTGGCTAAAGGAATCTTAAAAGTTGCCAGATCTAGCCAAAAAGTGGCTAACTTGGCAACACTGATTTTAGCACCCAATGTGAACAAGCTCCAGGAGCTTGTTTACATTTGGTGGACTACTGTGCGTCACAGTATGCTTCTATCTTGCTCAAACTTATACAAAGTATAGGGAAAAGTACAATGAGGACAAACAAAAAATTTCAAGTCTATAGACCACACCCACAATGAGTATTGGACGCTTTAAGAGTCATTTTTGTGTCCCCCCTCCCCCCCGCAAATATTAAATATTATTTTAATCGAATTTTTAGTTAATTTTGGTTTATTTTTATGCATTCATGTTAAACTATGGATATTTATGTAAATTAAACATAATAATTACGAAATAATGGTTGTTTCATTTAATTATGACGATTTTTTCTTTTTATTTATTTATTTATTTCGAATATTTTTTTTCGCATTAAAATTATGAATACAATAAAAAACAATACGGGACTAATATTTGTTTTAATGATTAGCTTGTTTCATAATGATTCCAACGACATAAGTATTACATATAGCTCTCATACTATAATTTTGGGATAGTCATATTATAAAGCGTTCCCGCGTACCGCTCCCCGCCCCCCGCCGCGGCGTCACAGATCCGCGTCAATCTTTAAAAGCGCGCGTCACAGTTGAGAGGGTATATTGCGTAAAACATTGGGCCGCGAAGCATTCCATATCGGAATGCCTGTGTACTCGCAGGCCGATCGATGAATGATCCGTTGATCTCGTCCGATGCCGGTGCCAATCCCACTTCTGATTTACAATGTCGAATGTACTCTAGACGCGGCGAGCAGACGTTCATGCCCGTATTCAAACACAACAATTCTCGTCAAAAACCATTTCATAAACAATACTTGAGTAAAATCCATAGTTATGAAAGATTATCGCTATATTAGTGTGCAGTCTGACGCATCAAGTGGATCAATTACAGGGCTGTATAGTATAGTATACAGCAGTATACGTCCGCTCAAGCAATACTTAGATAAGTGTCGACTATGAAACAGGAGAAATAGCGCTCTTTGCATTGATTCCTAACTTAACCAAGTGTCGTTTCTGAATAAGGCGGTAAAGTTCGTACCTACAGTTAAATTTACGGAAGCATATGTGAATGTTCGCGCATGCAGTCGAAATAACTTTAGAAACAGGAAACGCAGATACTTACAATCGATGAGTAATATAGCATGGGTGTATATCACGGAATTGTAAAGGACGTGCAGTTCATACATGATTTGTAATTTTCATACGCTGTAAATTGGCCATGTTACAGCGGCCATATTTGGCGGAAAATTCTGTACATTGAAAGCCATGTATTTGGTTACGAAATATTTGGGATGCCTCAAACAATTTGGCATCAGTTTTTTGTTTAAATATATAAAAGTGACACACAATTTATTGTAGCCCATTAGCCATTTGCAGTCGCAGTCCAATCAAAGTCAGTTTTGCACATTTACTCTTACAAAATCCAAAATAACAGTCTTAGAATAAGTTCACTGATTCGGACAATAAAATTTTTAAATACAACTCACGATTCATACATATTTTATAATACTTAGGTACATATTACATATTCCTTATTATGGTTTCTAACTCGTATTCCGTTCTCATATTCCGCTACCGATTCATCAAGATCAAAGATTGCGAAGATGTTAAGAAAATGTGACAAATGTTAGTAACGCGGGAGAATTATGAACAATAATAGGATAATTGTATCCCAGTTATAGCCATTTCCAGAATAGAGTGTGAGTGGGGTGACAGACCGACAGACAGAAGATACCCAAATGTTTCTTATTAGTTTTATTAAAAAACGAGTAACCTCCCTCGCTTTACTTCGGTTTTCTTTATTTTTTACACCTTGGGTTACATTATTGGCGTTCTATTAAGGATCCCTAATTTTTTTTATAGTATAATATAGCCCGTATAATAATATAATATCGTATTACCTTATGTAATATTATACTTAATACAATATCTCCCGAATCCCGGCTATAGTGTAGCTTCCCAACAGTGAAAGAAATTTTCAAATCGGTTCAGTAGTTTCGGAGCCTATTCAATGCAAACAAACAATCAAATCTTTCCTCTTTATAATATTAGTATAGATAAAGATCAGAATGATAGTAGAGATAATATTTTAACGAATTCATTAATTATTTTATTAAGTTAGTGCGCTCACCATCCTGGACCATATCTTCACTTACCATCAGATGGAATTATGGTCAAGCATTAACTTATATTAAGTAAAAAAAAGAATTAACAAATAATATTTTTGTAACAAATCAAAATTCCCGCTATATTACTAAACACTATTTCATAATTCAACTAACTATAACTATAAATCAGCCCTGGCAAGGGTGCAATTCAAACAAATTCGCTAAACTATTGCAACGCGCGGAGAAATGGCCAGAATGCGCCAAGTTAGGTCATCGACCAGGGAAATGTTTCATTTTTGTGACATTAAAATAGCAACGGGCCATTCGCGTGAGCACTTAGCTAGCAACAATACGAGGCACTCACTATGAACTACGACGGTGAAATGTCGACGACCTTATACGTATACAAATCTATTATAACGTAAGCGCAAACCATTATTATTGTTATCTAGATTAGCGGTAGATTTCATCCATAAATTAATAAATACCCAGCCTAGTTGTAATATCTACTGTATGATGATGTGATGCAAAGATGTTACTTGTTAATAAGACACTGGGGCTACCTTTCAGACTCAAATTCATTCCCAATGTTCCAACTTTCTAGCACTAAGGAGGGCATCTAAGGGTCTGCACCATGTTGTGGACAGAGGGACGGACTACAAGGAATACTGTATCCCAGAACAATAATGTACATACCCTAGTAACTAAATTATGCTTTTAAATTATTATCCGACTGCCAGGAAGGGTTATGGTTTTTGGCGTGTATCTTGTACGAGTATGTAAGTATGTAATATTCTTTATAACTTTCAAACCGCTGAACGGATTTACACAATTAAGGGCCTAGTCTAAAAATACAAAGTTGTGCAAATAATTCGCCGCGAGTGAATTTTGCAAGACTGCAGCCTTAAGATATCGTTAGATTTGTATTGACAGCCCAAGTGTTCTAAGTGAAATATAAAAAAACAAATATCATGGTTGTAAGATGCCATTGTTTGAAATATCAAAAAATAAAAATAAATCGACTACTACAATATGGGTATTCATTCATGATAGCTTTTTTGATAGGAAGCGGGTTTTTTTTCTAGTTAAATTTGTACTAGTTTTGTACTTCAAATCTCTCAAAGCTTCAAATACAAACTCAAAATTATAAAATAGATTCATGGTACGAAGCTGTTTTGAGCGTACACGATCGGGAATGGCGTTGGATACGCGAGAGTAAAAATATTTTGTCGTACCTTTTACTGTAGCATAACAAAGGTACGCCGATTTCACAAAACATCAATTTCAACCGTAAAGTATTTGTCATTGAATTGTACAAAAAAATAATCGATTTCTCCCTATCATTCGAGCGATTGAATCAAATGAACCACGGGTATATTGTTGTAAAAATTGTACGCTCCAGTTTATAGACAAGTTTCTTTTGGTGTTATTTTATCGTTGTTTACGATGTCATAAAATAATTTGAACGTTAATTTAACGTTATCGATTGCTAAACAAATATTAGTAGGCTGTATTAGATGTTATGGTCCACTTACGCGCTCATACTACTTCACTTTACCGTGCTACGGCCTACGAATGACAAACACAATTTACGAGTATTATTTGTAGAAACAGTTAACACCACTATTAAAGTCCGCATCTACGTAACTGAACGGTAGTAGTTAAACTAATATTCGTGATGACATCATTGCATTGTATCGTCTATCATAATATTGTTACAACGAAATTTCTGAAATGCATCTACTTCTCCGTTGAGGTCGACAGCCGTTGTATGAATAAGATAAATAAAGAAGCTCGGATTTGAAGTGCCAATTTTATCACGTGCGACTTGCACTTACACGATACTTTTATTCGAGCGAGTTGATCCGGTAGACGGGTAATATTAGCTTAGTTCTTTGTTCATCGTTGTATTGAATGCACGGCGATAGTAGTACGTATCTCTAAGGGTGTGATTGTCAGTAAATTGTACCTAGTAATAATACGGATTCCTTACTTCCTTTTCAGTTGGCAGTGTCGATTAGCATTTGTTTTTTTATACCTTATAAGTTAATGCTTGATTACAAATCCCACCTGATGGTAAGTGACGATGTAGTCATGGATGGTAAGATGCACTAACCATGATGCAAGATGCAAGACCCATTATAATCCATACCCATAGCCTCTCTTTCAGACTATATATGGTCTTTATTGGCCCGACCCTTTGGCAGGTATCTTTCCACAACTGTGCTGTCGTCTGCGTACCCATAGATACAGGGCATGAGAAGATCGTTGATGTGCAGCAGAAATAATGTTTGGGAGAGAACAGACCCCTGAGGAACTCCAGCATTGGTTGTCATTGCTTGCTACGAGCAAACTCCAACAATGAGTTGGAATGAACGATCACTCAGGAAGTCTTTGATCCAGCCGGTCAGGCCAAGGACGACCCGGACGACCCGTGTGGCGCAATGGTTACCATGCCGGATCGCCGCGCCAAGGGTCCTGGGTTCGATTCCCAGCGAGACGGAAATTTGAATGATGAGTTTGAATTTCTGTTCTCGGTCTGGGTGTGAATGTCCTTGTCTTGTGTGTGTGTTGTCCATGGCGCCCACGACACAGGGAATCCTAGTGTGGGGCTATGAGTGTGAAGCGTTATTAAGGGATAGGTCATATACAGAGAGCCTGTTCATAAGGTTAGTGTGTCAAACCCTGTCAAAAGCCTTCGAGATGTTAAGGGAAATGGCAAACGCTTCTCGAGGGCTTCACCCCAGATGTGAGTGATATACTCATACGCTAGAAGACGCTGTTTACCAACTATGTTCATTGGATGGGATACGGTGACCAATTGCATCAGGTAACTCGTTTTTACTTACACATTACTTACACAAGAAAATTAATTACACATTACATGTCAATTTTCTCATTTAATACCATAAATCAAATCACTGTTATACAGAGAGACGAAGTAGAGGTCAACAATAGATTTCCATTGCATAAATCACATGAAATTTTTTGTTACATCCAAATAATTAAGATTAGTCAATAAGATTAGTCGATTTATTAATCAATCACGCACATTGAATGAAATCATAGGTTAATAGCTGAGTTTAATACCTGCTTTACTATAATACCACCTGGATGTAATTAACATAACGAAGGAGATAAATCTAATTTACATCCCGCATTCAAGTAACACACGTCATACTTTTAATGTGAGCTGATGAAAAATAATCAAACATCGTAACGTAGTAATTTGTTATCGAAATAGACTCTTGTGATACATAAAAGCGACTATGTAGACATTTTTCAAACCTGCCTCATGACATGACACATCGTACGTCATTCCACATGTCATGTAAATACTCGTAAAGCGAAACTTTATTTGCCGTCCAGAATAACACATGAGTATCCATCTCGCGTGAATGTCGCGATGTCGTCTCTATACCTACTACATATTCTAATTTTATATGTTTAGAAATCCGGAGCAAATCGAACATTTACAATGAATTAACATAACAATGCGACGTTGCGAAGTAACCTACATGATTATGAATCACAAATATCGGTTCTTCCATTGTATCACTCTTATTCGTTAAGCACGTGGACTTTAAACAAACAATATGGAGTTGTTTTATCAGTGTGTTAAAAAAGTTATGGATATAGATAAAAGCCAATATATTGAGTCGTCGTGACTAGGTAGATAGCTGTTATATACAGATAAAACTTATCTCCTAGTTGGTAATGTTTTAGCTACCAAGCCAAGGACTATATTTGTAATCGATAAACAGGAAAGATTCATCATTTTGTTAAGTGTCTGTGCTGTGTTCCTAAGTTTCATGGGTTTTGGGTTATTTACACAATTGTTGCAAAAAGATCCATTACTGGTTTTTTTGGAGTTTAACTCCTATAGAATCGATTTTCGTGTTTAAGCCCGCGGTATGAAAATTTATGAGGAATAAAATCAAACTTTCTCCGTTACGTTATGCGTAATGCGTTATGTTTGTAATTCGTATCACAAAATCTTTTTTTGTAAATTTGTGTAAATAAAAATTAACGTAAATTAAATCATCATCATCATCGTCGTCGTCGTCGTCCTCGTTAGTCGTAAGTCGTAACTCGTAACGTAGATAATAATAAAATAGTAACAACGCCATCTAATGATAATAATAATCTTATTATTGATTTGATAATCGCAA
This sequence comes from Thymelicus lineola, assembly GCA_963932265.1. Lineage (NCBI taxonomy): Eukaryota > Metazoa > Arthropoda > Insecta > Lepidoptera > Hesperiidae > Thymelicus > Thymelicus lineola. The sequence continues at coordinate 16,113,331 of OZ010686.1, forward strand.
ACTTTAAACGTTAATGCCGTTGTTACTGATTTGACGATAACGTCATGTATTTTGTAATCGTTCGGAAGGAGTAAACTTTTAATTGATGAACACACACATTTTAATTGATTTTAGAGAACATCGTGGTTTTTAAAAATATACATATATAGTCCAATTCTGCAGCCGGATCTACCTAACTTAGTGAATATTTCTGTAATTTATGTACATACTGTTGTATTTTATTTTTTAATGATGTGTTGAGGAGTTTCTTTCGCCTTGATACGTATATTATTATTTTTAAAATGACTCTAGGTGGAAAAGAAAGACATTATAAATGCTTCATATACAATATGTATGTAAAGAAAATCTATTTTCTTTTTAATTTTTGAATGCATTGACGTCCTAATCCGAACACGGAAGAAAAATATAAATGACACCAATGGCGTCAAATAGAAAATATGATTTTATTTAATTAGTATTGTGTAAATAAGTAGATAGAAGAGAATAAACTTTAAATGTCGTTTTTTTGATTAAAGGTGAGTTTTATAATTTAGTTATTGTAATATAGGTTTTTTGTTTAATGTGAAATGTATGATAGTGTAAAATAAAACAAATATATTTTGATTACAGAGAAACACATGTTTGGTTTATTCCTTTTATATGTATTTAATTAAGCATAACGACTTCGGATAAGACGGGAGTAGATTATTTCAAAACGTCTACACAACGCTTCATATAATTTTTATAGGATTCGTATAGCGTGCCTTGCAACTACAATATTTAACCCCCTCCCCCATCCCCCAATCTCACGTGAGATTTTTTCAAAACGTGGGTTTCTTACATAAACGCGTTGGATTGTTATTGTAAATTATTTTCTTTCGAACGAATTAATAAATGATCTTAATCGTATTACGATTACGCTTAAGATAAAATCTTAAGCATGTACAATCTGGATTAAATGGACCAAAATAGTAAATTTTTTTTTTTGTTTCAATCAGAAAAATATTGCGTGATATTTGCCGAGATCCCCCCTCTCTCCAACGTAAGATTAGATGAGATTTGACTAGACCCCCTCCCCCCTTAAACATCTCACGTAATTTATGGACGCCCCCGTAGCAACAGCGGAAAACAATAATTTATAACAATATTTTTTTTCAAGCTAGAAAATATAAGTGTTCAGATTGGCTTAAAGGGTCAAGCACCTGCTTTTTATAATTCTTAAAATTCAAACTCGATAGATCTAATTCTAAAGCACTTACTAGAATTCTAACTATAACTTTTCATAGCTCTATTTCTTGTCAAATGTTTTTTCTCATACGTCAAACGATTGTTATGTTTTTACGGATTCCCAGTAAAAAAGTTATTTATTCTCGTCGTTGGCGACTGCGTAGACAGACGTACGGCGTACTCTCAAATAAACTACTTCTGGTTATTAATGTTTACGTAACAAAAACCACGAGGTATGTATTGTTTGATGTTTACTTCGCTGTAGTTTTTGTTCCGAATGCTTGGAGGATATTTTTTATTGTAAGGTATTAGTCAACCTAATAAGTAGATCATGTTTTGATGAATTATAGGCTATTAAAGTTTTAAGAATCATAGTAATAATATTCATTTATTTATATAAAAAAAAACTATAGTTCAAGAAAAAAAGCTTAGAAAAAAAAATACATAAAAAGTAACCGCATTTAAATAAAAAGATTGTTAAAGTATAGGTTTATCTATTTTATTCGAAAGTCATTATTTTAATTTCAAATTCAATCATTTCTTTTCAGATAGTGTTTAGTTTTTGTGAAGAGTTTGGCGCCTTGGATAAACTAAAAATTCGTACAATTTTCGAATATGAGTTCCTACGTGAAAATATCACTGCGCAAACAACACGAAACATTAACTACGTGTACGAGCCTAACACTGCTTGCGTAAACACGGTCCATTATTGGTTCAATCGTTTTTAATCGGGAAATTTTGAGTTAAAGAATGAGCCTCGAGGTCGACCGGAAACTATTGTCGACGACGAATTGAAGGCTATAATGGAAGCGGATCCAACTCAATCTACGGTTGAGCTTGCTGCGAGCTTTGGAGTTAATGTTAAAACAACAGTGAAGCACTTGCGTCAAATCGGAAAGATAAAAAAGCTAAATAAGTGGGTGCCACACGACCTAAGCGATAACAGCGAAACTTATCCGTCGTAGCATGCATAGCACTACTGAATCGGCATATATACGAGGAAATTCTAAAGTGAATTATTACCTGCGATGAAAAGTGGATCTTGTACGACATCCTAATCAATGTGTTAAAAAAAGATTATTCATAGGAAGATGATGGTGATTGTCTGGTGGTCCAGTGCCGGACTTGTACATCACAGCTTCTTACCGAATGGCGCAACAGTGACATCAGATGTCTATTGCCAAGAATTACAAACAATGATGGAGAAGCTCGCAATTCAACAACCAAGACAGGTCAATAGCTCTTGCCTATTGTTTCTCCACGACAACTCACGAGCTTCACACTTCACGACAGACCATCGCAAAACTACAAGAGTTACAGCTCGAAGCACTCCGTAACCCACCGTACTCACTGGCCCTTGCCACAACAAAATTCTGTTTGTTTCAAAATTTTGAATTTTTTTTAAGTAGGAAAAATTTCAACACCCAAGAGGCAGTACAAAACGCTTTCGCTGACTTACGAGTAATCGCCTCCCGTCCGGCAGACTTCTACAGTAAAGGGATAAACAATCTGCCATCAAAGTGGAAAAATTGGCCCAGTACTTTGATAAGCTAAAATAAAAAAATACATTTTTTTATATGTTAAAATTTTCATACAAATCTCCAATTTCATAGGTAAAGGTCTAATACTTTAGAGACTTGTAATTGATTATTATCTATACTTACTAATATTATAAAGCTGAAGAGTTTGTTTGGTTGAACGCTCTAATCTCAGGAACTACTAGTTTGAATTTCAAAATTATTTTTGTGCTGGATAGTTAATTTATCGAGGAAGGCATTATAACATCTCGTTGCGACCAATAGGAGCGAAACATCAATGGAAAATGTTGCAAAAACGGGAAAAATTATTCCTTTTTGAGAGCTTCCGTTGCGTGCGCTGCGTAAACGGTTTAAGTTATTCAAAAATCATGTATGATGGAATTGTTCCGGAGAGGGAGAGGGGGAGAGGAGGGGGAGTGGGAGGGAGAGGGAGAGGGTATTTAATGATCTCTGAATTGTTAAACCTATAAGTGCTAAAAGTAACAACAAAGTACATTCAACGATTGTTAGGCGATACGAAGTTCGCCGAATCAGCTAGTATCGAAATATAAACGCTTACTCATTCCCCGCATAAAGATTAGATACATGTGATTATAAATAATATTAAATATTAATTAATTACTACATTTCAGTACTTCCAACTGGTAATATTAAGAGTTTCTAATATTTCAGTGTACAGCAATTGACCCTTCAAAAAGAAATCGACCTACTTTCCAAAGTAGACACACTCAAATTTTCCGAACAATACAAACGCCTATTCACGCATCAACCTTCGCCGGTGTACAGCCGCCAAAATAGCCATTACGGGATGTTTCGAAACACACGAATCCGCTTAACGATGTATTAATGTACCCGAGAGTCATCAATCAATGCATCACTTATCGTAATATAACTTGCTTTGAACGAATTAGATTTATATGAGTCGTAATATCCATTCTTTAGTTGTTAGTGATCTTGTTGCGATAGTCACAGGTTCTATTACCGATCAAAGCAAATATTTATGTGACAAGCGTATTGGTGTTTGTGATGTCTTTGTATTGAAAGTAGGTGCCGACCGAGACACAGAAAATTCTTGTCATCCTTCCAACGTATGAACTTATGTATACCTACTATTGTAAACGTGGGGTATTGTTGATGTATATTACTTAGAATAGGTACAAGGAGGAACACTGATAAGAATATTACAGAGAAGAAATAAATACCACGTGAAAGGGTAGCTACAAGAAATGGTCTCTAATAACTAGCTGTAACTTTTCATGAGAAACAAGTACAGAAATAAATAAATACCGATGCGCTTTTTGCCTGTCGGCCGAAATTTATAAATGTATATACATACGGTCATTTTGATGAGTGACTATGATTTAAAGTTTTATAAGTGTTCCTGTACCTCGGAGGAATACGTTAAGCCCTTTGTCCCAACAACAAACTACAGATAAAATGTATAGAATGAGACATAACTTAATACCGCATAGGATATAAATCGTAGCCTTGTTACTGCAAGGCAAAAGGCAATTTGTTCTATGATTTATTTCGTTACGCACATTGTTGGACGTAATAGAATTGGTTACATTGCAGATTTATATGATTATCAAACAAATGTATCCAACAATTTTATTTATATGTGGAGTTATAAATGACACTTTAAAGTTGATTGCAGATGAACTGCTGCTCTTCAGGACTGTTTTGTTCTCAATCGTGATAGAGCAGTTGACAGTAAGTTGGGGTCAAGTATGGCTGTTTCGAATCTATAATACATATATGAAACACAAAAAATGTTTGGACGGATGTCCTGACTCTGACACCATCCAACCGATATGGCTTGAAATGGTTTCATTTGAAAGACAATATCTGAAGGTGGTTTTAGATTATTATTACCATTAAAACAACGCATTACGCATATACAGTCCATTGATAAAGTCTATTTTCCACTTTTCCCAAACAAAAATTTGAAGATAATTTTATGTAAAGATGGCGGATAAATAGACCGTCAACACAAAAAACATTGATCTGACATTGTCATCAGAAATTTACTTAGCGTAGTGCAACTCTCTGGGTATCCAACTATCCACTAGTATAGAAATATAAGGACAAGTAAAGGTATATAGTGTATTAAGATCTTCTCACCTGCACGGTAACATAGGACTTTTTTGATACCCCACATAGCAACAAAAACATCACGAGATTTCCACCTGGATTAAATTAGGCAGATAGGAGCTTTGCAACTTTAGGAAAGCACGTGACGTTATCACCTCGTGCTTTAGTATCTTAACATTAAATTAAAATACTCTCCATTGAAATTAAATACTGTTCCAGATAAACATACCACATAATCAATTTGAAAGCGCCTTCATTTCCAAACAAAGTTTTGCTCGTAGTCCGCTTCTCTTATTACCTGTAATAAAACAAAATATGTACATGTAAAAATTGATGTCACACTGCTCGTCCACATCACTATGTAAACAGATATGCAAGACACCAGATAGTTTGAAACACATGGAAAATTTGAGCATTCACGTAATTACACACATACGCAAGTCTGAGCTGTTACACTGGTGTCTTATTTGTGAGTATCAACAATTGGAGCGTACAAATAGACAACATCAGAGAATGATACTTCATTTAAACAACAATGTACAGTGAGCAAAAGAAGGCATGATTCAAAAACCTCATGTAATGTTAAATATTACAGAATTTTAGCATTATTATCAATGTTAAATGCTACTTGTATACGTAAGTAAGGTGTGATTTAACTTTGCTAATAATGTAAAAATACGTAGTATTAAGCATTACGAAAGATGTTTTAATCATGCCCCGCATACTAAATTCTTTTGCTTTGTGTACCTATATCGCAACAGTAAAATGGGTGATTGCGGTTCTCTGGTGCATGGAGCATTCCATCACGCGCTGCCCCCAGGGTGTTAGACGACTTCAACGGCTAAATAGACCGAATACAACGTCGGAAGTGTCTGTTGATCTGATTCTTTAAAGGTCTACCTCGAAAACACAGCTCACAACGCGACGGTCGAAGTTTATATTTCAAATTCAATTTAAATAGAATTCGCTAAAATATCTTAGATAAAAAAACAGTTTATTTCGATTCTAATATTACTTATCGAATTGATTTCGTTATTGATTTGGCGATTAGAATTAACGTTTTTACAATTCCAACCTAAAGAAGTTGTAATTTGTTTTATCTTTTATTCAATTCTTAATTTTAATACCTGTGTATTATTATTATTAATCATTAGTGTCATCAATATTTTTAAAACAAGTCCAGTAATACGTTTTCAACTTATAGTAATTTTTTAACACGACGAGCCTCCCAAGATCTCTTTTAGCCATTGCTTGGTAAACTACTTCGCCAAGACAAATAGGGTAAACGTCCGTCAGTTAAAGCTCTATCCGGGATTTGAACAGTCGAATAACCAAGCTTACAAGTAAACTGTGGATAAATTATGATTATATGGTCCACTAAATAAGTGACGACGCGATTGTATTATTGATATATATTGCGTTACGACATTCCAAATAGGCAATTGAATTTATAATCCAGTGCTAATAAAAACTGACAAGACTAAAAAACCATGAACCAGTCAGTTCACAGTATCCAATCTACTTACTATTTTTTGAGATAGGAACTAATTAGGATGGCAGTAATATCATGGCATATCGTAGTTCCAATGTCAAGGAAGGTGCTTTTCTTTTCTCGTATCCAAATATCGCAAACAGTCAATGGTGCAAAATATCAAACGAATAAATAAAAAATATTAAGAGCCATTTCGCAAAACTCGGTTGATAAACTATAGGTATTTGAAGCGGCTCCGCGGCGTGATATTGCCTCGCGCGGCTCGCGTCGCGCTTGACCTCAGTTCTGTGCGAGTAATCTTCTTGATACTTTCAAACGTAAAAATTTTAAAATTATGAACATATAATTTTAATTATACACTTTGTGACCACATACATGTATCTGGTTTGTGACAATATAAGTTTATATAACAATTAAGAGTACAATGTAGTAGTACCATTATCGGTAACTTATTTACATAATACATTTTAGGTACCTACTTAGGTACATCACAATAAAGATGTCCAATAGATGCATATTGCAAAAATCAATATTTTGGCAAATCAACGTGAAAAATTAAAAATCACGTTTTTTCAAGGTGATCTATAAAATGCAATATGCGTCCATTTTGCCTGCGATATTCGCAGCGCGTCGAAATACATAGGTATACCTAAATTCAAATCAATCGGAGGGTATAGAACCGGGAAATCCCGGAACCGAAAATCCCGGGATTTACAAAGGAATACGGTACTTTTCAAAAGAACCAGGAAACAAAATAAAAGAACCGGGAAACAAAATAAAAGAACCGGGATTTTCTGAACTTTTGGGAAATAAAAATATGTCGCGAGTTACCACGGCGTAACCGAGGTTTATCGATGACAATGCAGCCTCTTCCCGCTGACGCTGCATTTTACTGTAATTGCACACCATTCGGACAATAGCATTTCTTTAATTAATTCAATGAGTCTTGTACTAGCATTTGTTCAGTAAACACATAATTATTGTAACTCTGATTAATTTCTGTGATTAAATAAATTCCTTTTTAAAAACATTATTTTCGTTCGCCCGAATTTAACTGGCGCAGTCGGTAGGATCGCGGTACTTTAGGGAAGAATCAAACTCTTTTTCTCTGGAGAAGACGGTTCCAATCGTCGTAAAACTGCGATCTTATAATCAAGAACCTAAGGGCGATATCCGCGGGAGTCCCGGAGCATTGGGAAGCCTGTTGCTGTGCAAGACCCCGGCAGGAGATGCAGTGGACGCTTTGGTGAGTGCTCAATAACTTCCAAGTTCCTTGCTCTATTTCCTGTTGTATTTTTTTGTATTTGTGTGTATTTTTGTGTGTATTTTTTATTTTCCTGTGTATTTTCGATAGATACATACATATTACTATAACACTACTTTACACGTTTGTTATACGCTAAAATCGCGAATACTTCGTGTTCTGTGTGAATATTAGTAACACTTAAAAACGAAAAATAGAAACGTTTTTAAATAATATAAACTTGTTTATTTCTATACGTAAAGTAAATTTTAAAACTCAAAATGTCTCTTAAAGATTGTGATGCTGCATTTAAAGTTGTGTCTGATTTAATGCCTAAATATGATGGTAATCCAAAGACGTTAAATTACTATATACGAGAGGTAGAGACCTTGCTAGCGTTACTGGATGATATGTCTAGGAGTCACCCCGCTGTATTGTGTCTTATTAAGAATAGGCTTAGTGGACAGGCTATAGACGCCATTGCGTATGAGGATAAACTTGTCTCATGGGAATCTATTAAAAGCGCGTTACTACGTCGCTTAGGGGAACCTAGGAATGAAATTCAGGTTATGCAAGAGTTAACCCGTACGCGTCGCCTAAAATCGGAGGATGCTGATTCGTTTGGTAAACGTCTTAGGGAGATCCTTGATATTTTATATTCAATAGGTAAACATTCAGACAAAAGTTACTATGAAAATATGGTAATAGAACAATACGTGAATCAATTAGATTTTAATGTGTCTATAGGAGTTAGGATAGCTAAACCAACCTCGTTAGAATCCGCGATAGTTACAGCTAGGCAAGAGGAGGCCCGCTTATCTTTTAATCGTAATATGAATTATAATTATAATAATATGCAAGCAAAATTCAAGGAACCAAATAACTTTCAGTTTTATAACCCGAGTCAATTCCGACCAGCAAATAATATACCACAGAGATTACAATTAACTAACCCTCCAATGCCGCATAATAACCAACCTAACTATAATATTAACCGTCAACCTTGGCAACGCCTTCTAACACCTAATTATATGCCAAAACAAAATAATATGTCACCTCAACAAAGACAGCAGCTGATTAACTCTCTTCTGCCATGGAAGAACCGACCAGGTAACTTTAGTAATAAGCCTAACATGCCTCAGAGAGCTGCCAACCAACCCCGCAGCGTCTCCGACGTGACCATGAGATCGGTAGGTAAGCCAAAACCTCAGTTTGTGTCCGAAGAACTCTTCTATAGCCCTGATGAGCAGTATACCGTGGAGTATAACCAACCTGGCTACGAGGACTACATGCCTTACGAGTGTTACGAGGAACAACCCCCTTATGACTTACCTGTTACTTCTGACGCTGAACAAGAGGTAAGTGACAGTCAAAATTTTACCCAGGACGAGCGCGCAGACGACCCCAGGTAATTAAATTAAATAATCACGATAAAGACCATCTTCCTTATATCGAATTACCGGAGTTTAATGGTAAATTTCTAATAGATACTGGTGCATCGAGATCTATGATTTCCCCTGATGTTATTTTCGGAACTATTCTTGAATATTGTATTGAATATGAACCGTTTGAAGTAAGAACTGCCCATGCTACTACTAAGCACGAGCATGTCGCGTATTTACCCTTACCACCAGCTTTTAATTCGGATATATTTCATAAATTTTTACTCTTTGACTTTGACCCTAAATATAAAGGTTTAATAGGTTTAGATCTTCTTAAAGTTTTGTCTAGTAATATTGATCTGAAAAATAAAGTGCTTCACACATCATCAGCCGACATCCAAATTCATTTTGATTATCCTGCAAAAAAAATCAGAGTCGAACCAAGATGTAGTAAAATAATAACTGTTAAAACTAACTTTACAGACGGACAATACTTACATGATGATTTCCTTTGGTCGAACGATCTAAAATCACCCGCAGCAATAGTAACTGTAAAAAATGGTTTATTTAAAACATCTATTATAAATTATAATGATCAAAAAAGGATAATAAATAATGACACCCCTATTAACTTACAACCCTATTCTTGTGATGAAAATTACCCTAAAAATAATAACAATTATAAACTAAATAACATGAAAATTAAAACTAATATAGATAAAATACTTACCGAAAACCTAAATAAAATAAGAACTAAACATATGAACGAGGAGGAGAAGCGCGAAATAACTAAGTTATGCTACCAATATAGAGACTTATTCTATTCAGAAGATATCCCTCTTACCTTTACGCACGCAGTTAAACACGAACTTCGACTGACTGACGATAACCCTATTTACGTTAAAAGTTATAGACAACCCCCTCAACAACGAGCTGAAATTGCTAATCAAGTAAATAAGTTATTAAAGCAAGGTATTATTAGAGAAAGCGTATCCCCTTGGTCATGTCCTGTTCATATTGTCCCAAAGAAACCAGATGCTTCAGGCAATGTAAAGTGGAGGCTAGTTATAGATTACAGGAAACTAAACGATAAGATTATTGAGGATAAATATCCTTTGCCTAACATCAATGATATCCTTGATCGTTTAGGACGTGCTCAATACTTTACCACTTTAGATTTGGCTAGTGGCTATCACCAGGTAGAAATGCATCCCAAGGACGTAGAGAAAACAGCTTTTACTACTGAGCGTGGACACTATGAATTTCTGAGAATGCCTTTCGGTCTGAAAAATGCCCCTAGTACTTTTCAGAGATTAATGGACCATATTTTGCGAGGTATTAATAATGTCTTTACATATTTAGATGATGTCATCATAGCATCTACATCCCTTCAGGAACATATAGGTAAAATTAAAGAAGTCTTTGAACGTTTTAAAATTCATAACCTTAAAATCCAATTAGATAAGTCAGAATTTTTGCAAAAACAAGTTAACTTTCTAGGTCATGAATTAACAGATACAGGTGTTAAACCAAATAAGGATAAAGTTAAAGCTGTATTGAATTTCCCTTTGCCTCAAACACAAAAGGACATTAAAGCATTCTTAGGACTAGTAGGATACTACCGTAAATTTATCAAAAACTTTGCCGCATTAACTAAACCTATGACTATTTGTTTAAAGAAAAATCATAAAGTTATACATTCACCGGAATTTTTAAAAGCTTTTAATAAATGTAAAGAGATTTTGACCACTGATCCAATTCTAAAATATCCTGATTTTAATGAACCATTTATATTAACCACAGATGCCTCTGATTTTGCTTTAGGTGCTGTGTTATCACAGGGTAAAGTAGGATACGATAAACCTGTAGCATACGCATCTCGTACTCTCTCAGATACCGAAACACGGTACTCGACGATCGAGAAAGAACTTTTGGCAATTGTTTGGGCCGTTAAGTACTTTAGACCGTATCTGTATGGTCGTAAGTTTACTATCTATACGGACCATAGACCTCTGACTTGGTTAATGTCGATAAAAGACCCAAATTCAAAATTAACTCGCTGGCGTCTTAAATTAGCAGAATATGATTTTAATGTTATTTATAAAAAGGGTTTACAGAATACTAATGCAGATGCATTATCTCGGGCAAAATTATTTCATAATAGTATGGAATCATTAGCAGTAAATCTTGATGATAATGAAGATGAAAATTTAATTGACAGAATTTTTGAAAATGTTAGGAATCAAGGCGGAAATGAAAACATAGTTAGTGAAAATATAGATAATTTAGACAATGGTAGTAATAGTAATAATAACGATAACATTATAGAGAGACCTTTATCCCAGTTACAGCCTGAATCTGATAGTATGAGTTTAGTAACAGTAGATCATGTCCCAATAGAGACAATTGAAGAAGAAATAGATGATAATAGAGCGCGAATACCTATCTTAGCAGATGCGATAGATAGACAGTTAAAGCAATTTCATATAAGATCAACACCCGGTTCTGTTTATAGAGTAGATAACAGATCGACTAGCACACGATACACAATTAAAGATGTTTTTATTCCAGTTAATAATACAGAAGAAGAAGTTATCAAATTTTTAAAAGAACATACAATTGCAGATAGAGTATTCCATTGCTATTTTTATAATGAAGAATTATATCCTATATTTTCTAGAGTCTATTCTACAGTCTTTAAAGATAGAGGACCTAAACTATTTAAATGTGCTTTGCGTGTAACATTAGTAGAGAACAAAACCGAACAACAAGATTTAATTAAGAAATATCACGAAGGCAAGACGATACATCGTGGTATACAGGAAACTTATAAACAATTACATAAAAACTATCATTGGCCTAGTATGCTATTAACTATTCAAAAATATGTAAATCAGTGTGATACCTGTCTTAAAGCTAAATATGAGCGTAATCCATTGAGACCCCCGTTAGCACTTACAGAAACCCCGACGAAACCCATGGAACATCTATTTATGGACCTTTATTCTACAGGAGGTGCCACATTTCTTACTATAATTGATAATTTTTCTAAACATGCGCAAGCATTGCCTTTAAGTGTAGCTAACAGTATTAATATAGTTGATGCATTAATACAGTATTTTTCAGTAGTTGGAGTACCCCTTAAAATTACTACGGATTCTGATACCAAATTTGAAAACGATGTCATAAAAGAAATCTGTGCATTACATGGAATTCATATACATTTTACCACCCCTTACAATCCAAATTCAAATTCACCAATTGAACGTTTTCATTCCACCATAGCTGAAATTATCCGCATACAGAGGATGTCCAATAAAGAAGATCCCATTCAGAGTATTATGAGATATGCAATATTAGCTTATAATAATACTGTCCATTCCGCTACAGAATATACACCCCACGAATTACTTTTTGGACACACAGCTTCTCGAAATCCGTTAGAATTATATTATAGTAAAGAATATTATCAAGACTATGTTATTAAGCACCGCATGAACGCTGAAGCAATCCAGGAATGTGTAACAGCCCACATGTCTAAGAATAAGGAGCAGGTAATTGCAAGGCGTAATGAGACCGCAGAAAACCTGGCATTCAAGGTAGGTGAAACAGTCTACAAGCAGGTAGCCAAAACAGCGCGTAACGACAAGACGAAGCCAGTCTTCAAAGGTCCCTATAAGATCATTCATCTGCATCCCAATAACATAGCAGAGATTATAGGTAGTCACCCTAACTCCAAATCCATAAGGGTACATTTTAAATTACTACGAAGACCTCACCTTGTTACAGGACCATCATCGGAGCCTTCGTGCTCTACGCAGCAGCAAACGTAACCATAGATCCCGTAGATAACACCAACGGAATACTTTTGCTGAGAGAAGGAAAAGCTTTTAAACAAATAGATTCCTTTAGTCTTGCTTGTGTATATAATATTACAGATCTTCATGTAACGACTAGTAAATTAACCGCACTATTTTCTAGCATTAAACTAGCAGAAATCCATTTGCCTACCAATGAATTACATAAAACTTATAAGGATCAAATAGCTCATACATTAGATTTAATTGATAAAAAGATAGGTTATATCACGCCTCACGTGAGAGCAAAACGTGGCTTAATTAATGGCCTAGGATCTATTGTTAAAGCAATTACTGGCAACTTGGATAGTGACGATGCTATTAGGTACGAAAATGAGATCGCTAATCTTAAAAATCAAGTTATTAAAACTCAAAATTTACAGAAAAAATCTTTAGTATTAGCTGAAACTACAGTTAGTGAATTTAATAACCAAATTAAGAAAATTAATGATAATCAGTTCAATTTAGTTAAGGCTTTTCAAAATATAAGTACTATTAATAATCAACTAATAAACCATATTAATTTCCTAGATATGTATGTTCAAATAGATTTTAGTTTGCAAATTATTTTAGACAAATTAATGGTATTAGAAGACGCGATATCATTTTCGCAATTAGGAGTAGTACACCCCAGTATAATCGCTCCGAATAATCTAGTTGTAGAAATATTAAAATTAAAACATAAATATTCCTCCTTTTCACCTGTAACAGAAATAAGTGTTAGTAATATTCACGTAATAGAAAGGTCAATAAATATTAAAGCGTATAGTACACAGCAATCACTTACCTTTATCCTTGAAATCCCATCTATTGATAATAATGTGTATGATTTTATCCACCTATTTTCTATCCCTAATAAAAATAACCTTGCTATTATCCCTATATCCAAATACCTTATACTTGGAAGTCAAGAGTACACCTATATGCGAGATGACTGCCGTCTCATTGATGAAGATACTCACCTCTGCAAGTCATTGGACATGAGATCTACTGAATCAACCGAAGATTGCATCCCATCTCTCATTCAACATAAAGAAGCAAACTGTACATATGCTAAAGTAAATTTGAAGACAGCGAAGATACAGAAAATTGGAGAAAATAGCTGGATTGTAGTCAACAGAGAAGAAATAGTATTGAGAACTCAGTGTGGATCCAGAACAGAATACAGGAAGATACAAGGAGTCAATATAATTAAGCTTACTAACGACTGTCAAGTTCGTCTCAACAACACAACCCTACAAAGTCATATTAACACCATATACCTACATGATGTGATACCCGTACCGAAGGAACAATTAATACCGGAAGAAAATATAAGATTTGAGATAAAATTGGAAGATTCATCCCTGGACAACTTACACCAACTCGTCACTGAAGCACAAAATTTAAGTTATGAGAACGACATCAGCTGGACTATGATGATGGCTACTCCAAGCTTTACTTCTATCTTATTCTACGCGATTGTTACTGGTTTTCTGGCGTGGAAAATCCACAAATGGATTTCTGGAAGAAAAGTCAAAAAGACAAGTAGTAGCGAGGACGCTACTGGAAGCTGCAAGGTGCGCTTCCATCTTAAGGAGGGAGGAGTTACCACGGCGTAACCGAGGTTTATCGATGACAATGCAGCCTCTTCCCGCTGACGCTGCATTTTACTGTAATTGCACACCATTCGGACAATAGCATTTCTTTAATTAATTCAATGAGTCTTGTACTAGCATTTGTTCAGTAAACACATAATTATTGTAACTCTGATTAATTTCTGTGATTAAATAAATTCCTTTTTAAAAACATTATTTTCGTTCGCCCGAATTTAACTCGCGTCGTGATACAAAAGATAACGTAAAAATAAAGGTAAATACAATCCATACACAAAAATGATTACAGCTTTAAAAAGAAGATATTCAGAACGTCGGCTACATGAAGCGGTCGGATACTAATATAATATTATTTACACAACCCAGATCGATATTTTTCTAATATAAATGAAGATGATTTAACTCTTTTTTCTCGTCCAAGCAGTGCTGAATTGTGCAATACAATTGTGTTGCTTTCATACAATTAATACGAAACTTATGTTTGCATGTAAGGTATAATAGTATGATGGTTACTCAATCACGGCAAACGACTATACGGATTTGGGTAGAAAACAGTTTTTCCCTATTTAATGCTCCTGAGAGATAAAATAGGAAACGCGATACTAACTATTTTCACGCGGGGAAAGCCGTGGTAAAATAATCCCGAAAGAACTGAAAATCCCGGGAATCCCGGTTCCAGCATAGGCGAGTACCGAAAATCCCGGTAATTTAAAACAGGATCGGTTTTCGATACCCTAATCATTACCGTGATACAAAAGATAACGTAAAAATAAAGGTAAATACAATCCATACACAAAAATGATTACAGCTTTAAAAAGAAGATATTCAGAACACTATTCTTTGAATGTTAAAAACGAATTCTTTATTGTTTTCTGTTGGTTTACAAAACAAAATATTGACAATAGTCTAGTATAATAAATTATGAGAAACGAAATTCGCACTTTCCTCCCAAACCACTTGCTCTACAAGAAAAATGTATGGCACATAAAATGTCAATCTTTTTATGGGCTACAACTTTTACTCGATCCTTTCGGAAATCGTCTAGGACGCACCGTTTAGGAGATATAAGGAGTTTTCGGAAAATTTGGGAGGGGGGGGGTTAAGGTTGGGCCCAATAAGATTGGGTAATGTTGCAAGTATGAGTTCCACAGGGTGGATGGAAATTCAGTCGGAAATCGTCTAGGACGTACCGTTAAGGAGATATATGGTATTTTAGGAAAATTTGGGGAGGGGGGGGGGGGTAAAAGTGGGTTCAGTAAGATTTAGCAATAAGGTTTGGGGATTTACTAAAGGGGGTTGAAATTTCCGTCTAAACTTGTCTAGGACGCACCGTCTCGGAGATATCCGGGATTTCCGGTTTTCCAAAAATCTATATCCCGATATCCTGATCTGCCGATCTGCGCCTACCTGATGAGTGCGGTATTTGCCCGGATGCCTCCCAGATTATCACGACGCAAAATTCCACTTTTGGGTGAAGAACTGAGGGGGGGGGGTATAGGGAGAGGCGAGGGGTTGTGAAGGGAAAAAATGAGAGGGTGATTTGTATTTGTGTTGTGTATTTGAGATACGTGAGTTTTGGGGAGTTGACGGAACTTGGGTGCACGAGAGTTTCCAAACAACGAATGTATTATCTTTGACTAATAATAAGTGACTATAGCTGACTAATGTCGGAGCTTCTATCATTCCAACATTTTGGCTTAGCAATAGGGTCCCGTTGACACCGTTTGGGTACGGAACTCTATAAAGTACAGATTGATCTAAAAGTTGTATAAATAAAGGGTATGTGTACACAAGTTATAAGTATTTATTATTTTTTTTCTATGTAAATATGTAATTTACACATATAACAAAAAACCTAAATACTGTAAACAGTAACTAATGTCTAAAAACGGACAATGTTTTATTTCAAATTACAGCAGTGACTTCCAACCCAATAGGGGTTGAATTTCCAAAAATCCGATAGCCTAAAGCCTTCTTCGATAAATGAACTATCCAATACAAAAAGAATTTTTCAATTCAAACCAGTAGTTCCTGAGATTAGCGCGTTCAACCAAACAAACAAACAAACTTTTCAGCTTTATAATATTACAATAGTAATAGTATAGATTAGTATAGATATAGTTATATTTTGTACATATGTATGTTCGTGATTTTCTCCGTTACTACTTACACTACATAAATTGGAAAGAAATAGTTACTTAATTTCTATTGTTTTCTTCAAACCAAAGATGTTTAAAGCAGAATATTACGCAAACGGACCCCTGAATTGAAAAATGGTCTTTTGAAACCTATAATATTTTTGAAAGACCTTTTCAACGATACCCCACATTAAGGGGTAGACGAAGAAAAAATCATACGGAACGGACAGACGGACGGACGGAAGGACGGACGGCCGGACGGGCTAGCCGGCCGGTTGAAATAACGAACGGACTAGACATGATTCCGATTTGACTACAAAACCCTGAAAATTATAGAAAACTAAAAATAATACAATTGACTGTAACTAAAAATTCTCACGTGATCAAGACTGTTCAATGGCAATATAATTACGTTACTTTTACGAAATCTATTCCTTAGATGGCTAAAGCAAAAATTGACATAGGTCCGACGTCCAAGAGTGCTGCCGCACAACTGATTTGATTTCGCGCCAGTTCGTATCTTTATATGGTAAAGTAAATTCGTTTTAATAAATTATTTTTTGCAGTAAGATAAAAAGAAAATTACGTGTCATATTCGACAAAGACCATATTTTATTACTACATAAATTTTTGATGGGAAATACG
Source organism: Thymelicus lineola (assembly GCA_963932265.1). NCBI lineage: Eukaryota > Metazoa > Arthropoda > Insecta > Lepidoptera > Hesperiidae > Thymelicus > Thymelicus lineola. The sequence goes on from OZ010686.1 coordinate 16,130,521, forward strand.
CTTTATTGAATACAAAAATCGATGGTAAAGTCATGGCATAAACCATGAAAATTGGTAATGTTATTGAATTAATTTTGAAACGAATATTATAGTAATCGTATATCCCTTGTAATAAATGCAAAATATAATATATGAGTGTTCTCTAGACATTTTTTTTTACTCAATTTAATAAAACTTAATAAAGAAAATCAGTGTATGAAATTGACTCTGTCGTCCTTTTGCTGAAAAATAGTTATGCTAGATTGACAGTTACGCAGAAACAAATTAATATTTTCAAAATTCCGGTAAATAAAGATCCAAGATGAAGGATTGATCTATTTTATGAGTTCATTTGCCAGCATTAATATCTTTCTTATGATACTAATTTTTGACATCAAATTCTTCATTCCGCGCGTCTAACCGCGAAATGGCTCTTAAACGACTTTAGAGACTAGAAATCATTTAATGCTAAAACTAATTTCTGTATACTATTAATTATTATTTTTAACTATTTTTGAAAAGTAGTGCCAAGACTTTTTAGCAAATAGGAGGTGTCTAAAAAAATCTTCTATAACTATAAAATCTTTTGATCCACAGATACCGATCGTGACGACAAATCGTCGCGTGTGTGGAGTCTCACGATTGTTAAATTGTGTGCCGTTTGCGCGGAACTACTCAATTGTGTACAGAATGACAGTTGAATCGAAACTGAAGGGCTGTGCAGTCAGGGCTTCGGGCGCTCCGGGCGGTTCGTGACACTCTGCTTCCCTTTTGTACGCACCAATTGTGATGCAGTCTGCTGTTATTGTTCTAGCCAACTTGTTAGGAATAACGAGCCGAGTTGTTACAATAAGACAATTCTTTGATGTTTTAAATGCAAAGGGTACTGACGTTTTTAGCTTTTTGGGAGTTTATGCAAGGGTGAATGTCTATTTTGACCGGACTTTTATGGAATATCCAAATATACAGGTATTAATTCAACACATGAAATTTAATTAAATTTCATTTAATAAATCACAGCTCACACGTGCTGAACTTCTCAACAATTAGACATCAATTAATGATGACATTGTTGGCTACATAATTATATGCATATCACACTTTTCTACACGAATGTCTTTCGTATGCAGATGTGCTGACGCGTGAATACCGTAGACTGATAATTACAATACAATAATTATATCACAGCAATATCGATAATTATAAATTACGATATTATAAATTTACCTGAATAATTGAAGGAGACATAATGACTTTATTGTGGCATTTTTATATACTGGCCAATCATAATCCCTAGTTGATTAATAATCATAAAATCCAATGTCGTTTAATCAGAGCAGATCATTTTGATACTCAAATTAAGTACTCGTGAGAATAAGGAGTATAAATTGACATGGGCTCGAGTTCGCCTGGATAGCTACCACCCTTAAACATGAGTCAGCCGCCAAACGACTCGTCGTGTTCCGGCTGGGGGCTTGAGAGCCAGTTTTCTTTTTCCAGAGTTTTCTTTCTTTCTTTTTTCTTCTCTCTTTCTTGGCCGGCAACGCATCCGGTGATGCACGCAGTGATAACTTTGGTATTGCTGATGTTCATGGGCGACGATAGCCACTTACCATCAGGTGGATCGTCAGCTCGTTTGCCGGCTATTTCCATAAAAAAATTGATTCTCTGTAATATACCTTAATAGGTGTACAAATTTACAAAATGTTGCTATACTTGATAACTATAAACATAACTTAATCATAAATTACGTATTGTTTTTTTCAAGACACGAAAACAGTTTCATAGAAATATATACGTTCTCAAACAAATGTACTGTAGCTAAGCATTAACCACATTGCTATTTCATATTGATACTGGTTCATACTTCATATTGAATATCACTTGTGGTTTCATTTCATATGAAACATATTATACTTGCCCAATCAATTCCGGAAAATGAATATGTATTTGGCATTGACATAGAATGCCAACATCACGAATGTAATTTTTACTAAAGGATAATGTCGTTTCTAAATTGACTGATCACTGGAGATGTAAGATGGGTGCTCTATAAAACTAAGTAAATTAAACAAGGCGGTGGTCTCTCTAAACGAATTGCCACCAAGTAGGAAGGTACAGCTAAGCTAATCCAATTTTCTTCGGTTATAAAATTCACCTCTCACCATTGAAGTACTATTACTTCGTATAGAACAGACACCCCGAACATTGAGTCGGGTGCATTCATTGTGGCCAGGGTGGCTCACTTCATTCACTCACTCGCTTGTCACTCACCTGCGTTCATTGCGGCCGCATGCCACAATTGTTTAGTAACAAACTGAAAAAATGCCGTCTTGCGTGATGAGAACCTGTCACAATTGCACGTAAAAAAATACAAAAAAGAAAATGGTATTATTTATCATCAGTAAGAAAACAAAATATTAACTTAAATCAACTAAAACGAATTTATTTCAATTATTGTGGAATATTCCCGCCATTTTTGAATGAAATGCAAATAAATTGACTTGAATCAATTCAAGTCAGTTCAGTCAGTTCAGGTCAGTCAATTGAATTGAATTGAAAAAATCATGAGTCGGGCTTACACACTTGGCAAGTAAGCGTGTTAATGGACAAATAAATAAGCCCGATAAGAATGACTATAGTACCTACTCTTTGGTAAATAATAAATTATGTGTATTACATTACTCAGTGAATTCAATTAAACATTAAATCAAACATTTGGAAGAGCTAAAGATTTAGAGTCGTTGACTGTTTGTCGTGGTTCGGCAAGTGTCTTATACAAAGTTACTCTATGTAAATCACCTTCTAGAGTTTGAAAAAAGAACGCGTCATCGCGGTTTCGGGACACACATTTTGTTCGAGATGTCTGTTCTATGTCATTATACTTCAATGCCTCTCACACTACTAACAAGTTTATTGACCTAATTGATGCCGTAGGTAGATGTTGGAGATAACTTTAACTCGCAAAGTAAACAAAGAAAGATTTTTTTTAATTCACTTGAACTTTTTACTTATATCAAAGTAAATTAATACCTAATGATATACAGATATATATTATCACAAATATTTTTCTAATATATCCAAATTAAAAAAGAAATCAATGTTTTGATAGGAATTTATAAAGCACGCTATGGAATGTAGTTCTGTTTGATTGGCGCGTCAATTACTTTATCAATCATAATTTAATGTTTACCTTACTTGTACAAGTTATTGTTACATACGTTAAGTTATAATTTTATTTACATTAACCCATATAAACCAAAGCCTAAGCATCATTTTACAATACAGTCTATATTCTCATATTTCTTTAACTTAATCGTCCGAGCTCTACTAAGGTGAAAGAAGCCAAAACTAATGAGACACTATACAATCAAAACTTTCTTTAAAATAATTCTTGACTAAAATAACCGACTTCAAAATTAGGGATAACTCAAAAACTGCTCGTCAGATCTAGCTCAAATTTAAATCAGACCACATGACAAGCACCAGCTTTCGATTAAAAAAAGAATCATCAAAATTGGTTCACCTAGTGACTAGTCGAAAGTTCCGAGGTACCAAACATAAAAAAATACAGTCGAATTGAATACCTCCTCCTTTTTTGAAATCGGTTAAAAATAGGCGTAAATCAATCTGACGATCTGCTTCATGGTAAGGGGCTATCGTCGCCCTTTGACATCAGCGGCGCCAAAAGCATAACTGATCTAAAATTCTAAATGTAAGATTTCTGTGCTTATATCGAAATAATGTAATGTATTTCAATGTATTAAGACATTTTCAATATTTTCTATGTTTAAAAACTAAATGTATGTAGGTACCTACCTATATGCAAAAAATGAATTTCAGGTACCTTTTATAAGTATTCAAAGAATCTTGTGAAAATATTCTTTCAAAAATATAATTTCCTACGTATACAACTACTTTATTTTGAAAAAGAAGCTAAAGTTCTCAATTTTACAATATTCATCTTCTGCCGCAAAGAAATATACGTACGTATCCGCAGTAATTCCATTGTTTCATATCTTTTAACTTGTAACCTTTAAATTAAAACGTACTTCCGAGGAACATTATAGATATGACTAACAAAGATTGTTTGTTTGAAAAGACTTTATAATTATTATAAGTAATTATTCAATGTGTTGTAGGTAGGTATGTAGTAACAGTAAGTCCTAGATAACATAAATTGCTACTTTTAATTTAACAAAGTGTCTTCTAGAAACATTTGAAGTAGTTATAACTAAAAAAGATTAATACTTACAATTAGTAATAATAGTAATTATATTAGTAATCCGTAAAAACTTAGTACCTAATGTTATTTCCAATACTATACGATAGTTCAATCCTTACGCATACCGACACAAATATTTATTAGCACCAATTATCAAGTTCTTGCTAACCATTCATTACAAACTAATTAACATTCGAGGCATACTGCCCATTCACACTCATACAATAATTGTTGCCTTAAAACAATAAACGTGTTAGCAGATAAATCTTAATTTGTCACTCAATTCATTTTATTTTCAAGTCAAGTTTACTGCTATTAATTTAATAATGAGATGCAAAGTTCTGTACGACGAAATGCATGAAACAACGGTCACGATAAACCGGGTTAGTTCTTGTACGAAAAATAAATGGGTAATTTATTTAATTGTCAATTCTTTTATTTTATTTCCTTTCCAGCAAAAAAGAATATCATTGACTCATTGTACACGAATAAAAACATACATTTTAATTGAGCAATTAAATTCGTCCTAAATGTTATAACATTGGAGGCAGTTAAAATATGAGTCATTGCAGTTCATATAAAATTTAAAATTATGTTAAAATAATGAGTACCTAATTCATGGTTGAATATAAAGAATCTAACTTAAATGTACAAATTAAATCAAAATGTAAATGAGTTTTATTGGAATGTATCAATCGAAAAAAATAAACCGGGCAAGTGCGGGTCTGACACGCACTTGCCCGGTTTATTTTTTTCGACGCGCAAAGTAGGCTTCCGAAGTAGTAAGTTGTAAGTAGTAAGTACTAAATTATTTGAACAATGCCAAACTGCCAAACATCGTTTTATTTCATTTTCAACTTTAGCGTCTTGAAATTAAAAAAAAATCTAAAAATCGCCGCTTTAATTTCTGAGCTTAGATATATAAGAATTTTCAGCAGATACACCCCAGAACCAAAGTATTTTGAGATTGAATTCTTATAACCATTGAGTCAAAGAGTAGGGGAGACTTACGGTTGCCTGTAATTTTTACCATTATTTTATTCTGACTTTTTTTTTTGATTGACAACCGGAAATGGAAATTTGACATCATTACATTTGTCATACGAACATTTATAACGAAATTCTGTCTGTAATATTGGCCAGAAGTCTCCCTATATCTTGCTTGATACAAGCTATGTATCGAAGTGAGTGCCCGAATGAAAATGGACATTGTTGACATCATTGTTAATATAGTCAATTCATCACTTATTAATAAAATTATTTTACACTGGGTAATGCGGGTACGGGTACAGGTATTAATTTTAAAATACGTATAAAAATAATTGAATTGCTTCGATATAAGTGACGTTTTAAGACGCTAACAAAAATAAGAAATAATTTTTGGGCATTGTTCTTTTAAGTAACATGTATATCTATCAGTGACGACCAGTGTGGCGCAATGGTTACCATGCCGGATCGCCGCGCCACGGGTCCTGGGTTCGATTCCCAGCGAGGTGGAAATTTGAATGATAAGTTTGAATTTCTGTTTTCGGTCTGGGTGTGAGTGTCCTTGTCTTGTGTGTTGTCCATGGCACCCACGACACAGGGAATCCTAGTGTGGGGCTATGAGTGTGAAGCGTTTTTTTTTTTTATCAGTGGAATTATAGCTACCAAACGGGTGAACCGTTTGAGTGCGGTTTTTTTAATCGAAAGCCTTGTCTACTGATACGATTTAGCTGTTTGGACGTTTGGCGGAAATAAAAGCAGCTTCCTCTAAAATACACTTAAGACAAAGTTAATATCGGGGGTTTTAAGTTTTTTATTTACATAAATTATTTCCCATTACATCCATTACATAAGTCCTTCCCGTTACAATTATTACATTACATAAGTCCTACAGTAAAACATGAAATGTTATAAAAGCTTGTTACGCCGTATAAAAGTTGGACTCGTAAAATTTATGCAGCCTTATATTTTACGAAAAAATATGATCTTTATGTCTCTGCAATAATTCTCGAAACTTTAGTTTTATCTCCTATAAATAAAAGCATAAAGCTTAAAGCCAACGAACCATTTGTGTAATAAAAATTATAGAACGATTCAACATGAAATCGATACAATTAAATGTATTTAGTACGCAAGTACGTTCATTGTCGACCTTTGATTTTGAAAAAGATAAAAGGATATTATTGCAATAATATTAATTTTTCAACCTTCGCGATCGAGAATTAATAAGGTTTAACCATTAAAATCCCACATTACTGAAAGGCCACGGCCTCATTTCTGTTTCATTAAGCTTAATGGTATATATTTTGTAACGGAAATTGGTCTTGTTAACACCTTATAATTTTAAAGATAAAACGACGTTAAAATGTAGTGATCAAAATGAGTTCTGGGTAGTCAATGACTAAAGGATTGCCACAGACTTTTATTAAGTCATATCATATTCGTTTTGTATGACTGTTACCGTTTCTGATCATAACTGCTATAAAAATTGAAGTGGAGTTTGTCTATGACAAACACAGTTTGCTAGCCAATTAAGTTTACGACAACAATATAATTGTTGCAATTAAGTCTATGCAATTAATTTATATTAAAATCATAATCATAATCTAAATGTTTCGAAATATGTATGTTGAAATATCTTACTTATCTACATGTATCACCATTTCTAAGCTAACATTCTGTCAGGTGTTTATAAATAATAAATAACAAATAATGTAGAACCACTCTGTATTTTTTCAGACGCGCATAAAAAGTAATGAAAATAAGTTGAATCCAAAAAAAATTTTTTTTTTTTAAACGCTTTTATTTCAATTTTTTTTTGATTTTCGTGTATTGTCATCGGAAATACACATGTCTGCCAAATTTCATCAATTTTCATTAAAGGGAAGTCATTCAAATTAACGTTACAAGATTTGATCCTCCGAAGTGAAGCTAAATATAAACCTTATTGCCGTGTAAATAGAGTAGCATTTTGATCGATTTGATGCTTTGATGCTCCGAAGTGAAGCTAAATAAAAGCGTTTAAAAATATATGTCACATTATTAATAATGACATTATACATACTTATAAAATGTCTTGGCGCAGCATTCTACTTGGATGGCAAATTGTCTTTGGCGATATTCGTCATACTATCACAGGGTTAATTGACGACATTAGTCATGAAATTAAGTTTGATTTATTTTTCAAGACTTGGCTTACATCACTCAATTACTGCGAGTATGTGCCATAAAAAGCTTTAAGATATTTTCGTTGGAGCATAATGAATCGGCACTCAGGCAGTTGAACTACACCACTGGCCACTGCTATGGCAAACTAGACTGGATACTAACAGTATTTTGCTACATGCTTGTAAAGCGATCTCTCGTGAACGATCTCTGATGGGCAGGCTAAGGAGTTCAAAAGGAGCGTTTAGTTCATGTAATTTCAAAGGCCCTCATAGAAGGTGGATTAATTTTCCCCAGGATGTAGTTTAGAAACATGACCTTGCCCACTAATCGGCGTCAACACACAGGTTAAACCAATCACAACAATCATAATGGTCGGAACATTCGATTTGTTGCTCTGTGACGTCAATTGGCAGAAACACTCAGTTGCGTAAAAGTACTCTAAATAAGGAATGAGTGCATTTGTTATAGCTTTTAGGTCAGCCACCGGCATGTGACATGGATTATTGCTCGGGCAATGTTTACAATCGAGCAATTTAAAATTATATTTGGCGAACGAATGCAATATGTTTTTCGCGATCGAGTTTTTCTGCCAACTTGCCGAAGAATCTGTAACTGTCGCGCCGCTGAAGTTGATAGATGCAATAAATACCACTCGATGTTCCACTGCAGTCAAATAATTCGCAATATAATGTGAATCATGTTTAAAAAATATCGGTGAAGTTTGAATCAGACTCGCGTAGAGTGGGTATGAAGGGTACTTTGAATGTGTCGAGAAATATATTTATCGCATCCAATGAAATAGGACCTGACAGGAATTACGTTGAAGCTAAACTTTCAAATCTGAACTTTCTTTATTGGACAAATATAGGACATATTTAGGTATGCTTCTACTATCATATCTCTTAAATTAAACAAATTATAAAAAGCCTTAAATTTTCACTTCTTGTAAAGCAAAAACTATTTTTAATGTGTGAACTAGCTTTTAAGCCTTTTAACTTTATTTTACTGAACTTCGAAAAAAACTGGGCGTCACAGCTGAACAGACAAACGGGGCTATCTGATCTGCAAATGATCCAATAAAGATTCCCTTAACTCAAAATGTGTAAAGAACCTCTAAAAGGGGATTTAAATTGTACATGCATTGCTCAAAAATCACAATTCAAGATAGTGGCAGTCTAAAAACCATTACACAACGTTTTTATTGTTCCAGACGTGACTCGACACGACAGCGGTGTCATATCAAATTAAATTAAATAAGGTCAAACCGCAAGGAACTCCGCATTTACCGACTTCGTGTAGTTGGGTACGAATAGTCGCTAGTCGCGCGAATATCACTTATTAACACTTCAAGACTGTCCGTCCATCTGATCGGACGGAAAGTTAAATTTGGTTTTAAATTCTTTAGTAAATACAGAGTTAGTAAAAAATAATAATTTAGTCCACTAAAATTTCTATTATTTTTTTTGTGTTTGGGTATTATCAATACAATAATAGTGGTTTATAAGTCAATATCTCCCGTCGTAAACTCGTAAGCACATTTTTCATTCGGGCACTTACTGGGTTCGTTACGACAACCTTAATTTTGTTAAATGAACCACCGTCCATCAAAGAAAAATTATGTGTGCATCGGATATTTCAGTTCTTAATTAAACAAACTATTATATTTGCGTGTAAGTAGTCTGTAGTTCTTTCTATACTTAAGGTTAGTGCGGAGTAAATTGTCAGCGACAATGACTGCAGTTTCCAACCTTGCGCGGATTTGATTACGAAGGCAGACTATCATTAATTCTCAGAGACTACTGAGACTAGAAATAAAAATGTTATAAGATAATGTTACTTTATCGTAGACGATAATGGCTAATAATAGTCATCTGATGCTTAAATATGATCTCCACAGAGTACATCCTACTAATATAAAAAAAAATTGAGAGGTGTCAAGGGACACCCGGATGGAACGAAGTTCCTTTCGATTTAAGTATTGTTTTTTGAAGTGATTCAGAAAGTTTTACAGAGATGGCGCTGTACAACTTTCTGAATCACGCTACAGCGCCATCTCTGTAAAACTCTCTGAATCACTTCAAAAAGTATCGTGGCAAGTTTTCGTAAGAAAATTTTCCGTCTAGCCCCCGTTCATAACGCGCGATAAGGAACTTCGTTCCAATAAAGTTTGTTTGTTATGGAACTGATCGGAGTGGGGCAATGGTTATCATACCGAATCGTTTCCCGGCTTCGATTCCCAGCGAGGCAGAAATTTGAATGAGGAGTTTGAATTTCTGTTCTCGGTCTGGGTGTGAGTGTTCTTGTCTTGTGTGTTGTCCATGGTACCCACGACACAGGGAATCCTAGTGTGGGACTATGAGTGAGTAGCGTTAGATATTATTATTTTTTCTGTTCAATGTACCTGAAGTAGAAGTTATTGGTAATAGATTCCATAACGATATAGATTTTTTATTGGGTATCGCTTTTTCTGTATCATGACCTACGTAACCCAGCTTATTTGTTTAATAAGTCCTTGACAGTTACGGCATTGAGTCTTCTTTTGGGACTTTAATTTGTACAGAACTGTAGCGGTGTTTGTGGGAAATCTTTATTGGTGGTCGTGTGAGATCTCTGTGTATTATTAACATGTCGAAATAAAATTTTCGTCAAGTCTATTGTAAAGAGACCTTCAATACTGTCGGCTATTAACTCGCCATGGCGTAATATATAATTGGCATAACCCAATACAATTATTGTGTAACTTTAAGCACTTCTTTTTAATTATGATTAGAAGTAAAGAGTACATTTTAATGTTTTTATTGAAGTAATATATTACTTATTTATTAATATTCACTGATTGCAAAGGATTCAATTTCATTAATTAATAGCGAGTGCAAACTATTTACCTACCGGAAAAATGTCTTAGTTGGCTAGAAAAAAATATTTTAAGATTTGTTACCCACTAATGAAATCCACTAAAATACACTCGTACCTCGGTTTACTTCAAAGATTTTAAAGTCCTTTAAATGTAGGTAATTGAGAGACAATATAAATATAACTGACATGAGAAACATAATCTATATTGTTATGAAAAATATTACCAGCGCTGGAAGTTGTAATATATTTAATATTAAGGCGAACTAGGTAAAAGGGCTGTGGGAAATAAAACGTATATACGTGGGGAATAAATACCAGCTACGGAAAGTTCGTCTTATGATGGCCATACACGATCAAGTATACTTGTCAAGTTTGCAGCAGACTTAACGCTCCATCCAGTAAACTTGACGGTGTATGACCACACATGGCTATCTGGCCATATAGCTATCTCGTGCAAACTGGATGCCGAAGTCAAACTGCAAACTTGACAAGTACACTTAATCGTGTATAGCCAGCCTTATAGCCACATAGATAATGAAAGGCGATCGAGAACACACGATCCTATTTTACATTATTCTTGACATTGACCCCGGCGACCTTTCTGATAAGATCGTACACACGTGCGTGCTCGATTAACTATTACAAAATTGCAACAACTTGTTACCACGAGCAAATGTCGATGTCGACAGCCAACAGTGACATCTATTGAGTTTTAACGTCCGTTAATGTCTATTACCTTGACATTTACAACGTAATAATGAATCAAAACTTAATTATTGAATCAATCAATAATGTTTTAACAATCAAATATTGAATTATACATAGCAGTCGAATACTCATTACAATTAATCATTTTCAATCAAAGATTACAATTGTAAAGTCAGAGTGACGAATAATGGGAGAAAAAAAATAATACCTTTAAGATGACGTAAGAAGCTATCCAAAACAAAACGCATATAGACACAAAACTAAATAAACTAGACTCTAGAGAATGTATTAGTCAATCAGCCAAAACAGGATGGTCGAAACACGAGCAATTATCTAGCGAGGTCAGTGGTCTCATTACCAAAAATGTGTGGAGCAACATAATGGCAAAACAAAAACAGCAAATTACTGACTAAACATTAATTCATCATGGGACCCCGCCCCTGGCGAATGGTTCGGAATAATTGAGCGCCTCAGAGGTACCACGTGGTTAATTAAAACTTATAAAGAAATATTACATTTGCCAGAAGGAAAATATGGTACTGGCACGCAAGCCATAATGTAACACTTAAATATAGTCAGAGGCGTGCTTATGACGTCAGAACAAGGCAAGCTTAGTTGTGTCGTACAACCCAGGATCTTGGGATCTTTGGCCCGACAACACAGAACACGCCATTCCATATTATTCCATATTATATTTAACAACAAATAATATGAGTGTTGACAGCTGCAGAGTGATGACAATTAAGAAATGATAGTAAGTTGGGCTTTTCGGCTTGTATGGCTGTACTGCCACTGAATATACTCGTAGTAACTGCATTTAAAAGAAAGTTCTTACTTACTCCTGAGTCCTGACATATTACGTTCTTACTCACATAATGAATGAATTTCCATAAATATGATGTTGAGCAATATAAAGGCGTCTTTACAATTACATAAAGAAGTTTTCCTTACCTGTATAGATCTTGTAAAGGGAATCCAGCAGCCCTTGCATCATCGTGAAGGTTTTGATTGACGTACGATAGCACAAAAACTATTGATGAAACTACATCTACGGGTCACAATAACTTCTATAATAAATTGAGCAGATATGAACAATATTGCTCCATTATCGTTATTTTATAATGTGCCATGTTCACGCTGTCTGAAAATTAAGTATTTAAAAATCTATGTGTATTCATTTGCGATTTGTTTCGCGTTATTGATTGAGATGTTACTGGCGATATTGGCCAAGAAGATCGAAACCTAGATATCGAAAGTCGAAATGTGTAAAAAGAAATGTCTTTACAAGCTCTATGGAGGTGAACGAACCTCGGAATAGTAAGCACGGTGGCCAAATTGAAGTAACGGTAACTACCATCGGATCGTTATCATCAATCAGATTTGCGTAACTATCTGTTAGCAATTACTCTCTACACTTGAAGAAAACAAATCACCGGGTGCGTGGTATGCGGCGTTTCGCAGTTGAAAGAGCTGCTTAGAGCAAGATGCTATCAATAATGATCGTAAACGGAACGAAATGGAAATGAACGCTGGAGAATATTACAATATGTTAGAAAAGGATAACACTAACAACTGGTGTTGAAAGAATAAATCTAGGTACTTTTTTCTTTATTATAATCTTCATACGGTTTTGTTTCAAAGAAGCCTTTGAGATCTATTCATGTAAGAACCAAAAGATTTCATAATTTACTGTCATATTATTGTAGGTCCCTGCAAATGGCATGTCAACTGAGTTTGTTGTGAAGACAGCTCATATTATGATTGATAACTAGATTTAGTATAAGGTCATACACAAGGCGATCTACAATACACTTATTTGAATTAAGATTAATAGATAGATTGTCAAAGTAAACAAACCTATAACACAAATTTATCTTAATCGTCTACATACTCGTAAATTAGTTACAGATTGGTAATAAATTATGTCAACTTTAGGAACGGCTAATTGCAATAAAGATGTACCTAAATCAAACAGCTAAAAATGCTCGTAAATTTCGCACAAACAGGTAGAAAGTAAGTCGTATTAATTAACACAATCAATGCAAGACGCATTTACATCGAACTAGTCACACGTACGTGCATACATAAATAGACTGCCAATAACATTGTGTAGGCAAATGAAGACACTAATGAGACGTCTGCGTGAATGGTGTTGTAAAATTAGCCACAGATGAATTCCCTCACTAAACCTGTGCTACTGGTTAAAATACACGGGATAAAATATAACGACAACGATGAGGTATGGATTTCGGAAAGTAATAACAGGATGAAGATGATGAAATTGACGAAATATTACATATTTTATTTTACTATACACCTGCATAGCGGAAGACAGCATAATGCCAAACTTGACCGTCCCGATATATGTATTTGTAGACCTACAAATACGAGTAGTATGTGCATACAAATTCCAGATGGAAAATGACACACAAAAAAAACTGAAATTCAGAGTTTTACTAAACTTACTGACATTAATAAAAAAATATTAACACCTACATTACAATAAAAAATATTCATCCATTACTATTTTAATAAGTCAAGAAGTCACAACACAGTTACGAGTATAAATCACGCGTAAAGAATTCGGGAACTACGTATACGACAATTTATTCTTTTGCGAATTCGATAAGGTGGATCTTAATCTAACAGACGTCGGAGTAGACATGACGGAGTAAACCTATGCAAATTTTGGCTTACAATGCCATGAGAATACCAAACACCGTTACGAAATGGCTATGTTCAAACAAAGTTTAACATTTGGAGCAAAAAACGGCATCAATGATAACAATTGACTGTAAAATCACACGAGACACAATGCACAAGTTAAACACAGATGTCAAGATCACTGAAACACTGTCACTGGGGCTCATAACTTCACTGGCAACACCTGCCGTGACTCTAATAGCGCGGTCAAAGCTACCTATCGGAGTCGGAACTCGGATTATCGATAGGGAGATCGTAGGAGTGGTTCGTGACGGGCGAGCATTTCGGATCGCGCGCCCGCGCCGTCCGCGATGTGCCGCACCGTCGCAGCCACTGGCAGACCGGGATTATTTATAAATTTACAGACAGGGGGTCGTAGAATTTTGCACGACGTGTGGTATGCAGGAGCTAATGACTGAAGCAGGTCGCACCGGAAATAAGGATTTTACAGAATCCAGACTCCGACTGAATTAATAAATGCGAATAGACTGCCAGAGGCAGAATCGTTTAGTTTAGCTCGAAAGCGAAACAAATAAGGTGGGATTGTGAATCGAAATTCGAATGTCAAGCTTTGTTTGAATCAAATAATTGCCTAACTTTGGTAGTAAAAAATTTGGGTATTATTATAACGGCCCTGACCCATTCGCCCACCTTAACAGGTGTAGTTTCTCTAAACACTCTGATTTTATATTCGCCTCGTCGCAACTATGATGGCTGGTGCGAACGAACGTGGGTTTTTGAACAAATTTTAACTTATCAAATGGTATTGACAAAAACTATGGTTCATGAAAATTTAAATATTAAAGAGATTCGTGTTTCATTAAATTAAACAACCACAGCAACGGCAGCAGAATTGGAATATTTTCCAAGTATTAAAAATCTGGGAAGTTGTAGCAAGTCATAATGAATCATCCACCGCTACACGTTTCGTCATTTGGCAACAGTACTTGTAATTCATAGATTCTAGACAAACGAAATCTAAAAATAAAACAGTAATCTAATATCGGCATTGTTTTAAAATGAGGCCAATGTAATTATATAAGACAATTTAAGCAGGTAACTTATTTTCGTGTCTTTGTGAAATACAACGTCTGGGTTGCGTCTGGCTTTGTTTATGTTCTGCGACATTTTCACTCAAAAGAAACCGATTATTTTGGATAGAAATTAGACGGGAAAGACGACGATAATATTGACCCAAAATAAAAACTTTAAAAATGATTTTCATTGATTTTTTAACAATTATGAGTCTTGGCAACGCAGAGGCCTTGTACTTAATCCACAGTCTAAAGATAATAAATTGATTATTTTTGTCATCAACAATTTCCTGGCTCTGCAAAGAACATATTAGCATTAGCCACGTGACCAGAACCGAAACGACGCTATGCCACTTGCCTGGGAAGCCATTCATTGCATACTTTATAGCTATCTACAGTTTTAGCTCAGACAGCTGCGGACTGAGGCGCGGCCATCATCGTAAGCTTTATTGCTCATAAACTATTGTCTAAAAACCAATAGATGATCGTGCTTCGAAAATTTTTTGACACAAATATATTAGTCTTAACTCTGACGTCAGACCACACAGAATCACGTTCTTAGTTAATTCAGATCTGTGGCGGATATCACAGGTCTCCTAGGATCCTGGGTAGGTACGTTTCAAGGTTCTCGGAGAAAATATAAACGCACCGTCTTAATTCAGGCAAATCTAAGGCGGGGGCGTCGCAAATCTAATAGTTTTTTTCCTTTTCGGAGTCGCTTTGGACCTTTTCGTTCCAATACTCGAACTACGAATGACGGCGGAACGGGCCGTCGCGGTATTTAACAAATATGTTATTCAAATATGAATATCAATAAAGTTTTAACAAACAAACAAAACCAATGCAGAACAGAATTACAGAACGAAAACAGAACCGTTATCTTGAGCTGCGGTTACGCAACGGATCATGAACGTCATTCCCTGAGAAATGATAAGATTCAAGGAATAGAGATACAACGCTAGCATTGACTACAGCCCGTCTAGACATACTTAAACCTACTACTAGGATGAGTAAAGCGCTACAATTTAAACAAATAATTATACAAATTAAATGAGTGTAATTAGTATATTGCGAACTGGAAAAATCTACAACTATTTATAATACATATTCATATTATGCGTTAGTAGAACTGACACCTAGTATGGATAAAAATGAAAACAAAAACCACATGTAATTCAATCGAATTATCAAAATAGAATGATTTTATGTGATATATTTTTAATTCGAACTTTTCCTAGGCTATCCTAGGAAGAGTCTTATTCCATCTATATAAATAAAGTTAACTTACCGTATTTACGGTATTTGATCATCATGATGATCATCATTTCCTTATACTGCGATATTGTGTAGAGGAGTATTTACATTAACAGTTTTTATTTATTTTTCAAATCTATCTTCATCGATCCGCAGCTATCAAAAACCAAAACTCGGTTCGAAATAGAAACGGTTTACTCGTAGAGACGGTGGACGTATAAACAACGTATTCCGAGCGGGCAGTATTTATTAACCAATGTCAGATATATTTGACTCCGCCGCAGGTAACGTAACTATTGTAGGTAATTTTAGGTAACTTTCATAGCTTACGTGAATAGTAGAAATAGACGTCTTACTACCTGATGGCAAATCATCGTTAGGGTTGGTCACTAGGTCTCTCTTTACCCATATGTTTTGCGAAACATTACAATACTTTTCCACTTGATTTTGTGGAAGTCTACTCTTACACGAAGACCGTTAACAAGACATAAGTAGACGGATTTTAACTTACGAGTATTTACACAAAAGCTCTGCCTCCTCTAGTTTTGTGGAATCCAACTCATTCTTGGCCATGAACCAGACATAGACAAAGTTGTACTTGATAATACACAAAAAAAATCAAAAGTTATTGTAGTCAATAAATAAATTTACTACTTTAATACGTGCTTATAATAAATTTAGTGTTTTCAGATGGCAATATCGATTATCTCATGTTCGACATCTCAGTTATTTAGCGTTATAAATTAAAACAATAGTCAATAAAATTTATCTTACACAATTTAAGAACTTTACCGGTAACCATGAACAATAGATAACAAACAAAACATAACCTCTACTTTACCCGCTCCGATTATGCCATAAAAGTGGGAATGAGAATGCCACGCCATTATTGTTTTATCTTATCTAAAAGCATTTCTGTGTACGCACGCCTGCGGTTACAAATGAGTCGACGTGAAATTTTAATATATGCGACGACGATTCTAACGCAATAGAAGACTGAAGGCAACGCTGCGTGAATACGCAACGTGTGTCGCCGGGGTGATACGATGCAAATAAAATTATGCCAGTTAATATATAGCACTACTCGTTCAAAATATCTGTGGACCTGATTCAATGACGTCATGCAAACTGGAGAGATAGCAAAGAAATCGAGATGTAAAGATTAAAAATATTATTTTAATTTGTGTGTGTCTACCTTTTTGCACTTTTATACAACTTTTACAAATAACATTTTACACATTAAATACAACTTATACAACAAAAAAAAAATCCTTTGGCAACTGTACTGGATAGGCGAAAACAGGGTGAGGTCCAAGGAAGCGGGAGCGGCATCGAATTCCAGGGAGGTCCGCAGATAGTTTGAACGTGTTATACACTAGAAATTGCCCTCGCTTCGCTTTGGGAAAAATAGTAAAAAAAATTATAATATAGTCTATGTTACCCGGGGATAGTGAAGCTTCCCACCAAAGAAAAAATTCAAATCGGTTCGGTAGTTTCGGAGCCTATTCAATGCAAACAAGCAATCAAATCTTTCCTCTTTATAATATTAAGTATAGAAGTATAGATAATAGACCGAGGTGACTAACAATATTTAAAATGAAGCTAATAACCCCTTCAACCCTAATAACCCCTTCTATTTAATATCAGTTTTCATTTTTTATTTATAACAACATTTAACATTATAACGAAATCATCCCTTATTCATCCCCATTAATCATGATCCCCTTTAGTCATGAGCTTAACAGCTTAGTCAGTCGGTAAAAAAAAATGGTTTTCTGTAAAGTCGGCTTACAGACGGTAGTTTAATGTGACAACGTCATGACAAAACATTGATGAAGTAGTGCTCAAATATAATATTATCTCTGGAAATTAACTTATAATTAGAAACTTTTATCGTTATACTACAACGCTATCTAGAACTTGCGCAAATTAAGCCTATGAGAGAATTCAATTGATTTATCATTCTGAAGATTACATAAATTAAATCAAATATTAATTAACATAAATTATAATTCGTTTTGAAAACAACGAAATTAAGAAAATTCCCATATTCAATGAAGATACGAGTAATAATCGAATTTTCGTTGCATCACACAGTCGAAAAACTGCGCAATATTCCAACAATGTCCATAAATCATTTTTCAACAAAAACTTGACATTTTCATTCAATAAGCCGAAAAAATGTATTCCCGCTTATTGAACGATTGCTGTCAACAGCATAATTGAGCGTAGCCCACTTACAACTTCCTGTATGATCTCATACAAAATTGTAGTATTTTCATGAACTGTGTTCATCTACCCACATTTCGGCACAAACTAGCATTAGGGTCATAATATATCAATTTGTATCACCTTTTATGAGGATGTGCTAGAACTGGGTCAACGAGATAATTTTGTAATTTTAAACTCATATTGAATTAAAAATTAAGTTTACCCTGTTTACTTTTAATACCCGTTAAATATGCATTAAAATATAATTTAATTGAATTATCCATTATTACATTCAAACACTCATACTAATATAATAAAAGCTGTGTAAAATTAGAAACAATTACGCTTTTGGCAGTTCCCGACGACATTTAAATGAATAGAAATGTTCCACGATTTTAATCGTATCGTTTTAAATAGTATACCTACATCTACACTACATTTAAATGGGTATATAATAGTTATTATTAATAATGTATTTACATTTCAAAATACTTAAACGATGCACGGGGTTTATAAAAATAAATGAGAGGTGTCAAGGGACACCCGGATGGAACGAAGTTCCTTTCGTTTTAAGTATTGTTTTTTGAAGTGATTCAGAAAGTTGTACAGCGCCATCTCTGTAAAACTCTCTCAATCACTTCAAAAAGTATCAAACCAACATTTCGTAAGAAAATTTTCCGTCTAGCCCCCTTTCATAACGCGCGATAAGGAACTTCGTTCCAATTATACACAATTATAACCCCGACATTACTTCATCTTGATAATAAAGCACCTTCTGTCTGATGTGGTGGTAAGTAAGAGCAATAAATGAGGTAAGTGTACTTAACAAAAGACGTCCATAATATAATGACGTTTAATTTTTATACCAATAAGTAGGTACTTAAATTAATTGAAATTTTATTTTCAAACTTCACTTTCTGTTTTTAAAATATTTAGAACGCTGAACTAGTAAATTTTAAAATAAACTTTTATAACAATAGGGTTGTAGGTGTTGTATTTAGGGTCTTTAATCATAAACATATTCTTCATCTTTCTACCTCTCTGCAATAACTGGAGGAATGCATTGTTTTATGGTCAATATTTACAGCACATCTGCTCCGGTCTAAAATAACTTTACGACAATGTTCAACTCCCAGGTGGAACAATGACCGTACCAGACCATTCAACCCTACGACTGCGACACTTTCAACGAATGGACAATAATGCCTTATGGGTACAAAGGGCATTACACCCTAAGCTAACTTGTAATTGAAAAGTTAACACTTAATAGCGGCTGTAAAAAGTTTAAAATAGGCTGAACCTTTGTGTCGCACGTCTCAATTAGTTTTCTATTTCATTTAATTATTTATAACGGTTTTTGTGTGGAGAGAATGTGTGAATTACATGCAATACTAAATATCAATTGGGTAACGACGATACTAATCTACGAAATATATGTATGTGTATTGTATAGAAACGAGGAATCCTTTAGTTTAAGGAAAAAAATGTTTGCAATCTAGCTTAAGCGAACTCATCACAATATCGTGTTCTATACCTAAGTCATTCGACAAGGCCTAACTACAAATGATTACAACCAAGCCTTCTGGATCACGGTTTATCTGGCCGTCTGTTCGTCACGGTTATCTGGCGTCTAAGGTTTCCACCACCAATGTCCAACACAACCCAATGTCCCACGAAGTCGTCAAGAAACTTAACAATAACATCATCCTAATCCTTTAAACTATAATACATGTTAAGTAAATAAATACAATGCAAATATAACTTCCCGAACTATTTTCATAACCATTACACACAGAAACGAAAACAAAATTAAACACAAAGGTATTTTAACTGGTGTACGTCGAATCCATCACACAGGGGCATTCCTCTCTAGCCACAGCGTTAACTGTGGACAACGACTGTAAACAATTGGGATATTGACTAATTTTAGGATTCAAGTTTATTTCATAGATAGAACCTTAATATTCACGAAACAAATATTATAAAAATAATAATCTTCAATTTAAAAACAAAAATTGATAAATAAAAACCATTATCAAATTTCCCACCAAAATCGTTACGTGACGTCACAAAACTTTATTCAATAATATCGGTCTACAGAATAAAATACGAGTAATGACGTCATAAGCTCAAAATGTCGTTTGATTTCACGTGACAGTGAGTACTATTTTTAACATTTTAAATTAATTCTATTTAATTTATTAGGATTGATTACGACAAAAGAATAATATTATAGGTTTTTGAATGTTTCCCTTAATCATTTAAACATAAAATATTAATTTACAGTTAGTGTCAACATCCCTATTCAAAATAGACCGTCTCTAGTCACAGTATTGGCGCCCCGCCCACAACTCCTTCCTAACTATTTATTAGATGCTCTGTGGTCTCTACGTACCACGTCACCAACCCCTGCCCGGAAGAGACGAGACTTCAACAGTTCCGATCCTATTTAATAAACCGCAATTTGGTCCACGGTGGTTCCAAGCTAGACCCTCTGTCTGTAGCTTTATAGGCCGTTAATCCCAAGGCCGTTCGAAGCAAAAGTCCATTCTGTAAATATTTTGGTTAAAAGCCATTGTTAACACATTACGTCCTCTACTATTTTGAAGCGATACCCACAAACAGACGAGACGAGACACCTGATGAGAAGTGGTCAATGCTGATTAACATAAACACCAGTAACACCAAAGGCATCGCCGACGCATTGCCGACGACTGAAACAAGTGACTATTTACAGCTGGAATTCGTTCGAGGTTCACTTACTTACCATGGAACTCAGATTTGATCTGAGTTTTGGAAAAGCACTTGTAGAATTTGATATCTACCTGTATTTATTTCTATTTTTAAATTGCTGTTCTCTGGGTTCTCATTATATAACATTCTTCTGTTTCGTGTTTACCTGAAACAAAAAACATACCGTAATTAATATTAAAATAGCAGATAAACAAGGGCTACTGTAATAGGAATATCGTGGTTTAACGCCATCCTTGTCACACACATGAAAATGACCTATGTACGAAAAAGACATCCGTCACTATCATAATGCCGCTCGTGAGTATTATCTCATTGGGTCACAGATAACCAGTATTAACCGAAGCGGGGCCTACTTTAAGTTATTGACATGAATATGTATATTGAATAGATATATGTATTGTATATAATTATATTGAATTGATTGATAGAGTTACTTTTATCTTTATCTTAATATTACTTTTAACAGCATTGTTGAACAGCAGAAGGCGTAAAAAATTCCCAATCTATTTTCAAACTATTTTGACGTCATTTAAAAACCACGTTTATAGTATCTATGTGTATTATTCAAACTTATATTCGTCATCCGATATGGTCTAGTGGCTAGGATACCTGGCTCTCACCCAGGAGGCTCGGGTTCGATTCCCGGTATCGGAAATATTTTTTTATTTTTAATATTAATTTTTTTTATATTGATTACATTTTTGTTTTGAGTACTTTTTATAATTCTATTTTTTATAATCTACTATTTTATAATTAATTTATTGAGTAATTTTGTTAAATTATAATAAGTAGGTACCTAATTCTGCACGTCAGTAAAACGAAGGGACTTGAACTAGAGACATAATTATAAAGGCATGTTACTGAACAAATGCACATTTACTTGTAAGTAAATAATAATTTAAAATGAAAAAAAAACTTTTTATGAAAAAAGTTATGTTAAGTATGTATACGTTTCAGTTGGATGCGAAACTAAAGCTAAATCTACATACGAGCTGTATTGCGTTTTATTCAGTTGCAAGACTTCAAAAGGCACATAAAACTAGCCAGAACAACTCCAATATCTAAGCAAGTTATTTCTATAAACGTTTTAAAAGCAGAAAACTCCCATCCCCAACGCAAAAGTTTGCACTATGAAGCACACTAGTTTCTCAAACTGTGTTCGTATTGTACGTAATAAAACGCTATATGCATCCCGCACTACACAAAGCTAACTTTAACTTTCTGAATAGCTTATGGAGCTAAAATAATATTTACCCGCGTGCTTTTCAACAAGATCGCATTTTTTTAATGGAAAAAGCCGGCAAACGAGCTGACGATCCACCTGATGGTAAGTGGCTATCGCCGCCCATGAACATCAGCAACACCAAAGGCATCACCGCGTAAGTTGAATCAAAGTGCGCTGAGCGCGAGGCTCCCGGCCTAAGCGCAAAAATATATTCACTTGTATATGTATATTAATTATCTGTAAACACTAATAATTTCTAGAGAAAAAGTAATGATATCTCATTAAAAACATAAATATGAAATGAGAGCCATGTTTAAAAAAAAGAATTAAGATCTAAATGAGTACCAAGTTCTGCCTAGAAGAGCCTAAAAATGTTGTCACAAAAACATGTAATTCAAGCTTTACATTTGACCAAACGAACCAATTTTTAGTAAAGTAAATACATCCATACATTACACCAAGCCACGTGACCCTTTTTTTTCTAACTTTTTAATCCGTCCCGCCCTTCGTGACCATCCGTAGAAGACCCCTTCCCAGCCCCGGATCTACGATTTTTTTGAACCGGGGCAAATCCTTGATAGTGGCGCCCCCTCGCTTCAGCATTTTAAAAAAACTATTAAAATTGCCAGAAATTGCCATGAAATCGCTCACCCAGTAATACGACGGCACATTTACGTTTTTCATATTTTACAGAAACGAATTTCAAAAATTTTATAAAAATGTTTAAAATTAATTTATGGATTCTGTTTACGTTTTTTACAGATTGTATGGGTTTGGTTACCAGTATAGACATTAATACATATACGTATTTACCACTATGTAGATTAGGCACTTTTAAACACGTAGATATACCATATAAACTCAATGTCGCATTTTTTGCAGATGTGCACTTATATTACTAGGTGAGCGATGTATGTCCCAATGCATTGGTGCCACGTGGCTTCAATCTTCAATGGATTCGTTCGATTTTGAAACGAGAACCGGGGCTCAATTTTGAAAATCGAACCTCCCGGGCGGAACGCACACGCCAATGAATAGCATTTTTGTGACCATTTGTTTTTTTTTTGTTAAAATAATAATCCTGTAATAAATTAAAACTTTTGATGTGAAACATCTATGAAAGATATAATATAGGGGTAAACCTAATTGTTGGCGTGGCGATACAGGCCGTGGCGACGCATCGCCACGCAATATGAAAAAAATATATAATACAATGTGGGTAATCATAAATAAACTTGGTTTGATAGGCTGTAGCATACGGTAGGACAAATTCGCAACTTCAAAGTAAGAATCAGTGGCGTATTGGGAGATGGTAGGAACAGCTATAAAGTTACTGTGATTAAACTAAGTTTTATTACGGAAATCATATACCTATATTGGTTATTGAAGTGTTTGTGCGCAAAAGGGGTAAGTTTTTATTGTTTAATTCGAGAACAATAACTATATTTTGTTTAAATAGGTGCAAAAATTTTTCAAATTTTGCTATTTATTGTTGTAGCCTAAGGGAAACGCTTAAAAACAACACGGCATCGGGATATGACGGTATCACCGCCGAGCTGCTAAGAACTGGGGGGAAACCCCTCCTAGTTGCCCTTCAAAAACTGTTTGATACCGTTATTCATAGTGGAACGGAAGCGTGGAGCAGAAGTGTGGTGACTCTGTTTTTCAAAAAGGGCGATAAAGCCCTTTTGAAGAACTACAGGCCAATCGCACTTCTGAGCCACGTTTATAAGCTGTTTTCGAGGGTGCTCACAAATCGCATTGCACGCAGGCTTGACTACTTCCAGCCTCCCGAACAAGCAGGATTCCGGAAAGGCTACAGCACCATGGACCACATACACACACTGCGGCAGATTATACAGAAGAATTTGTCGTTGTGTGTCGCCTATGTGGACTATGAGAAAGCCTTTGATTCTATCGAGACCTGGGCAGTACTCAATTCTCTTCAGCGGTGCCGGATCGACTACCGGTATATCGAGGTGTTGAAGTGTTTGTACGCATCAGCCACCATGTCCGTCAAAGTACACGACACAGCCACGAACCCCATCCAACTGCAGAGAGGTGTCAGGCAAGGGGACGTTATATCCCCAAAACTGTTCACCGCTGCGTTGGAAGATGTGTTCAAGTTGATGGAGTGGAAACGACGTGGCATTAACATCAATGGCGAATACATCACACACCTGCGCTATGCCGATGATATAGTCATCCTGGCGGGTTCCCTGGAAGAACTTGGTACAATGCTCGGGGACTTGAACAGCTATGCCGATGATATAGTCATCCTGGCGGGTTCCCTGGAACTTGAACAGCGCCTCACAACGCGTGGGTCTTAAGATGAAAATGGACAAGACGAAAATCATGTCAAATGTCCATGTCACACCCGTACCGGTTGTTGTTGACGGCGCTGCTCTCGAAGTTGTAGACGAATACAATTACCTGGGACAACTGATCCAGATGGGTAAGTCCAACTTCGAGTAAGAAGTCACTCGTACAATCCAACTCGGATGGGCTGCGTTCGGGAAACTGCGTCATATCTTGTCGTCCAAAACACTACCTCAGTGCCTGAAGTCGAAGGTGTTCGAGCAGTGTGTGTAATCCAACTCGGATGGGCTGCGTTCGGGAAACTGCGTCATATCTTGTCGTCCAAAACACTACCTCAGTGCCTGAAGTCGAAGGTGTTCGAGCAGTGTGTGTTGCCAGTGATGACATATGGATCCGAGACGTGGTGCTTTACTATTGGCCTAATCCACAAGCTCAGAGTAGCACAGCGGGGTATGGAGAGGGCTATGCTCGGTATTTCTCTACGTGATCGCATCAGAAACGAGGAGATCCATAGACGAACAAGGGTAACCGACATAGTTCAAAGAATTAGCCGGCTGAAGTGGCAATGGGCGGGCAACATAGTGCGAAGGACCGAGAACCGTTGGGGAAAAAAGGTCCTCGAATGGCGCCCACATCTCGGAAAAAAGAGTATAGGACGCCCCCCGATCAGGTGGACTGACGACCTGAAGAAGACAGCGGGCATCCGCTGGATGCAGAAGGCTCAGGACCGGTCAGAGTGGCGCAAGTTAGGGGAGGCTTATGTCCAGCAGTGGACCTCCAAGGGCTGATGGATGGATGGAAGGGAAACGCCCTTTTGAAGACGCAAGACCACCAAGAGAGTAGATAAAAATTTATGCAATTTGTGAAATAGAAAAAAATTAAATTCAAAATTCATTCATATAGGTATCATTGATACACGTTTGTTTTTCACGTGTGTTTTCATTAAGATTCGATTACTTGATAAAAATTCATTTGTTCGATATTTCGAATTCTTGTCTCAAGGATTTGGCGCCCCCATGAAACTGCCGCCCGGGGCAAGTGCCCCGGTTTGCCCCCCCTTAGATCCGGGGCTGCCCCTTCCCCCCTAGTTTTCACGTGGAAATTCATAAATAGGGGTTTCAAACATCATCACCCATGCACAATAAATTTGACCTCCGATTTACCTCCGATTGAAAAGTTTCAGAACCGATATCGAAACCGGAGGTAGTTTCGACTTTTCGGAATCGGAACCGAACCTCCATACATCCCTAATATGAATTATCACCATATTTGATGTGAAAAATCTTAGCAATTAACGCTTAATATTTAAAAAAATCATAAGATGCGCTTCATCCATTTACATTGTACACGTATGTATGTACGTGTTACATCTTCAATGAAGATGTACCTAATCCATAAAAATTCCTCCTCCATGTTAAAACATGCAGAATATTATTATGGTGCCCTGAAGGTTAAGAAAGCAAAAAGTGCAAAATGACGTATCTTACGGGATTGTACGTAGGGACCATCGAAATATCAAATTAAACTTTCATATCAATTTAAAAGATTTAATTGTACCGGTATCACATTACATTAATTCCTGATGTATACCTACCACAGACAAATGAGAGCAGCAAAATTATTATGACATAGATAGTGCACTTATTCGCTACGACTGTATACATATATCTACAAAATGACACGAATATTGCTTTCTAAACTTACTTTCAAGTTTCAAGCTCCTTTCCTGCAGCACTCGCGACTTATGGCGAATAGGGACGGGACACCGTCGAGAGACACGAAATACCAAAGCAAATATGAGATAACTACGCCATAATCGCTACCATCAGCTGCATATGGTGCGAAAGGTCACATGTCGGTGGTCACTCACCCACGCAAACCCGCATTTCTCCCCATTTAGGGAGGTGACAGTCGCCACACCTCTTTAAAGCGAAAACCAATGGATTTAATCGTCACGTTTGTTTAAGGGCTCCATTCTCGCTATTTTCCAAGTCCTAAGGACGTGGCTCGCTATATGGTATTTATATACTAGCTGTTGCCCGCAGCTTTGCATACGGAAATTATGTTTTAACTTATTCAAATTTTGTCCTGTTTTCTCGGGAAACCTTTTAATTTTCCGGGATGAAAAGTTGTCTAAAATATGACCCAGGGTATCAGTAACAACTTTACCAATTTTCATCAAAATCCGTTCAAGGGTTTTTATATGATGCTCGGACAGACAAACAGACACTGAGTTTTATTATAGTATAGATAATAGAATGCTACTTCTTTGCTTTTAAAGTACCACGTCGTATTATGAATTTAATATAAGCAAACATGTTCGTGGTCTTATTATGCATTTGATGACTTACCAATAATTTACCGTATCAACTATCAATCGCCTACATGGTCTATATTCGAATATTTTTGCCCCTAATTTATAGGTCAGTACTTTATGTAAGCAGTGTTCATTTTTCCCAGTGCTGCGGTGAGGGAATCCTACAAAATATACCAGGTATGAGCAAGCATGAGGTTACATAGGACTCCTTTCATTAACCACAAACTTGAACGCAGCGATGAAACTTGCAATACCATATATTTAAGCCCACGCTACGGAAAATCGTAACCAGCAGGCCTATTATGAAATTTTATAAAACCATGCCATGTTATGCCATTATGTTCCAGGCAATTCATTTCTCGGGTAAAAAGTGTCACGTGATCGCTTTCGACGAATTTGACGTTTACACTGGAACTTGGCCGGAATTAAGAGTTCATAATAGACTGCCAGGTCTCTCCAAACATAATAAGAAACTCGTTACCTACACAATATATCTATGCTCCTCAACTTTACGTTTCGGTCAGGCCAACGTAAAGATCATCTTCCTTCCCGGAGCCACCGGTTGAGTATTATCACGTCGACACTATTACGAATGACACAGTGGCGTGCACACAGTTTTAAGACAGGGTAGGCAGAAAATTTTACTCACCAAAAATACTACACGTTGGTTTTGGTTAAACGCGTCTCTATACGATTTTTTTCCAAAGGTGTGATATTTAAGGGAAG
Organism: Thymelicus lineola; assembly: GCA_963932265.1. Lineage (NCBI taxonomy): Eukaryota > Metazoa > Arthropoda > Insecta > Lepidoptera > Hesperiidae > Thymelicus > Thymelicus lineola. The sequence continues at coordinate 16,157,985 of OZ010686.1, forward strand.
ATTCTAAGTGTTTTTCAGATTGTTCATGTTTTCTCGCGGCGGTAGGAAAATTATGAATATCAGCGTAATCGATGTCGTTCCAGACGTTTTATTATTTGAAAATAGTAGACAAACGAAACAAAATAATCGATTACTGTGTATGCAACCTTTCAGCCAATGATATGAATTGAACGATTAAATGAATGATTTGATTTGAATGATTTGATTTGATTTGATTGATTGATTGATATGATTTGTTTTGTATTGAATTTACGATTGACTTTACCTATATTTTGTATTAATTGCAAATCCGGTGTTGAACGACCTATCTTGATAACTTGTTTTTTTTTCACTGAAAGATAGTTTTGAAAAGGCATCATATTTTATTTTCTCAATATACACACCATCTGAACAACTTTCACAGACAATATTATCCATTTTTCACTCTAATAACAATGTTAAAATCCTAAATATCTGATAGTGTAAGTCACAAACACAACACACATCAAACAATATGGCTACTACTATTGACTATTGAAAATGTAAATTACGTAGTAAAAAGGGAAATTTAATACGAAAAAAATGATGGCCATCTAAATATATAAAATTCAATGAAACAATGTTACTTCTTAAAATACTTGCATTGCATAGCAAACTTTCGTTGGAAATGTTCGGTACGGATCGTAATTTTTCGTGTTAGCTTTAAAGAATAACTAGAAAAAGACACTGGCTTTTCATGCAGTTGTGTGCGTGATTTTTGTCATTGTGTGTCAGCAAAGCCCACGTAGCTATAGGAACGCACACACATAAAAATACGCATGACCACGACTTACCACGGAGCACACATACAAAACATTCAGAGACGAATAGTTTGTGTCTTTGCCGTGGCAAAGGCGAGGCAGCGCTAGTGCAGCGCGAATCGATGATGCGAAATTACTTGAACGACCCTTTAAATGTATCGATCTTAATGATAACACCGGCACTCGATAGGTGGAGCTGATTTATGATTTAAGATTTTTATGTTGTTTTGTTTATTGATAAAATAATAGATCTATTATCAGAACTAGGGTAGGCAGTGTCTTTCTGTCTTTATGAAACGCACGCCACTGGAATGACAGCAGGATGGCTAAAACGGCACCAATTGAGATTGCTGCATCGTCCTTTGCCCTACTTGAGAACAACACGGTGAACACCGCGCTATTAAAACAGTTGATAACAGTTTATCAATGTTCTGCAAATAATGAGCTAAACAAAAGAACGTACGTAACTTGAACAAGATATATGTCGTTGATAGTCCTTTAGTGCGTGGTCTAATAATTGACATCTATATTATAGTTAGGGTTAACACCGCCAACGTCACTATTGATGTACCTGCATGGATAAAGCACTCTAAGGATGCCTTAGGAGACTAGAACAAGCCCTTGGCCGAACCTGAGACTTGAAATGGTTATTCCCAAAAATATAGCTACATGACTCTGGCTAAATGCAATTCAATTTAAAACAAATAATATACATATAACACGTAGCGCTTTACGAAGTTCATGTCGCTGCAAGATTCAAACCTAGACCACCTGAATTAAATATTGGTTTAGTTTACAAACACTTTTTGAAAGTCATGCAAGCTACGCCATTGCTTCAACAAGACCCTACTGTGAGAGGGCCCGGGAGAAGAAGCAAGAAACTACCAGGGTTTCTTTTTTCCTGCTCAATTTTAAACTACAACTATGAGTATCACCACTCTATCTTCTCAGCTATTTTGAAAGAAAGAAAGAAAGAAAGAAAGAAAGAAATTATTTATTCTGTTAAGCACTGCAACAAGTTACAAATTGAATATTAGTAAAACACTCCTAAAAACTATAAGTTGCTACAAACACATAACCTGCTGCAGCACTGCTTAACAAAAAAGGTACGCACTCAGCATATGCCGCGGTGAACCACGGCTACTGATTTTCAGTACGACCTTTATTGTATCGCAGTTCGGACGAGTGACTACAGTTCGCCGCATAAAGAAACAAAAAATAAAAAATAAAAATAATAATAATGATTAAAACCTATAGTTTAGACTAAAGCTTAAACAAAAAAAAAAAGAGTTATACAAATTTAAAGAAAATAATAAAATAAAAAATAAATACTTTCTACCCGCACTAGTTTTATTATTACTATTTGCGAAATTCTTGTAACATTCGACATTCGTATTGATGAGAGACGAAAATATAATCAAATACAAACAATGCGCAAATAAGCAAACGAACAGAAAATATCCGTTAATATACCGTTTAGTATTAATAGTTCGGTGCGAGATGAAAATCACAAGAATTAGAATAAACTGCCATAATTGAGGCAGCACAGCTACAAGCGTAAAGCGGAGCCACGCTGGAACAGTGCAATGCCACGTAGCTAATTAGCCACAACATATCAGGTAAGTACCCACTATCATAGTAGTTCATATTAGGTAATTAAAGTTGGCACGCAAAGTATAATAGTATGCGTGCATATACATATATTCATATACATACCGTGAGGGTGTGTGTTCGCGCGCGAGAGCAAGTGCATGTGTGCGTGAGTATATGTGTGAATGCGTGTGTGTGTGTGTGTGTTTGCGTGAGTGTGTGTGTGTGTGTGTGAGTGTGTGTGTGAGTGTGTGTGTGTGTGTGTGAGTGTGTGTGTGTGTGTGTGTGTGTGTGTGTGTGTGAGGGTGTGTGCTCACCGACCACAAATCAATTACCATTTCTCGGTACAAATCACCATTTTCGAAACGAAAAGCAGAGCCACCGTTGAAAGTCCCAGCAAGCCTCGAGCCTTGAACGATTCAATGTTTACAGTGCGTGTGTACGGTGTAAACATCACGGTAAACATGCGTTGAATTAGTTACAAATGCGGCGCAAGTACTCACAATGTTTGTTCTTTGTTGTAACGCTTAGCAGAAACGGCGCGAACGCTCGCCAATAATAGCTGATACATGATACATGTGATGTAAAGGAGAATTTATATTCGGAAACAAAAATATTCCTTTGTTTATTTCTATGGAGGCGTAGCGCAGTACGTGGTTCTATGAGATACAGGCACGACAGCAACCCCAAGAAGTGTTTAAATGAAGTATTGCAAGTTGTGACTGCGGGCTGCGGGTGGCTTGAGTAGGTATATCAAATTCTATATAACTTTATCAGCCGATGGAACATCTATAAACCCTTTTTATTTACGTATAAGTTACAAAAAAGTTTCCTACGCCAAGAATAATGATCAATATTAGCAGGACCCATTTGATCCTTATACCTCAAATCAACTTAATGCAAATTAAGTTTTAAATCTCATACCTTCTCGTACTATAAAAAAGAATATAATTTCCGGTTAAACTCAGGTTCTCATCGACCTCATTTCGGTGGCAACTCTTTAATAAAACACGAACACATCAATGTTTCTCACAAACTGCCTCAGATGAAGTCATTAACGGTCGAAAAATTCACGAAACGTTTATCAGTAAAAAATTAAAATCGTGAAAAAAGACATATTGTGCCGCCTACAAGCGGGCCATAGTGGCGACTGTTCGATGGTCCGTTGGAATACTTAATCAAGTTAACTCAACGTATACTTATAGTACTATTATACAATTTTATCTTTTTACCTCATTACATGCCCGTTATATCCTTATTACATGTTATTTCCTTCTTATGTAAGTACTCTATGGCTCGGAATTATATAGGAGTTGTATGACTAGCTGTAGTGGCATAAGATGTCTGATGAGTTAAATCAAATTATTTTTTAACAAGTATAAAGTAACACACACAATAAAACAATCAAACAAACAGTGTGCATATTCCTATACACTTCTAACAAATGATAATGATTTTTGATGTAAAATAACAGTAAATTCCACATGATATATCATTTACACACATACTGTGAATGCGTAATAAAATATAAAAACTAAGTTACAATAAAATAAGCTTCGTAGGGTAAATATTCCAAAATCTAATGACCCGTGCGGCACAATGGTTACCATGGCGAATCGCCGCGCCACGTCCTGAGTTCGATTCCCAGCGAGGCGGAAATTTGAATGATGAGTTTGAATTGCTGTTCTCGGTCTGGGTGTGAGTGTTCTTGTCTTGTGTGTTGTCCATGGCACCCACGACATAGGGAATCCTAGTGTGGAGCTATGAGTGTGAAGCGTTATTTATTGCCACTTGCCGGCTGCAGCAGACTACCGTCCGAAGCCATTTCTGTACTTAAAGCAAAGCAAAAGCAAAGAAACAACCCATAATTGTCCCACTGCTGGGCTCGGGGTCTCCTCTCACAATGTGAGGGGTATAGGCCTTAGTCTACCACGCTGGCCAACTGCGGATTGGTAGACTTCACACACCTTCGAGAACTTTATGGAGGACTCTCCGGTGTGCAGGTTTCCTCACGATGTTTTCCTTCACCGAAGCAAGTGATAATTAACTTCTAATACGCACATAATATTTGAAAATTTCTGTACTTCTCGGAAATAAATTCTTTAACACTGTAATAGCATTTACCAATTTATGAACGTGAACGGCCTTACATAACAATGTGATTGTGATATGATTGAACATGTGAGACGAGTATTTTAGTGTTAATACAATATGTCATATTTCTACAGTTAGGTAATAATTAATTACGATAAAAATCAAACCCCTTTTTGTGGGTTACAACACTTACTTCAACTGTATTGGCACTGAGATCTGAGATGGGTCGTGTTATCAATGTTCGTCTTCCCAATTCCTCTACCAAAACACACAGCCTATACATTAAAAACTTAGGAAAAAATGTTATAAATTCATATCTCTAACTTCTGAGGAGTTTCTTTAGGCTTTTCTTCTCCTCCATGACAAAGCACCTTCCGAAAAGCCAAAAAAATGACGTGCATAAGTGTATCAATGATACCTATATGAATAAAATATTTTGACTTTGACTTCCTTTATTATCTTACTACCGTTATAATTTTTTTACATTGTAAAGTATAAGTTAAATTTATCATTGCTTCAATTCATTAGAAAGGTTAATTTAATATTGTGGTATAATTGTAATAATTGGATAAAAAATACACCAATGTAAAATTGACAAAACTATTCACATTTGTTGTAATTATAGCGAGTTTGTACAGCATTACAATTTACAAGAACAGTTAAATTCATGAACAAATCTTAGTCAAACCTCATTGCTTGCCGTACAAATAAACATTTCTACAAATATTGATACCTTGGAGGTTTCCCCGAACGAACGGATTGAGCAAGTTTTCAGATAATTCATTGTGTTAATTTCCGAGAACAAGGTGGGTGTTGTTTCGTGTATCAGTTCCTTTGCGAACAGATTTAATTCATGTCCTAATTAACGGACGTTTTTTAACGATTCGTTTTATTCGCTTCGTTTTGAGATACCTACTATATAACTACCTACCTCAATATACCAAAAACAGAGAAACTCTTTTTAAAGGCGTTCTTTTAATAAAATAGTAGTTATAGGTACCTATTGAAATTATTATAATAAAACAATATGAAATATAATTTAATCCTGGATTTCAAAAACATTCATAAAAGTAAATATGACGTTATAAGTGTATCATTTTTGTAACTCTGATAAATGATTTCGACTTGATTTCAAACCGGGTTTCCAAGAGTGTCGAATAAACAAATTTTCTCACTCGTTGCCGACATAAGCAAGTTTCTGTGAGTGGAATTAACCGCTAATCGCGCAATCTACAGTCGTGCATCTTTAGTTGCAGTTAGTATCATTGGGAGTTGCATATTTTAATTCGCCGCAATCCATGGGCGAGCCACAAATGTTCCGTAAAATTGCACCATTATGCACATATAGCGTAACATTTGTATCTCTTAGTGGTCAATCTTGAGATTAGGTACCTACATGTTTTAGCGATGGAACAAACTTGTAGAAGTCAAAGTCTAAGTCAAAATATTTTATTCATATAGGTATCATTGATACACTTATGCACGAAACACGAAAGAAAAATCTTCAAGATATTATTTTCAAGAAGATGTAGCGAAATGTATTTGAAACATTATTTTAAATAATTTCTTGGTTCTCGATTCGGTTGTATTTTCGGTTGTAGTTGTTACCTCAGAACACCGATACCATTTTTATGAACTGATTAGGAAAATTCTTTAGATTGGTTCCAAAGTTATCAAAATACAGTTCTAATGATGGGGTCTGTGAAGAATTGAGAACTCCTCAAATATTATACCTAAAGGCTCTTTTAATAAAGGTTTTTGAAAGTGTGTTCCTTTGGAGTTGGTTATGTTTTTGGTATTGATTAATTTATCACTGATCAATTTAAGAGACTGGTAGTACTCTATGTATGCTCCATAGGATACGACCCAATTAATATTACAGGCTGATAGATATATTTCAGAACGAATTATAAACAGAATAAAACACATGCATATATGAACAATTTTGCGACACTTACGTCCCAATTCAGAGCCTTAGTACAGAATTTGTATGGTGATTCTTCAGTAAGGAGCGATTTAAGTAACCTTTAGTGGCTCTGAGTTGGGGCGTTAATATTAATCATTAAATAATCAAAATAAATACTATCATTAAGTAATAAGCACCTTGTCACCACACATCGGATCACGTAAGTACCACGTATGAAAAAATGTCAAGCAGTCAATTTATACAACTGGGTCAAATCACGCTGCAAGGTTTCACTTCCAAAGGCTTACAAGTGCAATAAAATATTTTAAGATAGCGACCGAAAACAAGTAACTACCCAGTAGGAGGTAGTCGAAATCAAGTATTCACAGAACGACTTAAATACGACGCCCCCAAAAACCTGATTGCATATTAAACCGCAGGCCTTGAAATCGATCCAACCACATCATCGTGTATTTTGTATCAGTCCACTAAAACACAAGTCTCGTTTTCGGTGTATTGGTGTAATGCAAGATTGGTTGTTTTAAATCACCAGCGATAAATCATATTAAATGTGTCGTTTAATTGACAGACGCAATGATGTCACAACTGTATAATAATTGTGAATAATAAAGTTTATAGCAACGTGTATTTAAATAAGCCCTTATTTAATCGTTTGTAGATAATAAAAACTTTAGAATGAAAATAATACTGCATATTTGAGATATCCTCCACCGATTTTTACAATTTTATTGCAAATATACATGATACACTATCTGTACCTATCTTTCAAGTACTAAGGCATACCACAGACAGACCACAGTCAGTTTCTTCATATTATCATAACTTTAACAACTTATGACGCAAAAATAACTTTATGAGTTTGTAAAGAATTATCTACCAGACGACATTACTTGACATCTGAAATTTTAGCTCTCTGAGACAAACGAGGAAAATCATAAAACACTTACAGATTTTTTATTATCAAATGTCAGAAGAGAAAAATATATAGATTTTCTTTATATTATTACACAGTAAAATCATAAACCGCCGCTTCAATTGATAAGCTATCTACTGACACGATACTACATATATTGCTAAGCTATTTTGCCAGGAAATCTCAATTACGAATCTGTTAACCCTACAAAAGTGGTTTGAGTACATTCTCGACATATTTCAGCTTATTAAGTCTAAGCAGTCATAACGGTATACAATGAGAAAATAATTGATCATCAGTTGGGTGCAGTGCAGGTGGTGAGATTGGTGAGTAATGATACCTTTTAACATGACACTCGGTACTCGAGTGACGCAGGAACCACATGCTTGGTATCTGCGGTCGAGTACCTACCTACGTCCTACACGCGTTACGATATCCAGTACTTCCTTCACTTCTTTGTGTAGTACTTAACATACGTAATATGTTGGAATTAGAATTAATTAATCTAGTTTTTTGCATATAAATAATTGAAGTTTGGATTTCTCATTTTGCTCGTGGACTGTGCACGTGTGTTACTTCGGAAGTTCGGAATTGCATAGTGTTCGGAATTGATAATAATAACGGACTTTGAAAACACACTTTTGTTATTTAGTCAGGGATGTTGCTTATTGGAAATTTTTATCAATCTTCCATCAATACTTCAATGCAGATTAGAGTGCACTAACTGTCATCGTTCATTGATACAATATGTGCAAATGTCTAAATGAAAAGAAAATTCAAATGACAATTGACAACCTTTGACAACATGATACAATACAATATAAAATCGTTAAAATTAACTATTACAAGAGATCTGTAAATAAATAAAATTAAAAATGAAAACCGGATCCACGACAAGAACCATCCCATCGTGACAAGATGTAAATTTAATTGTTAATTACTCCAGATCGGTCTAGCGATATCTTGAGTCTTGAGAGTCACCTTGAGATTGTCTGTGGTCAGTGTCGGGTTATCTGTCTAACGCGATCGGTTCGATGCTGTGACCGAGATACGAATTGGACGTGGGTGGCTACTGGATCCACTACACTATGGGCGTGAGTTCGAAAACGAAAGTGCTGATTCCATCAATACCACGTTTCAGAACCAAAATCCAGTTGTAATGTTCCAAATGGTTGCCTTATAAAAATATACTCGTAGTGCCAGTATTTTTTAATAATAAAAGTTCTTGAAACGTAGAAATTTTAGGTAAAGTTATTTTCACAATCTTTTATTTATTAATTTGCAATGTTTGTTTCGGTGAAATCTTACTTCAAATTAAATCGTTTTATTTTTTAAAACACAATAGGAACTCATCAATTTCACTTTAATTGTCCACTTTCTGTGGAAATATATCTATTACCATGGAAAATCCAAAATGATGCCAAGCTAAAATCTAATTTCACTACCATGAATCGTCGCCAATCATCAAGTAATCAAAGCAAATCCAAAGCATCTACTTAGGTACATACATAAGCATACTTAGTTAAATAATGAACTAAAGTGAAGCATGGTGAACTAAAACATATCAAAAGTCGAAAATGTGACTCACAAGTCACAAGCGACAGAGGTCAATACATACGTCAAAAGAAAAAAGAATCGCTCAAACCAGAGTCGACGACCCCTAAAATTTTATCGCCCATGCACCATTCGAGGCATTCAATGCTCAACATTAAATTGTATTGATGGGCCAATTAACGCCGTCTGTCACTCCAATGATACGTTATTAAGGCGGAGTAACACCGCCCGATTGCCCTTGTATACCATCAAGTTTAAGCTGGTGAATGCATTGCCTAATATTAAGAATTTTGAGAGCATTCCGTATGAAGGTCATTTGATGCTAATGAACGTATTCTACGCCAACAATATGAAATTTGATATTTGTAACGCGAACTTGTATTTGAGCCTAAATAACTTTTTTAAGTAACTTTATTTAAGGAAGTTACTGTCACGGCATAAATCTGATTAACTACGGTAAGAGCAAAACATTTAATGAAGCTTGCATTGAAGGCATAAGAATGGCACTAGTTTAACAGTTCTCAAGTTCACTATTTTTTTATAAATATTGCCGAAGCAAGAGAAACATTTATTCCATCATAATAATTAACAAACCGCATCTCTGCAACGGATTAATTATAAGGAGATTTCTAAAGATGTATCACTCCGATATATATGAAACTTTTTAAACTCTATAAAGTACCTGCCACTCCAGTATCCATATTTCGGCCCAGTTACGTCAATATGATCACGGCCAGTTTACCCGAATTTAATCCGATCTACAAGTAACCAACAATAAAGACCAGTCAGCCTTTAATATGAATAATCGCTACCGTCATGGGCGTAAGGTGAAAAATTTTGTTCATTACTTTTCTGATACAATAGTTCTTGTACTCTCGTAGTAACGAATTACGAAACAGCCGTAGGTATTTTGACTAAGGTGTAGAGTTTGTGATATTAGGGCTTGTAGAGTTAAGGCGTGTAGAGTTAGAAGCTTTCTACATGACATCTGATAACTTTTTGACAGTGCGAGCCATAAGGTCTCGTCTTGGCAACATTTTATTTGATAATGTTTCTGGTGGGATAATTTTAAAAAATAATTTACGCCCCAACTCAGAGTCACTAACGGTTACTTAAATCGTTCCTTGGTAAAGAATCACCATACAAATTCTGTACTGAGGAGCGATTTAAGTAACCGTTAGTGACTCTGAGTTAGGGCGTTAATGAATTATAAAATTCAAATTCAGAAAATTATCAGTAACTTTACGATAATATTGTCAATGACAAAAACGAACTACAACATATTATACATACTAATATTATGTAACGCCTCAACTCAGAGACACTAACGGTATCTTAAATCTCTCCTTAGTAAAGAATCACCATACAAATTATATACTAAGGAACGATTTAAGTAACCATTAGTGACTCTGAGTTGGGGCGTATGACTCTCAGCTCTGTATCCAATGACCTAAATATCGAAATTATCAATTAATACGGACCGATAGAAATACTCGTCAGTTCGGAACAATAGGTAATGAATTCATTGATAATGATGATTGATAACACCCAGCGAAGGTATTACTGAAGTTTGGTTAAGATTGATGTGCATTTGAAGTTTTGAACTGAATATAATACGTAGGTACACTGCTTATTTAGAAATTAATTATATATTACATAAAGATGCTCACAGAACTTTATTTTGGAAAGTAAATAAATGTATAGAGAACTACCCATGAATAACGTAATTTTCCTGAACAATCTGATCATTATAACTTTGAAATCAAGCCCAAGTACAGTACTTTAAATGAATCAGTTATTAGCATAATCTGATAGAATGGCAGTGCTAGTTTGGCTTCAACCCATTAATGGCCCACTACTGGGCACGGGTCTCTCCTCTTGAGGAGGCCTAGAGCATACTCCACCACGCTGCTCCAGTGCGGATTGGTGGAGGGGTTAGTGGCCAACCCGAGTGTCGGAAGTTTTCAAACCGCCCGAGGGCCTCCGACATGGCTTAACGACTGTTATCACATGATAACAACCGGGACCGACGGCTTTACGTGCCCTCCGAAGCACGGAAAACGCTCAAGATTTTTTTGCCACTAGCGGTCACCCATCCAACTACCGACCGCGCCCGCTGTTGCTTAACTTTGTCGATCACTTAAGATCGACGCAAGCCGCAGGGCTATGAGCAGTGCTAGTTTAAATAATTAAAATAATAACAGCAAAATTTCGGCAAATTCACTAACCACAGAAGAAAACCGTAGTCTAACAGCGTAGAGTATCGAAGACTAAAAAAAGAGAAAATCGATTACTTTAAAACAACATTCTAAATCTAAAAACAAACACATCAAATATTCCATCGTTTCTCAGTTCATGTAATAAATGTAAACCATTGACTCAATTAATTAAATTCAACATAATGACGTGATTATCCAGCCAAACATTATCTTACGTAGGTAATGTGCTATTTGCTTTGAACTCTGGTCCAAACAGTATCATTATTGGTAATGATTTTCAATTACGAGCTACAGGAATCTAATATTAAATATATGTCGGACTAACCATGTCGCTCATAGATTCCCTTAACCATTAATAGCTCATGTTCGACACATTTTCTGGTTAAGTTTTTTCTGCAGGTATCTAGCCGGAATACGAGAAAAGTAGCCTCTTTATGGTAATCACTAGTTTGTTAATTCTATGTTACTATCCAGCAAACAACGACAATACTGGTTATGAGTATGTTGTGATAACCGTCAAAGCATTGGCATCATCTCGGGGAGGTCACAATACCATCCAAATCCGGAGAGTCCTCTTGGATTGCCAGAAAGAAGAAAACGGTGAATCAGAGTACGAGTAGGTAGCTCTCAAACATTTAAACAACCGAAACCGAAATTATAAAAAACAAAAGAGGTTAGAAATGTTTTCGTAGGCCTCATTTATTGCAAAACATAGCAGAGTTTGGCTACAACAAAATAAAATGTATGAACTGGCCAGTTTCCAACATAACGTTATCGACAACAAATTAGCAAGATAACCTTTGCGATTCGCATGCATGCATGTACATGTATCTACTGGTATGCATGCATCAGAAACTGTTACATGCGAGTCTGTTATCGTACGGAGATACAAGACACGATAACAGCGTTATTAAATACGAAGTAGGTACCTTGTGCGCACATGTTTAGAATACGTACAGTCACGAGCATAAATATATTACTATTGACACGTCAGCAATAATATCTGCCCAAGAATGCGTTCAATAATATCTGCTGCACGGACGCAACAAAAATATCTGATATTCATAGACAGCATATTAAAGTGACGACAAAATTATCTGATAAAAAAGTACATCAAATAATTGTGACAACCACCCAAAACAAAAATATGTGACGACATTAGTCTCAAAATAATGTGATCACCCTCGGAGTGCAAATATATGTTTGCCGTCTAATTCTACGTTTCTGTAAGCATTTACATTGATTCCTCAATCATAATTATGCATAAATATATGACGTTCAATAGTTGGCAAAAATATCTGACGTAAATCTTTTATTTTTATGCTTTTTACCCGACTGCGCGATGCAAAGCAGGGCAATGTGTTTATCAGTCTATGTATGTTCCTATGTGGCGTCGCGTTATAGAGACCAAACGGGTTGACCAATTTTGATGATTCTTACATCAATCGATTCGCCTTAACCTTGCGAGTGTCACTAAAGTCATGACAATAAACAGGGACAACCAGACACCATAATTATCTAAATGAAAAAAAAAAACAAAATTTGACGAACTTCGTCAAGTGGGGTATCGTTAAATAGGTAATCAAAAATGATTTTTAGGTTCATTCATCATTTTTGATTTTAAGTGACAGTTTAGGATATACAGGGTGAATTTTTCAAGTGTGCAAGGATGGTCAAATCCGAAACTATAAGGAATATCGAAAAATGCTTAAAGGAGTCTCAAGACCGATTTTGATTAAAACTAAAACTACATCATTACATTTTTGAAAAATAAATATTCCTAGCCAGGAATCGAACCCATTGATTTTGAAAAAAACACACCCTGTATTATTACACCATTCGATAGTGTCATTGAAAAGGATAAAATTCTGGGAAGTAATGACATACGGCAAATTTAAGTATTGTATTGAGTACTGTATTGTGCGAGCGTGTTGGGAGTGCACGAGTGTGCCGAGTGCTGGCGAGCTGCACCGCGATGAGCCGCGCCGCGCGAGTATTTTTGTTCTACCCACAGATATTTTGTTTTTATCACTCTAAGATAAACTTTGTAGTTTTTAAGAGTGATGTAGATGCACTAATATTATGATGATATTTGTAAATGAGTAAAGTTTAATAATAATAATAATAATAATAATAATAATAATAATAATAATAATAAGGAAAACATTTAATTTCATTAAAATTCACATTTTTAATACCTTATCCGTGGACCCGCGGTAATCCGGACCCTTTCTAATCCGGTGCATCCTGTAATCGAGTGGATAAAAGATAAAATACCCATTAAGATTGTAAGCATTTGCATTGATTCCTCAATCATAATTATTAGGCATAAATATATATGACGTTCAATAATTGGTAAAAATATCTTAGTGGGTAGTTACTTTTTTATCCACTCGCCGCGGTGTCACATTTGAGATTTTTGCTTGTGAATGTTTGGTGAACTGTTTTGACTACATTTATGAAGTTATTTATCATGGCTCGAGTGATTTGATTGAAATAATTACTTTTTAACAAAAAAATTAAACCAACGAAAAAAAACTCAGAAGCGAAAAATCAAATAAACCATTTAGTATTATAAATTATGATCCTAAATAAACAGTAAATAAATAATTTTGAGACCATGCCAAACAGACAACATTAATTACATGGAGCGTAAAATAACGGCAACGGCATGCGATGCACACGGCAGCAGCAGCGCGGCGCACATCTTTTCACAGTTTGTTTTTTCATCAAAATTATTTATTTACTATTAATTTAGGATCTTAATTTATAATACTAAATGGTTTATTTTAGTCAATTTTTTCGCTGGGTATATTTTTGTTAAAAAGTAATATTTTTTTAAATTTTTAGTTGTTATAAAAATTTTTAATCTATATACATATATAAATCAATTGCTGTTCGTTTGTCTCGCTAAAACTCCGAAATGACTTGACTGATTTGGCTAATTTTGATCTTGAAATATTTGTAGAACTTTAGGGAATGTTTAAACGGTGAGAAACATAAATAATAAGTAATAGAATTACTAAAAACGACAATTTAATTTTCCAATACAAAATGGTCCTAGCTGTGAAACATTTGATGCGTTTTGTCAAATTGTCATTTGGTCGTCAAATATTTATAGGTGCGTTCAGAAATTTGTCTGTTTCATAGTTGTAGTATAAGGTTCGATCTCTTTGAAAACTTAGGACCATAATTATTATATAACTTTCTAATGTAACCTTAGGAACATATCTTACTTTTTTATTTTATAACTGGCAGTTGAGGGAGAGGGACAGGGGAGGGAGAGGGGGGAGTTATTAGGTGGTCCAAAATTTGCCGGGTCACCTAGTATTAATTATAAATATTGGGGGTAATTTCCAATATGTATCATGTGTACTGTATACAGTCAGTTACATATAAGTTATTACTTATAAGTAATGGGTGGTAGATTCAGTTACCACGTAAAAAAGTAGTAGATGAAATATCAATCATCCCCTATTGTTATACCTTTAGGGGTAAAATTTTGTTTCCAAATTTTAATGAGAATAACTTCAAGGTATACATACACGTATACCTTGAAGTTATGCGTAGCGTAGTTATGAGTAGCAGTGATAGCCTATTGGTTAGAACGTTGGTCTCCCGAACGCGGGGGCCCGGGTTCAAATCCTGGCACGCACCTCTAATTTTCAAATATTATGTGCGTATTACAAGTTAATTATCACTTGCTTCGGTGAAGGAAAACATCGTGAGGAAATCTGCACACCTGAGAGTTCTCCATAATGTTCTCAAAGGTGTGTGAAGTTTACCAATCCGCACTTGGCCAGCGTGGTAGACTATGGCCTGTACCCCTCACATTGTGAGAGGAGACCCCGAGCCCAGCAGTGGGACAATTATGGGTTGTTGCTTTGCTTTTTTGCTATTATACATACACTACCTGTAGAAAGGAACGTAATTATGTTCAATGTAATAGATGAGACAAAATATGTGACGTGGTGTATTGCTCTCTCTCTCTCTCTGTTCTGTCATGGCGGTATACAAGTTTGGTTTTGTTAATGTCTCGAGTTATCAATAAAGTTCTACATGAAAATATTGCGTGCATTCTTCCAAAACCTACATCAGGTTATGGGCCCAGGCTCGTAATAAAAGGAAATAAGTGTGCACGCAAGAAGAAATTGAAGACTGGCAAAATTATTATCAACGTGACGCGGCAAGCGCGTGTTCGTTTCGTTGAGGTTAGAAATTTGCCGGGAAGGAAACTGGTTCTTGGTTTGAAATTTGGATCAGGGCAGGAGCCAGGAAGGTCAAGACAATGGATCCTGTGATGAACGGGCAGGGGGCATTAATATTGGAGGGTTCCAGGAACTGGAATACCTGGAAATTCCAGACAACGGTTTTACTGCGAGGCCAAGGCTTGTACGATGTTGTAAGTGGCAAAACGACAAAACCAGAAAGTGCAAGCGAACGTACTCGATGGGTAACTCAAGATGCGAAAGCTCAATCGTTGCTAGTTACAAGAATTTCAGAAGATGTTATGGTACATATTTTATCATGTGAAACCTCGGCTGACATGTGGCGAAAATTACTAAGTATTTATGAACAAAAATCGGAGACGAGCGTTCATATTGTTCAACAAAGATTCTTTCAATTTAAATACGAAGAAGGTTCGGAAATGTCTACGTTTTTATCAAAAATACAAGAAATGCAGAATCAATTAAAGCAGCTCGGCGAAACTATATCTGACAAGTTGGTGATAACAAAGGTGTTAATGTCGTTACCGGACCAATACAAACACTTCGTGTCTGCATGGGAATCTGCGCCTGATGATAAGCAGACTTATGATAATCTAGTTGCCAGGTTGCTGATAGAAGAAGAAAGATTGAAGGAGAAAAGCGGCGGTGAAAACTCGCTATCATCTGCATTCGTTGCTAAGAAAAACTTCAATAAAAAATTGGTGAAGTGCTACAAGTGTAACAAAAAGGGACATTTCCAGAGTGAATGTAAATCTAATATAAATACAAATTCGAACAATAATCAGCGTAACTACAAAGACAATCGAATGGAACAAAGGTGTTTTTATTGCAATAAAGTTGGGCATTTCAAAAATCAGTGTCGTTATAAGAAAAGTAAAGAAAACAATGCATTTATTGTTGACAGTGCAATTGGTGATAATTTCCACAAAACTAAGTGGTTAGTAGACTCCGGTGCGAGCGAACATATGTGCTGTGACCGTAACCTCTTTACAACATATTCAAAAGTTACAAACAAATTAGTGACCGTAGGTAACGGAACGCAGATAAGTGTTGAAGGATGTGGCCAGGTAGAGCTAGAAGTTTGGAACGGGAATGAATGGACTCATACGACCATAGACAACGTTCTATATGTACCTGAACTCAAGATGAACCTATTATCTGTCAATCGTGTCACTAGTAGAGGTTATTTTTTGATAACAAAGGAGAATTGCTGTGAGTTTTATAATAAATGTAAACAAATAGTGGCAGTTGCTCAGCGAAGCGGCAATATGTATGTTTTGGACTGTCGACTCTATACTGATTGCTCAGTTAACACTGCAGAAATTACTACAGGGGATTTACTTATGTGGCATGAGAGGTTAGCGCACCAAAACATGAAGTTTGTGCAGGATGTACTACAGAAAAACAAAGTTGAAGTAAATAAATCTCATATGCTCGATATTAACAAGTGCGAGAGTTGCTTGAAGGGCAAGATTCATCGTTTTCCCTACCCTGTTAGTGACAATGTGACCAAGAAAACCTGTGAAATAATTCATGTTGACACTTGCGGACCTATGGAAGTGACATCAGTTGGAGGTTCAAGATATTTTGTTATCTTCAAGGATGACTACTCGAAGTATAGAGTGGTGTACTTTGTAAAAAATAAAGAAGAAATTAAAAAGTGTATGAGAAACTTTATTGCTCAAGTGGAAAATGAAACAGGAAATAGCATTAAAATAATCCGAAGTGATAATGGAACAGAATTTACTAATAAGGAGGTCCAGGAAATGTTCCAAGTTAAAGGTATCATTCACCAAACAACGGTTCCCTATACTCCGGAGCAAAATGGTAGTGCGGAAAGAGAAAATAGGACACTAGTGGAGGCTGCAAGGACGATGCTGTGTGCTAAAAACTTACCAAAAAAGTTGTGGGCGGAGGCTGTCAACACTGCAGCTTATGTGATAAATAGAACAGGCAAAAGCAGTATTCAAGGAAAAACTCCCTATGAATTGTGGTCCAATAAAACATATGATATAAATAACTTAAAAATATTTGGAACTACTGTTATTGCCCACATACCGAAAGAAAAGAGGAAGAAATGGGACCCCAAAGGAGAAGAGGGATTAATGGTTGGATATGGGGAGACAACAAAAGGATACCGAGTATATTTCCCATGTAAAAATAATGTTGAAATAAGAAGAGATATTGTTTTCCTCGAAGATAATCATAGTGCATCTGGAAAGCTTGATTGTAAGTTAAATAATCCACTACCTGCAGAGTTACCTGCAAGTGACGTCATTCACGAACACGAGCAAAGCGGAGAACAGTGCGTCAACACTTCAGAGGCCAATGATCAAGAAAATAGTAGTATAGAGACTGATAGTGACGGTAGCGTGTATGAACCCAGTGACAGTGTAGTTTCCAGTGGACTAAGTTGTGATGAAGAACCCATAAAAAGGCAAAACAGTCGTAGGAGGAAACCAACCTCGTTTTATGACTGTAACAATGTTTCAGTGGCTGATAGTGAGCCTAAGACATTTGAGGAGGCCATGAGTAGTCCGGATTCTTGTAAGTGGAAAGAAGCAATACAAAAGGAACTGCAGACCCTTAAGGACAATAATACTTGGAATACTTGTAAGTTACCAAACAATACTAAAGTAGTTAGTAGTAAGTGGGTATTCAAGGTTAAGAACAGCAATGGCATTTTGCAATATAAAGCTAGGTTAGTGGCCCGGGGGTTCGAGCAAAATGATGTATTAGATTTAAATGAAATTTATGCACCAGTAGCAAAATTATCTACATTCAGATTGTTTTTAGCAATAGCAACAAAACTAAATTTACCAGTGTTTCAAATGGATGTGACAGGGGCTTTTCTGTACGGGGATATAGACGAAGATGTTTATATAAGCTTACCTGAAGGGGCATATAACAATGGTGAAAATATAGTAAAATTAAATAAGGCATTGTATGGGCTTAAGAAGTCTCCAAAATATTGGAATGTAAAGTTTAATTCTATTATGATTAGAGAAGGATTTAAAAGATCTCAGTGTGATTCATGTCTATATTCAAAATGTAATGATAAACAACAAATATATGTAATAATTTATGTCGATGATTTGCTGATTTTTGGAACTAATGATAGCCAAATATGTGAACTTAAATTAATGTTGAGTAGAGAGTTTAAAATGAAAGATTTGGGTTTGGTTTCAGATTTTTTGGGAATAAATGTTAAACAAAACTTGGATATCGGGGTAACAGAACTATGTCAAAAAACGTACTTGGAAAATGTTTTGAAAAGATTTAATATGTACAACTGTAAACCCATAAGCACCCCTATGGATCAAAACTTTAATACTATAACACTTGAGAATAAATGTGTAATTAATAAAAATACTGAAAAATTGTGTAGACAGATTATTGGATGTTTAATGTACGCAGTATCAGGCACAAGACCTGATCTTTGTGTTGCAGTATCAATATTGAGTAGGTTTCAAGACTGTGCAAGTGAAACGTTATTAGTAGCTTTGAAGAGAGTTCTGCGATACATAAAACATACAATAAATTATAAGCTGGTATATAAGTGTAATGATACTAAATTGTTGGGATACTGTGATGCCGATTGGGGAGGTGATCTCAGAGACCGGAAGTCCACGACCGGGTACTGTTTTATTTTCTCAAATTGTTTGATATCTTGGTGTTCTAAAAGGCAAAGTACTGTGAGCATTTCATCTACTGAGGCAGAATATGTAGCAATGAGTATGGCATGTAGTGAATGTTGTTGGCTAATAAATATGCTTAATGATTTTAATATTCCAAATGTATCTCCAGTTACAATATTATGTGACAACCAGTCTGCCATAATGATAGCAAATACTAATAGTGTCAAAAGATTAAAGCACATAGACATTAAATATCATTTTGTAAGAGAATTGATATTACATGGAAAAATTAATGTAAAATATATAAGTTCTGGTGAACAAGTAGCAGATATGTTTACAAAATCCTTAAAAAGAGAGTTGTTACTTAAATTTATTGCAAAGTGTGGCATTCAATAGTTTCACTCATTAGAAAGTTGTATGAAAATATACTTTTAAATTATTATATTGTGTTAAAAGAAATGTAGTCTCATTTATTACATTGAGGAAGGGTGTAGAAAGGAACGTAATTATGTTCAATGTAATAGATGAGACAAAATATGTGACGTGGTGTATTGCTCTCTCTCTCTCTCTGTTCTGTCATGGCGGTATACAAGTTTGGTTTTGTTAATGTCTCGAGTTATCAATAAAGTTCTACATGAAAATATTGCGTGCATTCTTCCAAAACCTACATCACTACCTATCCAATAAAAAAAGAATCGTTTATATTATATATATATATAAATTATTGGGGTAACGGGTAAAAATTCCGTGGGTGAACAATCAATTATCCCCTATTTTCGTACCTTAGGGTAGGAATAAAATTTTTCAAAAAAAAAATAACAGCAACTTCAAGACATATCCTATCCATTAGAAAAAGAATCATCAGAATCGGACCACCCTGTGCCGATTGCTGCGTCATTATACATTAAAAAAATATGCGTGTCAAATTGAGAACCTCCTTCTTTTTTTTCGTTGGTTAGTAAAATAATCAAAAACAAACTGTTTTTTAATTACCTAAATAAATAATAGTTTAAAAAAACTAAAAAACACGCTTTTATTGAAAACCCAACTAAAAAAAATAGAAAATAAATTTGAATTAAGAATCGTGTAATTGTAATAAAAGCGTGAGGTGCATGGTCTCAATGAGTAGAAGGATTATCATTTTGATAATATATTAAAAAGCACCCCACGCTTTAATTAAACACCCACGCTTAATTCAAATTTATTGTCTATTTTTTTACTTGGATTTTCTATAAAAGCGTGTTTTTTAGTTTTTTTAAACTATTATTTATTTTTTAATTTTTTTGTTTGATTTCGTGAAATGAAATTTAGGTTTTTTTCTTTCTTTCTTTTTTTCTTTAAATATTGAATTGTCATCGGTCCTCGATAAGTCTACGAAGTTTGAAAGAAATCTGACCAGTTAAAGCTAATTAAAGCGTGTAATTAGGTTTTCCTTTCTTTCTTTCTTTCTTTTTTTCTTTAAATATTGAATTGTCATCGGTTCTCGATAAGTCTAGGAAGTTTGAAGGAATCTGACCGTTTAAAGCTAATCAAAGCGTGTAATTAGGTTTTTCTTTCTTTCTTTCTTTCTTTTTTTCTTTAAGTATTGAATTGTCATCCGTCCTCGATAAGTCTACGAAGTTTGAAAGAAATCTGACCATTTAAAGCTAATTAAAGCATGTAGTTAGGTTTTTCTTTCTTTCTTTTTTTTTCTTTAAATATTGAACCTTCATCGATCCTCGATAATTCTACGAAGTTTGAAAGAAATTTGACCGTTTGAAGTGGGTCAAAATCAAGTCCAAAGAGAAGTTACAAATAAACAGACAAACAAACATACAGGGGAAGCTAATATAAAGCGTGTAAAATAAAAAGCTATTGTACAGTACCATCTCTGTAAAACTCTGTGAATCACTTCAAAAAAAGTGTTGTCATTCGTAAAATCAAAAAGTGTCGAAATTTTCCGTCTAGCCCCCTTTCACAACGCGCGATAAGGAACTTCGTTCCAAAAGTATAAAAAATAAAAGATCGTCAGATATTTTTGCCAACTATTGAACGTCATATATTTATGCATAATTATGATTGAGGAATCAATGCAAATGCTACAGAAATGTAGAATTAGTAAACGGCAAACATATATTTGCACTCTAAGAGTGATCACATTATTTTGTGACTATAAATGTCGTCACATATTTTTGCTTTGGGCGGTTGTCACAATTTTTTGATGCACTTTTTTATCAGATAATTTTGTCGTCACTTTAATATGCTGTCTATGAATATCAGATATTTTTGTTGCGTCCGTGCAGACAGATATTATTGAACGCATTCTTGGGCAGATATTATTGCTGACGTGTCCATAGTCATATATTTATGCTCGTGACTGTACCTAGTATGTTGTTTATTAAACATCAAGACGTGAGACTGTAATGTCTCCTATGCTCTCAAATAATATAATAATATAATATTTGAACCTAAGTAGGTATGATACAAGACCCATTTAATCCAAGATGTATTTTATCATCCCTGGCTTCATTGCATCGCTTCACTTACTTTTCATACTGAAACTTCCTTGTTATTAACTTGTTATACTTTAAAACAACTTAAATGATTAATTCTAAGATAGGTAGGTACCTTGAAAATATTAACAGTCAAAACTATAGGATACAGATCGCAAGTTTTTATCTGATTTGTGAATAGTAATAGTTTCCGCGCTGGTAAATTTACAAACCTACGCCTAGTACACAATAGCAGTCTATAACGCTTACAAAACTATTACATAACTTAAAGAGAAGAGGCGTGTTACAATTTACAATAGATTAAAATAAACTTGTATGCACGTTTAATAGTCTGAAATAATAAATAATCTACCTAATACGGCAAGTAAACATAAAGTACGTCATCCTGGACCACATCTCCACTTACCATCAGGTGGGATTGTGATCAAGCGCTTACTTATTTTAAATAAACAAAAAATCTATTCCAAGTTATTCGGATAAAATCGATTCTTCCTCTAGTAATTTCTTATTTTAAAACGGAACAATAAAAACGCATAACAACTAGAAAACATGCGCTATCACTGTTCATAGTTATGGCCGGGCAAGGTCTTGAGATAATTAAGCCGGAACTATCGGCTAAACTACCTACCAATTCTACCGTGCAATATTTATACAATAAGCGTACTTCAAAACCAATCGTGATTCAAGGTCTACTGCGTTTATACCATTAAACCATACCAACGAGTGCATAACTGCATGTAAAATTTTTAAAGTTTGTATAAAATACAGAATAGTTAAATAGTCTAAAATAAGATTGTCAACGAGCAAAATCAAATATGTAGGTACAACAATAGTTTTTATATTTGTACCTGAACTAGGTACAGGTACAAATGATGAGCCAGTTACACATTTTTTATGTCTTCTTAAAATTAGAAGCGTATGCAAAATCTTTCCCAATAGAACCCAACTATAAGTTTCAAAGTTGAAACCCTAGTAGAACGTCTTTTATCTCCTCTAATTAACTGGCTAAGGCAACATAATAAAAGTGAATGATTCAATGATTACATCCAACCTGGTTGCAGGTTTCTTTCTTTCGTTTTCTTCAAACCAAATCCATTTTTTATAAGGTGTCGTGAGTCATGATGACACATACCGTATTCTATTAATTTATCTAAAATGTGCTCTATCACAAAGTAGAAGAGACGTCTAAAGAAATTCCTGTTGTATGACGAACGTAGTAGGTAATGCTTATGAAGATATTTTTATTACCGATATTATCCTGTGCAGTTGGCACACTCGTAAACGCTAAGTAAGGAAAATCTTGACATATCTATGCTAAATACGGCCAGTACGGGATCCAATTTGAGGCCAACATGGACCAGGCGTCATCGATAAATTAATCGGAAGGGACGTCAAATAAATGCATTAAACGTTAGTACTTTATCGCCAATCTGGGCGTATCCTGACCTGAGAGTACTGGCGCCAACCAGGGATGCCAAATGCATCTGGTAAGTGCTTTTACGTTTATCAACATTATCTTAACCGAATATTCTGTTTTGGGTAGTTTAAGTATTTACGCTATGATATTTGGAGTCGAGTTTACAAAATTAGGCAAATTGTGTGTGAAAGAAGGAAACACGAACACAAACGCGTTCCTGATATACTTTCCTGAGAAATTTTACTCTTCTTATTCTACTTTATTTACCCTTCTGAAATTTAAGATTACTAAAGGGCTCTTTTGAAAACACCGCATTCAGAAGGTTGACTGAGGGACACACCATAGACATGGGGTGCCGTAGACTAGGTAAGTCACTTGGGAGAATTGCCCCTTTTGTTTCGTATAGGATCATGTTCATACGCGCTTTTGGCCCCAAAGGCAACATAATCTAGCCAAACAATGTGGATATCACTGCAAGTTTTTCGTCAGCCCTGTCGTCTACAGATACGGATCTGATCATTTGACCCGCGTGAGGCCGCTATGAATATTGATCGGTCGCATTAATATGGACGGCGCGGCCTTAATTACATCTGTTTACAGTGCGTGAGCATACTCGTAGTCTCCCTGTATTAGCTCCGCGACTAAATTGGTAACGACGAAGGTTCGTCTAGTAAGCTGCTTAGAGTAAAGACAGTATGCCTAATTTATTTATCGACGTGTAATACGATCTCAAAATAGGCGCTAGTCAGATTAAAGGCGGTATTCATCGAACGATACCTACTTGTTAAAATTAGACCACTAAGTCATACTATGTTTGTAACCACCGAATTATTATTTTAAAATAGTGTTAGAATTTTAAAATTGTCTTCTCATACACCCTTTACAACAACAACAAAGAGATAAAACGCTTCAGCAAATAAATCGGCACAATGTGCAAATGTGCTCCTGAGCTTGTGTTTCCTCTGCACCACTAATCTATTTATGTATGAACAAAGCAATATGTATGACTATTCAGTCAGAATTTCAGTGATCTGGACAACCTTTAGACTTAGTTTGTATAAGATACAAAATAGGTAACTTGTCTAAAATAAGACTATTAATTCTACTTCCACGTAATCAATAAGTGACTACTTGGAAGTTCTCATAAAACATTACGTGCAATGTCATCTACTGCACTTCACACTTCTTAGTAATAGATAAAAGACGTAGGAAGTTTTGTCTAGCTCGGACGGTGCCCCTGTAGGTCCTGTCCTGACTCATTGCGGGTGTTAGGAAACACTCGATAAAGCGTGGCTGCACTATAAATTTTGTATTAATTAACTCCTAGGATGACAGTTTCTGAATGGAGACCTAGTTTAGGCAATGTTGGTTGCGAGTTATCTGCACAGAAATGAAAGGACTCAAATATGAATGTACAATGTATTGGCAATATGAATTAATTGAATAAGAATAAGAATATGAAAATGAAAATAAATTCATAATATTATGTAATTCATAATGTGGGTGTCTTCAAAAGGAGAGTGCTTTTACTAAGTCAATGCGCTTACCACCTTGAAAATCATCGCTAATAACCATCAGGTCAAATTGTTGTCCAGTATTAACTCATTTTAAGTAAAAAAAAGTTACAACCAACACTTGCCCAATATTACTAACATGTCATTGTGTTAACCAAACTATTTAGTAACTAATATCAAATTTTCTAAAAATATCTCAGCTAGTAGAAAAATCAGGTACTCTTCATAAATCTAAAACTAACTTTTATATCTTCTGAGATGTGCATTTCCACAAGCCTTTTTTTGTTTTGGGTAGGTATTTACTAATCTTAACAAACATAAACAAAAACCCCAAATAAATAACACAATTAATAAACGTTCACAACATAATCTCTCGATAATCTCAGCGGACGCGGACAAATCACTTCTTTAACATTACAGATGTTTGCCTCGACCGGGAATCGAGTGCCAAGCGGTGCCAAGACAAGTGGTCTTTGATGAGAAACATCTTCGTTAGTATTACTACTAGTTTAATACTTATAGGCCAACTTTATTTACATGACATCTTTAAAATGAATGGAGAATGGAGATGCTAGACATTCAAAAGATATTTTCACAGCGACATTTGTTAATTTGAAAACAATGCAAGCATTTATGTTGTACGAAGAACGTACCTAACTTCATAACTTGTAAATGAACATACAGTGGAACCTCGATTAAAAGCGTCCCGCAGTTATACTCCAGATCCGGTAAAAAATCACGTCAAATGACAATTACCAAATACTTCAACCCATTAAGGTTGTAATTTTTTAATAAATATTTATTTTTGATAAAAAGTTTAATTTATTTTTGTTGTTTTTAATAAAATTACCTAACATTATGTATTAGCTATGCTGTAATCTGTTGTGTAAGTACAATCCGCTTTTCTTCGTACATTCGATTATCCGGATTTTCGATTATCCGAATGTCTAATCATTAGACATTCGGATAATCGACTTTAACTCTATTAGACTCTAATGACAACAATTTCAAGTCTCTACAGTGTAGTCACATCAAATTCTGAATTAATTCAATATAGAGTTCAATATATTGTTGTCTTTTTGTGTTTTCCATGATACCTACGACGTCCACGACAGAGGGAATCCTATGAGTGAGTAGGTCCTGTACTTGAGTAGCGTTAATTACTTTTTTATTTTTGTTTAGTAAAAATGGAAAACTCGACATCGAACGATACAATTTGTATAGTACAGTTCGAGTATGCAACGTGCATGTTATCGCTAATCATTTTATTTCATACACACTCTTGTTATCAGAATGGAAAGTTTCAGATCTTCTTTGATGAACAAACATGTTGCTAAAAAGAGGAAAAATCTTTAACTTAAATAAATAAACGAAAAAATTTATCAACTAGTTTCCACGTGTAAAGTATAGGTATCATATACGATACACTCGACAGTATTAACTATTAACCAGTTGTAACTCAAAATGATCGATTAGTCGTCGAGATATTGTAGTTCCTGGTGTACCCAATTATTCCACGCCACTTCCTCGTTACTAAGCAACAGGACGTTCATTATTTACACGTAACTCGACAATAGACCTCTCGATAAATGGTGCAGTCTTATTTATTGACACGGATATTAGCGACCAATAACAATATTACAGCATCGGCATTGTGACGAAATATTGGACGACTCGGTTAAGTACAAGAATGGTGTAAGTACGGTAGGTAATCAGAAGTCGTAATAGATAACGAATTTGTCGAATCCACAGATATAGATAGACGTCGAATCGGTATGGAATATCTACACAGAAATGAAGTGTTTGTCTTCGATATCGAATTATGTACATTCGCGAGGTGTGTAAAGTTACACCTATCTTTATTTTTTGTACTTTATTATATCGTATCCTTATCGTTATTCCGTAAGCATTTCACCAGCGGTTTTTTAATTTACATAAGCGATATCTATGTGAGTATTAAATATTTTGAATTAGTATTAAATCAAATTTTACTCGCTAACCTATGCTTCCACCGCTTTAATGTGGTGGACACAAATCTTCTCTGCTGCAGAGACATTGTAGACTAAACAGCTAATTTTCAAATAACAAAACATAGCTCGGATGTATTTTAATATCATACTTAGGTACTAATAAAACTAACTTCGACGGCACAAAGCCGGCAAATAAAAGAAGCGTAAAAACTAAATTGCTCGTCAGCAAAAACTAACTTCAAAATTGCGAAATGAACTCGGCCGTTCGGGGAAGCGTGTGATTCATCGCGATAAATCGATTTCATCGACGCTATCAATTTACTGGATTCGTTTTACAAAAACGCCACAAAGGTTTCGGCTGCAGTCGCAAAGTGATTCAGCGGTCATTTGATAGGGATCGCATTAACTGGCTTCGTTTTGCGGCTTATCCAGTGTATGTTGTAACACGGTGTACCGTTGGAAACGGCTTTTTAACTCGTTGTTCGCAGGTATGGCAGAATGCAACGTGAACATTTTTAATTGTCCATAACAGTAACAAACAAGGCTGTGTAGAAGCACGTGTGCAGTATTGGTTTTCAAGCTGTCTTGGGTATTATCTTTATTCCATATTGTTGGTGTTAATAAACGTTCAACTTTAAAACGATTAATCGATTACCATCAGCGGAGTCAAATTATATGCTAATCTATCTACATACAATACATACCTAAAAGGCAAAAGTGATTGACTGAAGTATCAACGCAAAGGCCAAACCCTAATACGGCTAGAAACTTAATATTTCACACACGTGATCCTATATCGTAGGCATCCACGAAGGAAAGATTTTTCAAAATTCAACCCCCAAGGGGATAAATATGATAATCATAATTTCCATGTGCGAAGCTGCGGGCAACGGCTAGTTGATAATACAGTGCAATATAACCACCAAACCACATAAACATCTTAAACAACGCGTTGCTTTCTACTTCGCAAAACAGAAATAAAGCCAAGATTTTAAATTGTCGCGGCGCCGCGGCGCCAGAATAGTTGGGTCATGCGGAGTGGATATTAACTCATCTGGAGTACGGAAACCGACTCGGGCAGGGTCTAATAAAGGCTTGTTATGCTGAATTTTACTGGAGCATTGCACCGTAGCGGTGCAGCGGGGTAATTAAGGGTCGGTGACCCGCGGTGCGCCCGCGCCGCATACGGCCCTAGTGCTAAAATTTTAGCTCCCGCCCATTTCGACATGCCAGTGTTTCGCCATAATTAAAATTATTTAGTGTTCTTACTTCAATGTTTTGTTATTGAGTATCTATTATTAGTTAATCCTTCTATGGGGTTGTTGTTCAGTATTACTTTTAAGAACATTCTAAACTTGTGCTTGTTTTTAAACGCTTTTATTTAGCTTCACTTCGGAGCATCAAAGCATCAAATCTTGTAACGTTAATTTGAATGACTTCCCTTTAATGAAAATTGATGAAATTTGGCAGACATGTGTATTTCCGATGACAATACACGAAAATCATATTTTAAACTAATTTTCGTTGTTTATTTGTTGTTAAATTAAAAAAAACGATTTTCAGACTTTAGACGCATAATTCTCTATGTTCTATTTTACGTAGAGACTTGAAATTTTCACAACTTGTAGCTAATTTTATAAA
The DNA here is from genome assembly GCA_963932265.1 of Thymelicus lineola. Classification (NCBI taxonomy): domain Eukaryota; kingdom Metazoa; phylum Arthropoda; class Insecta; order Lepidoptera; family Hesperiidae; genus Thymelicus; species Thymelicus lineola. Next base: position 16,185,962 of record OZ010686.1, read on the forward strand.
CTAAACATTATTGAAATAAAAGCGTTTAAAAAAAAAAAATTTTTTAGGATTCAACTTATTTCTTTTTAGGTTTTTTACGCAGATAGGTGCTTTTGTTTTTTTAACTATTTTTTTTTATTTCCTGTTCAATTTTTTTTTCTATCTCATTTAAATAATAAATTACCATTGTAACCGTTTCCGTAACCGTTTGATGATAAAAACTCTCCTAATTAATAAACTTTTACTTAATTTCTCATTTTAAAAGCCGCACGTCACTTTAATTTATTAAATATGCTGCAAAATTAAAAACCTCTGCAAAAACCAACTCAGTTTTGTGTAAACTACCATAGCATACGGTCTACCTGCAAACAAGCTTTGAATAAGGCATTGTTCTAAATGTAAAAATGTAATCGACTCCGGTTTTGGAAGCTTTATGAATACCTGATGTCCCACACCGACCGCGCCTACAGCCTACACGTCTCCATAAAAATAATATTCAGCATAACAAATTGATTTTCACGGCACCGTCTCTTGACAGAAACCACCGTTTATAAATTGCAATATTCACATGCATACCAGTAGTTAGTTTATATTTACGTGATCTTTATACAACGAATGCCTTTTATTTTATGACTTTTATATCGTAAGAATAAATTTTATTGACATTTTATCTTTCTGCAGATAGATACACTCAGTTGCATGGTTGGTTGGTTGTGTGGATGGATCTCTTATATTGGGGGATAGAGCTCGAATTTGTTTAATTATTAAAAAAAAAAACATTTTTATATGGTTTTCTAGTAACATCCACACATGAAAAGCAATGTGATTAGTAATCTTATTGCATTTTGTACCTACTAATAAATTTCACGTGGAGCCGATAAAACTTTTAAATACAAGGAGACCTCCATACGTATACCTAAACGACACAACGAGATTTAATTTAAAACGACTAGATAGTATTATTGGCCGAAGAATGCGTTTTATCTGAAAGCTATGAGATCAAAGATGGTAAACGCAGGCATGCGACTGACAGCCGCGGTATTGTCCAAAACGGGTCCACCCCGTTCTCCGGGCTTTTTGTAGGGACGTGAGACTCTGCGGCGACTAGCGACCATGAAACCAGTTCCACATTTCATCGCGTCACGCCAAATCGGGTAGTAAATACCTCGGCACTCCGTTCTCACGAATTATTCCTCTCCAAAACCAGAGGAAAACATCAAACTACCCAACAGGAAGCGTACTGTTTAAACAAAATTAAATTTCTCGTCCGATCACCGCCAATACCCATTATTATCAACCAATTGCATACTTTCGCTATCAGATAATGACACCGATGCCATGATAATTGGTGAATGAGAAATGGTCAATAAGAAGCCGTAAGACAAATTATTACCATTAAAAACCGTCTGCAAAAAATATATGGGTAAGACTTTCCCTTACCTTCTGCAACGTAACCCGCTGATTAAATACTACCAATAGTAGGCATTATATTGTAATCGTAATAATGATTACTGTAATAATATAAGTGTAGTGCAATTTTAAGCAATATTCTAAGACATGCTGCCGCAATCAATGTAATTATTATGTATAACAATTACGTGTGTTATTGTGTGTAATTAACATACTCGTATAAATCTTAACATTTTTCACTCGTTGCGATCACCTTTATGTAAAAACATGAATGAACCTTCGCCTAAAATATGAAGGAATTTCTACCTTGGTGTAAAAATTGCAAACAAACATATCTAACTGCGTGCAACTAAATACCATTTCTTTCCTACTAATTGGCTGCTGCTGTCACGGAAAACAGCTCTTACAACCGCTTCGACAGGAAAACTAATACTTATCCTTGAAAGCCACCTAAGGATCGTATTAAAAGTTAAACCTGATCTTAAAGTAAGACATCCACGTATCTGTCGGCCATAACCATATATTAGAGTTAAATTGAAGCTAATGTCTAACAAACAGTTCAATGTGACAATTGACATCTTCTACAGATCTTTCGTTTCTATATGCGGGCTTCCTGACGAAGTTATAGCGAGACCATGTTTAGAGACTTAGGACCGGCATAAGTAACTGAATCTTTGTTATTAACATACAGCCATTGTGTTTCTGTCTCAATAGATCGATCGAGATGAGTGTGGCTTTAAGCATTGTTAGGATCACACCAAAAAAGGAATAGGACGTTTGATTTTTTAGAGGGACAATTTTTTTACTGCATAAGCTTTGTAGCTTAGTATTGAGTTCGCATACACATGCTCTTATGACTGAAGCAATATTTAATTTACCCCTGAAATAAAGTAAAAGTATACGTTAAACACTTAGAATAAATAATCAATTACTATTGGATGACCCTTGGCACAACCGACGCAAATTCAGGAACCCTCCAACACATTTGTGAGACGGACACGCTTGTATTTTCCATAACATTATTAAAATACATTACACCATTACTTTCGACCAGGTACATATGCATTAGGCTCTCATCCTACTTAATAAACTGGTTAAAACGGAAACCTAGCCTGCGACTAATGAACCGCATCCTTACTTGTCGCGACCGGTGACAGAGAATTCATGCCTCTTTGGGCAACCATATCTAAGTAGTTGCCATTTAAATATTATAATTGCACAGGATTGGAATAATCTAAATTATTAACCTCATAAGCTATCTAGGACCTTTCTGTAAAAGTTAAGAAAAATTAATTAATGGTATTCCGTTATTCCGTAAACCTTGCTAATGAAGAGTAATAATCGTGCTACTTACAAACGGGTATTATGAGGTCGTTGACACAATTTATTTTGCAACCCAAGAAACGTGAGCGGTAAATAACTTTTCAAACACTAGTTACAACTTAAAAGACATTGAAACCTGCAATGACAACGGAAAAATACTAGACGATATCAGATATCTATAATTTAAATAATGCCGTCTGTTCTTATAGAAATTACACATTCTAGTGTTTAAGGTATCAGTGACTAGTTCACCTCGAGACCAGAGACGGTGCGCGATCTATCTGAAACAGTACGATCATTCGACCTTTGTCAGCCAGTCAGCCACGCCAGACGTGATGTCGTGATTAATAGTAAACTGCTTAATAGACTTGACAGTGTTTATCAAGATCTTTGCTTTGAAATAGATCGGTCGGGACTCACGAGCGTTGACCCGACAGCCAAAGCTTCGCCTGTGCCGTTGTGGTTATGACAACTGACGTATTAGTGCGATAGTTTAAAACACTTCCTTCAATCTTATTAGCGATATAATTTTTTGGATGCGTATAGAGAAGAAATATCCTGTTGCTAAAGTTGTATGAATTTCTGTATGATATTTAAATCAGGCTGTTTCTAATATATAAGACGTTTTTCTACTTCCTCTTAGTCTATTGGTTATGGAAAGCATTAAATTTTGTCACTTGGTCTTCTTCTATGAAAACAACTGAAGAACGTGCCTACAGTGAGCTAATTTTCTGTTGAATATTGAAACTAAACACAATTTAATCCTTACTCTTAACTTCAATTCCACTTCACAAGCACATTTCACAATAATAAGAGCAAACTGAAATGCATTAACGGTCTCAGAATGCTTTCTATGTAGGCTTGAACAATCGTGCTTATAGGCGGTAAGGGCCATTATTCAATGTATGAATACCTAAAAGATTGCATTCCAACGTCTTTAATAAAATGCAGATTGTATGCGACCTCTTATTGAAACTCACCACCCTCGAACAAACAAAAGTTTTTGTTCCTATACATTTACGGGACAAGAACTTTTGTATGCTCGGGAGTGGCGAGTTTCAACACAAAGTCAAATAAAAAACATTGGATATATTGATTAGCTATGGCGTTCTAAAATTGAAATTTGAAGTTGCTGTCAAATATCAATTACAATTAATATATTTGACTATCAAGAAACAATCGTTTCAACTGTAGACAGATGATACCGTAACCTTTGTTAGGACCGTAACAGAGTTAGTAAAGTAATCAATCGTTTCTCCACCAACATATCAGCAAATCGTAATGCTGATACACAGAACTGCAGTTAATAGACCGAGGAATTAGAACAAGGACCACAATTTACATGAGAATACCTACCTAGTTACCATTTTAATTGTATGCGTAAACATTGATACACGGGCAGGTAAACGTCGGACTGTTTATTTATAGAAACATAACTACGGCAGGATGTTTGACGGCGGAACGTAAATTGTGTTGTCGGTTTTGCTGTTTTACGCGCGAGGTGGAGCTGAAACGCGCACCCCGAAATAAAGGTAACGTATACGAACGAACACAAACCATACTTGAAGGTTTAAACAATATTAAAGGCACCTTCTGATTCAAGCGATTTGCACGTGAAGCTAGTCGCATCATGCAATTATAATTTGTTAAGAACGATGAAGTATGAAGAAAACAATAATTTCAAGGAAATTCTAATCAAATTCTTATCAATAAAAGGAATATATTCCAAGCAATCCAGAATTAAGTTTTATTAAAAAAAGATAATAATATGTAATATATTTACTGTTAGAGGAAAATGAGACATAGGTACAATAATTAAACAGTAAGGAAAGAACGCACAAATAGGACTTAGAAAAAATTTCAAAAGTATTCCATTTGTATGGGCAAGCTCTTTACTTTTCTGGTCAGCAATACTATCATTTTTAAAGTGAAGAAGAAGAAACATACGAAGTAAAGACGATGATCCTAAATCCTATTGATATAAGCCAATGTCTGCGATAGATTTATCGACGAATTTGTTTTCTAAGCAAGAGAAAATCTGTCTGAATATTACTCTGTACGAGTATTTTTTCGTCGTGGTGTCCCGGTGGCACAGATAAGAGAAGTGTCAATTGTATGCAGAATAGTGTAGGGACGTTGTGGGACTACTTAAGGTTCAAGAAAGCCTCTCTGTGGCAATCGACAACTGTATCTACTTAAGTTTCAATGCACACCACCTACCATTACCTCAACGACACTCCGACTGCTAAAATTGCACCACTTGTAAATAAATATCGTACCTACAGTACATTGCGGGCATTCAGCACCGTATCCAATTACGCTTGATTTTAAAATTATACTACAAAATTTTATCGGCGGACATTGACAATTTATTAATTAAGTTTAGGTACCTACTAGGTGTATACTTGCTATTTCAGATACTGAGTAAAAGAATTGTGTAAGTATAGGTGGGAAAGATATTGACTATTGTGCAATTAAAACTATTTAAAGCCTTGTTTTCGTCAATGTCAATTGATAAGCACGTGTCAGAGAAGTCGTGGGCGTAATTACTTTTTTGATGGAACTTCTAACATGTGATGTTGAGTGGCAACACTGGCAGCAAAATAAATGAATAAGTAATGAATGATCTATACTTAACATCTATCTGAAGTCGATGCTCCGGAAGATCTTCAGGACTGATAACTTAAGTTTGATTTCAGCGTTAGTGTGAATACTGTGAATGCAGACGGAATACCGGGATTTAAGCATTCACAGGAGGCACTACACCTTTGCACTCATATCAGATCCAAGATCATTCAAGGTCATCGCAGTAAGTAATGGAACCTAAGGAGATATCAAAATTAAGAATCCTATATAAAATAAACCCTTCTCCAGAATCTGAAAACTAGTTACCGGGTTGGATGGAGCCTACTAAAATGACCCATACAATAATTTTATTCCATCACCCACGGACACATTAACAAAATTAAATCCAAACAACAGATAAAACGGAGAACCATTTACGATCACAGATATTGAGTAATGGTCGATGTTCGAGGTTCCATCGCCCACACAACTTAAGTAACCTGTCAAATAGCCCTTAAATATTGTATACTACTTAATATTCTGGTGGATAGCCCATTAATAAGTACCTAATAAGATTATAAGATTATACATTAGTAACTCTATGTATGGCAGATAAAGATAAAATTGGATTAGTGTTACGCTGTACCTGTACATGATTTAACGTAGGTCTGTGAAATAGTACCTATTAATACTATTTATACCTTAATAGGTATGTTGACAATAACTGTAATGTAAATTTATGTTTAAAGTATTAATTTGATGGGAAAGTCTGAGTCTCCAAACTGTGTAGAGTGTAACATAGCAGAAGATGTGTACCATGTTCTGGTTGAATGTGTGCGGGTTGAGGCTGAAAGAACAAACTATATCCAAAACTACAATGTAAATCGGTGCGAGGTTGGTACATTTAATAGCATCCTGGCTTTCCCTCAATCGGAAGAAGCTAGGATGCTATACAAATTGGTTAATTTAGCTGTTAAGCGCAGATTGTAAGATGGTTATGCTCCTATGAGGGTGGCATGATCATAATTGATCAAACCCTCCATAATAAATAAAGATTAAAAAAAAAGTATTAATGGTAACATTAACACCTAAAATATTATTCTTTAATCTAAATGAATCACAATAAATGAAATATCATCAATTTAAAATTTTAAAAATAGTACTCACTGTCAAGTGACATCAAACGCCATTTTGAGGATATGACGTCATTGTCCGTATTTTATAAGGAAATTCAACGAACTTCAATAGACCGCTAGTATTGAATATCGGCTAGTGACGTCACATGACGTTTTTGGTGGGAAATTTGATATTGATTTTTGTTTATTTTCGTGAACATTATGGTTCTATCTATAAAATAAAATTGAATCCTAAAATTAGTCAAGATCCCTTTTATCATTTAAACAATGGAAACTACGCAAAAGTTACGTTTAATTTAAAATCTTACTTCTTTTTATTCTCATTGGCAAGGATATCATAGGAACATTAGGTATCTGTTTCTACCTGGTCGTAATAATTACAAGAAATCACGATTTGTGTTTTATGATTAGTAACAATTAAATTGTTATTGTTATTTATTTTAATTGATATTAATAGGATGATGGTTGCACATAAGAAGGTTTGTTTGGGAATTCTGAGGGGTATTTTTCTCTAGGCCTTTATTCAACGTCAAAACCATCTGTTGCTTCTATAGGTGGCAGGACAGCAACGGTAAGTCATTCCTGCGCACGTAGTGTCCTACAAAAACTATTTGGATAAGCGGAGGCGCGTCCTCGGGAAGCTTGTTTTAGTTTGGTCCCTTTTACTTCCCGTGGTGAGGTTGCATTCCCGTTTCCCGCCGCCTGCCGGCGCGCTTAGCGCCAACCGACCGACCGCGGAATCTGACTTGCCGTGCATTCGAATTTCAAACTTCAGCGAACTTTTTAATTGCACATGAAAAATCCAGTCAGTGACATTTCTTTATCGCTATTATCTTATACCAATCCAAAGGTTTTTAATATAAATTACTGTAGTTATCATTCAACATTTCGCCGAAGGAAAAATGAATTGATCGGATGATGAATCGGCACGCGAAACCAATATAATTTGAATTATAACACAAGTATAACGCAAATGCCGACTAGTTGAATGTAGGGCAGGAGATAAACACTTACTATCTACTTGGCACCTCCAGACAGATAAAAGTAATAACTAAACGTCTTACTAACCTGATGGCTCGGCGCAATAGCTTAAAATCCAAGCTGCATTTTAACCTCAAAAGGCACCTCGAGCACGGTCACGAATGCGAAGGTCACTGTTATGTTATCTTGCATAATACTGACGACTTTACACTAGCAAAGGATAAAAACAATACACGATCGAGGATTAAAGTTAATGTTGTTATCATAAACACACGAATACACAGTTCGTTGCACGTTTATTATTCAACAAGCGACACGAGTGTCCATTCGGGACTCCATCGGATCGCATACTTTTATTGTTCTGTAAACAAAACAAGCACCAATTACGACTCGATGTCATAAGTTATATTCAGTTTACGAAAAAACATGTCACAGCCGTGCACTGCACTCCGTCTGACACGACGAATATGGCGGATGGATTTGAACTACGCTTGCGCCGCTGTTACTGTTACACGCCGGTCGACCAGGTAAAAAAACACAGAAGATTGTGGCTCCATCTATCTGAGTCCGTCAGAACTACGTGGTGAAGCGGTCGTGCTACCGCGAACGTGCGGTGGAATCCGGCCTACACAACGTTTACTTGATAAAACATGATAGAAACGGCAATAGATGTCGGTTTACAGCAATTACCTTTAAGACTGTAATGGCGTCTTAACTGAGGAGGCTTAGAGCATGACTCTGTTATTCTGATGTAAGATGTTGGTTGGGTTTTCAGCCTGAGGCACAGCCGAGAGCCTGTCTTGGCTCGAACTGGAACTCGAACTGGATTTTCATCTTGGCTTCGGCAGCCGCCAGCTCGAGCTTCTTACGCCTGACATGTGATGATAATGTGGACACTGAAGACGCCACTACCGACGCCGAGGAGAGTTTATTTACTTCCGGGACTGGTAATTCTTATTGCAATATTTGTGAACTACTACTCACTGCACTTTGCTCGCAAAGGTCGCAACGATCGCACTTTCTAGTCGTTCCCTAAGTTCTTCTCGGGCTTACGAGGCATCAGCTTATTAGATAGTGGTGTATTAAATATATTACTGGTAAGATCCGGCTCGAAGGACCAGATTTATAGGCAATGGAAGTAAAAAGCAGAGAAAATTTTCCGTACAGCGTGACCGAGCGCCTTGACGTTTTCATTTCAAATTCGGCTGTCAAGCTATTGAATTTAAATATACTTAAGTCATCAACTGACAGTAGCTTCTGTTACAAAAGAGGTCCCTCGGACGCGCTCTATTTTATTTAATCTAACAATTATATATTACAAAAACAACATGCAGTAACTTAATTATTATTTTACACAATATTAAAGTGCGTCGCCTACAACGAGTACTCATGATATTTATTTTGTACTCCGATATTTCGACCCAGTTGCATCGATCGTGGTCACGGACACGGTAAAATGTGTTCAGTCCACGATAAGTTAAATTTTTTTTTTTGTTAGCGTCTTAAAACGTCAGTTATACCGAAGCAATTCAATTATTTTTTTACGTGTTTTAAAATTAATACCTATACCCGTATTACCCAGCGTGAAATAATTTTATTAATAAGTGATGAATTGACTATACTTAATAACAATGATGTCAACAATGTCAATTTTCATTCGGGCACTCACTTCGATACATAGCATGTATCAAGCAACATAAAGGGAGACTTCTGGCCAATATTACAAACAGACTTTCGTTATAAATGTTGGTATGACAAATGTAATGATGTCAAATTTCCATATCCGGTTGTCAATCAAAAAAAAGTCAGAATAAAATAATGGTAAAAATTACAGGCAGCCGTAAGTCTCCCCTACTCTATGACTCAATGGTTATAAGAATTCAATCTCAAAATACTTTGGTTCTGGGGTGTGTCTGCTGAAAATTCTTATATATCTAAGCTCAGAAATTAAAGCGGCGATTTCTAGATTTTTTTTTATTCTAAGACGCTAACGTTGAAAATGAAATAAAACGATGTATGGCAGTTGGGCATTGTTCTTTCTTTTTCAGTTGTTCCAATCATCTGTCTATTTTTCAAGAATGGCAGATTCTCATTTGCTACAGTCACCTCTAATCTTTTCTCCTTACCTTGCCGCCTAGCATTATTTCACCACTTCCAGCTATTTTTTCTGTTATTTTTATTCCCCATAAAATTTTATCGAATATTTTTATTCCATATAGTATAAGTAATTTTATTTAATAAAGTGAGCTATCAAATCCTAAATGTCATGAATGTAAGCTGCCAGCCAGTGGTAGGTGGTACGTCAACATCCAAAATCAAAGTCAACTCGCTAATGTAATTACCACGTGTATAACGAAACTAATGAACAATGTTAAAGGCTGGAGGAGTAGCCAACTTCACTTTTCCGGTTTTGTTCGAAGTTGATTAGGTGAATTCATGCTACTTACAGAATTACAGACTTTGTAGCTAACAAATAGAATCAATTAGTTTAACTCTTTTCATATAATTAAATTACATTATGTATTGTACGACTGTTTTTTTATATTATTTGATTGCCTTTTTTCCATTATAATAATTTTTTACAACTTATATACTTACTACGTATATAGGTATTTGTAATTTTTATTGTATATTGATGACGTGTATTTTCATATGAATAAACGACTATTGACTATTGAACGAAGATGAAAAATAAAAAAATAAAGCAACATAGCAGACAATAAACAAGAAAACAAATAAATCAAAACTCCTCAAAGTTGGCAGCATTGAAAAAATTTAAAATCTGGTGTGGGTATTTACTGATTTACTGACTACCAATGAAAAGCGAAATGATATAAATACATTTAATAATCAGCTATATCATACATAATCATCACTCGAAACTTTAATCAGTAGACACCATACTAATAAAGGAGTTAGATTTTCTTAACTTAAAACTATTATTTTCGTCTAGTTCTGTGTCGAAGAGCGATCAGTGCGAGCAGATGGAAGATGGCGTATAGGATGAGAAGTGCGAATACGTCGCTCCAGAGGCGGCTCGGGTCGAAGTCGTACCGGCCTAAAACTGCTTCACCGGAGCTGAGGCAGGGTGCCCCTGGGTCTGTCATCGTCATACACGCTGAAAGATAAAATATTCACTCAATACCTTGTTCTTTTATTACAGAAACAGCTGACAAACGAGATGATCCACCTGGGTAAATGGCTATCGTCGCCTAAGAACATCAGTAAAACCAAAGGCAACACTGATGCGTTTCCGGCCAAGAAAGAGAGAATAAAAAGAAATAAAGCTTGTTAGTTATGTTGCCAGTCCGATTATGATAATAGTATAGCCAGAAAGACATTATATTACATCCTAAACGAAACAACGTCCTTTTATAACAGAACGGTACCTGGACCTGATAAATCTAAAACCTGGCTGTGAGTCACGTAATTCTTCGCGATTGTTTAGAATCACCAAGCACAAAGAGTCAATCCCGTTTCGAAGTACGAGAAGTACTTACTTAGTGTTAAGCACCTTAGGGTAGGTAAAAAAATTAAGTAGATAATAATCAGATTGGAGGGTCTCATTAAGATGAGATTAGAGGATTAGCAAACTTTTGTCTACAAAATAACCATGTAGTTCGGTAGTAGCATCCACTTCCAATTTCATTGAAGTTCAACAAAAATTTTTGCATTTCTATGTAACTTAGTATAATAATAAAACACTTACTTATGTTCTGAACTCCGTCCCATTGCAAAATGCTCATAGCTTCATTTGAGTACATCAGCCAAGATAGGTATCGAATCCAAGATATGTATTCAGGTATTGTACTGGAAAAGATGAAAGTGAATAGGCTGTTACGAAAGCTTTTACAAATGGGATTTTTGTCAAGCATTAAACTAATTCTTTTTTTGGTGATAAACTTTGGAGCTATATTACCTGAGCCTAATAAAAAGTCCAGACGTCAACATGAGAGAGTAGTCAAATGGCACCAAGTAGGCGATGGCTACTGGCATTGACCCGAATGCACACGAGAAGAATGATCCTGCAAAACAATACATCCGTAAGTAATTAAAATAGTCAGGCTATGCGTTATCTCTCAGTCAGTTGTTAACTTCATTTTAAAATCAAAAAACTTCACACAGAATCGTTTAAGAGTAAAACTCACCACATGCGATGGCCACGTTTAGCACCAACACAGCTATGAAGGTGGTGAAGCCAAACGCATACCAGGAGGCTCTCAGCCCAGCCACCCAGTACACCACCAATGTGAACAGTACCGGCTCTATCAGTAGACCAGGGAACTGGAATCGATACAATTTCAAAAATCAAGTTTAAAATTTCACTTCTAAGCTACTACACCTGTCAATTACTTCATTTAGTTTTTTGTGCCCCAGTAATTTCTATACAATAAATACAATAAACTTATGGCCTCAGACTAGGATCAAATGTCAATACAGAAAACAGAAAAAAAAATGCCTCAACATCCTCTGAATGCAGTCCAACATGATAAACATTTCGTTATAATATCCTTTTATAGCAGTGATAGCCTAGTGGTTAGAACGTTGGTCTCCCGAACGCGGGGGCCCGGGTTCAAATCCTGGCACGCACCTCTAATTTTCAAATATTATGTGCGTATTACAATTTAATTATCACTTGCTCCGGTGAAGGAAAACATCGTGAGGAAACCTGCACACCTGAGAGTTCTCCATAATGTTCTCAAAGGTGTGTGAAGTCTACCAATCCGCACTTGGCCAGCGTGGTAGACTTATGGCCTGTACCCCTCACATTGTGAGAGGAGACCCCGAGCCCAGCAGTGGGACAATTATGGGTTGTTGCTTTGCTTTTGCTTTTTGCTTTATAATATCCTTTTACGTCAATTTTAAGACTAAAAGATGTCACGGAACAAACAACTGCAGGTTTGCCTTACCAAAGCAATCATCCTGGAGATATAATAAATCGGCGTCGGGTACAATCCTGCTCTCAGCTCGCGGTGCAGCAGGGGGAACTCTTCAGGGAATACGTGGAGAACGGAATACATCGGGCTGAAGCTGTTCTCTGCGATGATGATGAACAACGCTCCTTGCACGTCTTGAATCCCGTCTTGGGTTAGCCGCGCGGTACCAACAAAACATAGACCAGCTGTCAGAGCTATGGCCTGAAATAAATATACTCGTAAATTTAGTGTCGGTTATACTGATAAAGAAGGTTACGCTGATGAAAGCTATTGGCAGTAACCATGCAATAATAGCATACTTGTTTTTAGATTGTCACAGTAAAATAAATAAGTGAAATAAAAATTATCTTATATATAAAATTCTCGTGTCACAATGTTAGTTACCATACTCCTCCGAAACGGCATGACCGATTTTTATGAAATTTTATATGCATATTCAGTAGGTTTGAGAATCGGCTACTATCTATTTTTATACCCCTAAGTGATAAGGGTTGTCCACCCTTAATATTTATTTTTTATTTTTTGGACAATTTTTTTTATAATGTGACATTAAAAATACATACAACCCTAAATTTTCACCCTTCTATCACCAACCCCTATTTTTAATAGTCATTTTAGTAGTTTAATCATTTTTCATCCCAGTCGATAACTGATCAATTGTTAGGCGATACGAAGTTCGCCCGGTCAGCTAGTAATTAAATATATTGACTTACTAATTTCTGGATTATTCGTAATGTTTGAACTCTAGGATCCCTTGCAACAACTAACATGTGTCTATACACTAGCCACATGATTTTGGAGAAAAAGAATGGAGATTTGAATGTATCAGACTTTACTTTCTTCGAATCCTGAAAAAGAAATCATACATTATAAATTATTGCACGAAACAGTACAACTATCTACTTTAAGGTAATGTAATAAAAGTTATATTGTAGATCAACAAAATGTTTGGATATGTTGTTTCATGGGAATGGCCAACACAACCGACATCAGTGACACTAAAGGCGGTGATGCGTTGCCAACCAATAATGAGAAAAGAAAGATTTCTATTTTTTATCTTTTCTCTTCTTTGAAGTTCTTACTTTCTTCTTCTTTTTTCTTGGCCAGTAACGCGTCAGTGATGCCTTTGGTGTTACTGATGTCCATGGGCGACGATAGCCATTTACTAAGTTTACTAAGTTTACTAAGTTTGGTTCCGGTGTCCACGTTTAGCCGCTAACCATCAGGCGGCCCGTTTGTCAGCTAAATAGGTACAAATTACATTTTGTTGGATTGAAACTAACACTGAAAGTAACCTTAAACAGAATCCTGAAGATGATAATATGATGGTATCTAATAGAATGGACTCAGCCTTCTTCAGGTTTCTGCATTTGCACGTGCATGCACACAACTGTGCATACTTATTGGATATAATAAATTTTTCAATAATTAAATATTGCAAAATTTTCAATGTATTCATCAATTCAAATTCAGTGTAGGTATTAATCAATGTAATGTAATGTATTTTAAATTAAATTTTATTATGCTATTAAAACATAGTTTATAAGTATAAGTAATAAAATTGTTACAAACTCTATGGGCTAAAATTGCCTGAAATAAATTATTTTTATTTATTTATTATTTTTTTAAAGATCTCGAAATATTTTACGTTACTTAACACATCCAGTATCGAGTCGAACGTAGATAGTAAGTAAGTAGACAAAGTAATCTTAAAGTGGGTCTAAACTTGGAAGAAACTAATACCTCATCTTCATGGTCCATAAGATGGAATTCGAGATTTATTTCCATATTGAGTTCTTTGGCAGCGTCGCTGACTGCAAAGCTATCACATATGCTCCTGATCGCTTGCCTGGAGGCTTCCTCCGAGCCAGGCGTCATTGCCAATACTTTCATGAAGTAGTCTGTTGGGTTGTACGTGATTGGACAGTGGTATCCCAGGCTGAAATACACGTTTGATTCAGTTACGATGCCTTAAAGTTATGAAGGGAAACCATTAAACTGAGCCGTCCGATTATTTGGAGAAGCTCTCAAAAAGTACTTATATTAATTAGGTTTTGACAGTTTCCCCAAACCTTGAGAAGGCCCAATTATAGAATGCACTATAGAATTATGGTATGCACGATTCGTATTTTATTTTTGTTTTGTTAGTTTTAAAGCTGTAATTCTTAATAATATCACAGAAGAAATAATAGTACGTATTTATATAATAATTATTATATATATTTATATATATTATTATATTTATTATTATATATATAATTATTATATATATAATTATTATATTATTATTATAAATATTAAATACGTAGTAGACACATTTATGATAAGTCTGCTTCACGGTTTCTACGGTTCAGACTACCGAACTTGAAGACGTCTAGAAAAACTGATGCTGGTGTAATCTACGACCCATTGAGAAATAGTCTAGAAGGAGATAAATCTGCAAAGCTTTTATTCATTATAACTTGCTTTTTTTGGACTGATTTGATTTAATTTACACACATTTTATTTACTGTTGACATCCAAAAACAAATCTTCATTTAATAAATATCACTTCAAATTACAGTCATGATAGTTTTATGTGCAGTGCCGGCCCGAGCATTTCTGGCGCCCTAGGCGAAAAATTACAACATCGCCCCCTTAAGAAAAATTTTGTAACAAAACAATAAAGTAAATAAATAAAGTGTGTAATTTTTTACCAAAAAATATTTAATGAACAAGATACCTAACATGTTAAAAACCCGCTTTTTTAACTAGATAGTATTTTAACTAGTTAGGCTAGGTGGTGGCGTGCCTTTGTTAGAACTAGAACAAATCTATGGAATTCTCATTCTGGCCATTTTAAATACAATAAAACTTTTTCGGCTACCAATTCTAATTTCAAATTAAGTTTATTTTAAAAAATATATTTTATTTTAAATACTTTTTTCGTCTTCATAGATTTGTTAAAAATTATGTAAATATTACGGAATATGAACATCTCCGTGTCAGTAACACCACATAACATACACAAGTACGCAAAATGCATTATTGGTTTGCCCCCTTCCGTTATGGAATTTTAATCTGAAAAAAACGCATGCGCACTCATACCCCTGCAGTAGGATTTCCTGTCTTGTGGGTGACATGGACAACACAAATTAGACATCACTCTAACACCCATAATCCATACACAAATATTTATCTGTCACATAATACATATCTGCCCCATCCGGGAATCAAATGAGACCTCTTGCTTCGTAGGCAGGGTAATTGCCAACTAGACTATAGGATCGTTGAAATTACCTCAAATGATTTGACACCCAAAATGGATTCAGTGTTCGTCCGAAAACCTTAGGCAGAAGGCGCATATTGAGTAGGCTCCTCATAGCATACCTAGAATCCAATATCCATACCAATATCAGCAAAATGATCTTTTTAGCGACTAATGCCCGGTTTCTGAGATCCTTTTTTTGAGAGTTTATCTATTCAAAAACGCTAACGGGTCGATAACTTCCGAAAAAGCGTTTCTGAGCACGGCGATAATAGATAAATTCCGTTTTATCTAAGATTAACTTATCTAAGCATAGATGGCCGTTTATCGGTTCCATAACTTTATTTGACGTTTCATTTTAACATTTCGTGGACAGAATATGACAAATTACAAGTTACAACTATTTTGAGGTCATTTGTGTGTGCCGTAGGTATATGGATAGTCTCAAGGACCTCAGATTATTGAAAATACAAATACAATTAATTGCAAGAAATCAACAATTTTTTCTAGATTGACAATGAATGACAGAGGTGTTATTCTCAAATACTATGTTACCATAGTAACCAATGGTAACCAATGGTAACCAAAATAAACGTTAAATTGACGTTTTTAAATTTTATTGTTGATATTTGACTATGATGAACAGACGCAAATAAATACCAAATTTCAATATTTTTTACATATTTACTACCACAAAATAAATACAATTAGTCAAAACGACAAAATAAAATGATAATATCTATTTGAAACTTATCTTTTTATTATCTTTTGAAGAGAGCCATCTAGTGGCAGTTTTAGATACTCGTCTTTGGATTCATACTCAGATTAAAGAAATAAAAGGCAGATATATTCATCCAACTAAAATGTAAAGCTACCAAAGCAAATACAAACTAAAAAAGCAAATACAAACCCGATTCAGTACTAAAGAATGCGTCAAATAGCTTTCATGTCACAATTGTCAAAATTTATTGAATAATTTTCTCAGTTATAATGCCGTCTTGCAATTTTAAACACTGCTAAAGTTGTGCCCAAAATCAAGCAAAAGAAGATTAAATATATTTTCACAGGTAACTGTTCATTATTTTATTATTTATTTATAATAATATTTTTGAAGTGCGCTCGGAACACAAAACCTCGACATATATTCAATTTTATACCAGCTTTATATGAAAATCGATTACCCTAAATTAGGGGAAATATGCATGGGTTATTTGAACACTGATCGATTATAAATTTATAATAAAAAAATATTTTAAAAGTAAATAGTTGTATTTATTTAAATCTATAAATGAGGAAATGCAGCCAATGCATAAATACCAGTCGCTGGGTTATTACAAATATAAGATAGATTGTACAAAGGATTAGAGGGATAAAATAAGGATTTTAACATAGGTAAAGCTGGTTGATTAAAAATATCACGTTTGCCTACGATAAAATGCACGATTAAAAGAAAATATTGTATTCTATTTTAGGTCCTGTTTAGCCTACTCAATAAATTATTTTATTTTGCAGATTGCTGACAAATGCTATTATACGAGATACATACATAAATGGGATTTTATTATTCCTCAAAGTAGGCAAGATAATGATTGGCCATCCAAATTTTGCTTTGTTTATTCATTGCAATTTAATGAAGATGACGTATATTATATATATTTCATGTATTTTAATTATAATAAATATATTAAAATTTTGATATTTTTCAATGAAAAATAACTACCCAAAAGAGAAAAAAACATAAATTAAAACAATACAACATATTTAGTACATTAAAAGAACATTTTTGACATATTTAATATCTATACTTTTTGGTTACTAGTAATATAATAATAAATAATTTGCCAATTTAATTGTGCATAATATTTCAAGTCGAAAATATGGCAAAAAATATTTACTGAATTGCGGGAGATTGCGACTTTTTGTTTTCAATGTGGCAACTTACACACACAAAGAAGTATGTGTCTCTACGATGCTACTGCTAGTTGTCAATATGGTTGTCATGCACACATAGTGAAAAAGCGGCTTCACGTCATTCGTTGCATTTCCTTGCGAAAGTTATATCTGCCTTTTATTTCTTTAATCTGAGGATTCATAGTTATTGAAAGGCTCCTCGCGTGCTCAGAAACCCAGTGACTGTTATCGAATATATAACTTAAATTTAACTTTATTGATTCAATAGCTGTTGAGCGTTTAACTGGAGACTTCAGAAACCGGCCATAACTCGGTTTTACCGAAACAGGTCAACAGAGAATCTTCTAGCGTATGCACACATATTATAATTATGGCGAGGCCCTGCCACTGCTGGTAAAAGTGCATCGATTCCATCTTTCATATTAAAAAAATATTTTATACTCTTAAATGTGAAATAATAAGTGAATTTGGGACACACAATTTTTTCTGTACTCGACGGTTATACTTATCTTGAATGCGATTTAATGGGTGTACGATTATTATATCTCTCACCGTTTGCGTTTTATTTCTTAGAACCATAGAAGATTACTAAAAGATCAATAAATAATCTCCCGATAAACACGTGTTATTTGGCTTAATACATGAACATACCTAATATGACTGCTCTCCACGAAATACGGAAGCAACAGCTGCTCTCAGTCGCAACAGTTTTAATTAAGATTTTGTCAAATGCGTTTTATCTAGTAAAAATTAGTTTTGACTTAAATATTAATTATTAAATACATAAATATTCACTTTTAAATCGAAGGAAATTCTAGGTTTTCAAAGGCATGTGTGGCATTAAATATAATATTACTGAAATTCTATTGAAAATATTCTAGCCATAAATGGGTTTGCGCTGTTACATATTTAAGTATAGCTTTTTTGCAGTATTAAAGGGTAAAATTTAAAAAGAAGACACTTTCGCTGATCATAAAGTTGCTAAAACTTATTTTTCTTATCTCACTTTTGACAAAAATAGAAACAATCTCTCCTGAATCAATTGTTTCAGCTATTTCTTACTGTATTTCTCACTTTGATGAAGTTGAGAATTTCACTAACTTTCTTGTAGAATATTGTCAAAACTACGGTCACAAGACAGAGTAAGCAAAAACCTAATACTTAGTAATTACTTTAGACATTTTCCCTGATGTATTATTCTCATAGGTAATAATCGGTAGTTTGTAATTTTCCATGTATTCCGTTGCATTAAGTTCTAAATTATTTATGACTAACTAAAAAAATATTGCAGATTTCTTTGTTTTATTCTGCATGTCATGCACTTTATAAAGATATAACATTATATTTAATATTTTTGTCTGTGTAAACCTTTCATCGATTAAAATAAAAATAAAAATTTCTTAATTTCGTCCCGCCGATTTGCGCCCCCCGAATCCCAGCGCCCTAGGCGGTCGCCTAGTTCGCCTATATGGACTGGCCGGCCCTGTTTATGTGCATGCATTCATATACTGTTTTTTTTCAACGCCTAGTTAGGTGTATTGTTAGGTCAAGCATTGTTTGTATGTATTATTTTATTTTATTAAACCTACTTTTTCTTAACACATAATTCTTTAGCCGATTCCGATATACCAAATCTAAAACCTCCGATTCCAAGTTCCGATATCATCACTTCCGTTACATCCCTAACACAAACTATTATATGTATAACGACTAAGAACAGCTGTACCGATTTTATATCTTTGATTTGTTAAACCAACCAAAACAATAAAAGTTTAATTCAAAATATCGCTACATTCATTGATTGTTAGGCGCTACGAAGTTCGCCGGGTCTGCTAGTTGTTTGTAAAGCAATGCTATTATACGTCTCCAGTTGTACTGGCCCAGCAATCATTTGATAAATGTA
This sequence comes from Thymelicus lineola, assembly GCA_963932265.1. NCBI lineage: Eukaryota > Metazoa > Arthropoda > Insecta > Lepidoptera > Hesperiidae > Thymelicus > Thymelicus lineola. The sequence continues at coordinate 16,205,354 of OZ010686.1, forward strand.
TTTGTTGTGGACTCCTAAGTGAATTTCCGAACCGAACGGAAATCTAATTTGGTTGTTGAATGTTGACGAAATACCTACCGCGTATTATACGCCCTGAAGCGGGATGTCTTATTAGGGTCATCTAGGCGGGTATGGTCCGTGTGATCTTAGACAATTGTAGCCGATCGCTGTTCAATGTGGCCTTTAGCGTCTTAAGTATAGAGAACCTTATCTATAGTACCTCTACTATTTAAATCTGTGAGCACTTACTGTACATTTCATTTTTTTTACCCAACTGCGCGACGCAAAGAAGACAATTAAGTGTGTTTACTTATCAGTCCCTATGTTAATTCCTATGTGGCGTTGTAGAGACCAAACATGTTGACAGATTATGATGATTCTTACGTCAATCGATTCGTCTTAACCTTGCGAATGCTACTAAAGACATGACAATAATCAAAATAGGTATTTTAAATTAGGTTCTTTTTATTTATTTTTCATTTTAAGTAACATTTTAGGATTGTATAACGATTTCAAGTTATTCAAACAACCATTCTCGCTAATTTATTAACTTCCTGAATAAAATGGCAACATTGCAAATCTTACCGTCTTAAAATTAATTAATTAAAAACAAAAGACCCGACTACGTAAAAAACTGAAAAGAAATAAACTTGACAAGTGTAAGTTAAACTCACTTGGAGAGGGTTCCGTGCGTTGATTATGTATTTACTGTTACTTTTATTTATTTTTAAGAGCCCTTTTTAACCATAGATTTATTATAGGTTTTCCTGTAATATATAAGTAAAGAACTATTTTAAAAATAGAATAGAATATAATTTTCTTAGAATAGAATAGAATTTTCGTTCTTTCTTGAATAATTTTAAAACTATCCATTGTAGAACTATAACATAAGAATATTTGAAATCCTTACAAAAAGCCCATTCATTTGTCATGCCACACGATACGGTTTGCAAAACAGTTTTTTTTAATTTTCATTTCGTTAAAAAAATTCAACTCATGTGGTCCAGTAGTTTCAGAGAAAATTGGCTGTGGTCGCCCAGACACAGTGAGTGATTCTATAAAGGTTCAGTTTTTAATTTTTTTCGTTCGAAACCTTAAAAAACAAGCCCAGCAGTTTAGAATTTTGTTAAAAGTAATACTGAACAACCACACCATAGAAGGATTAACAGTCATGACCAATTTAAATTTGACAATCAACAAACAAGATTTGATTGTTGAAGAATGGGTGGTCCCAAGTCCAAATCTAAATCCAAGTGTAAATTTGCCTCTTGTACAATTCAAATACCAAGTCTGCTGCAAGAAATTTCATTTTGAAATAAGCAGTAACTATGTCGATTTGATTTATGTTTATTTGTGTACATAAAATTTTAAATGAAATAAAAATAAATAAAACTACGTTGTAAACTACTGGGCTTGTTTTTTCTTTTTAGTTTTTTTCGCAGTTGGGTGTTTTATTTTTTATTTTTTTATTTTATTGTTATATTTTGTTATATATGATATTTTGTGATACGAGTAAAAAGTATAAAAATTAAGTTAACTAAGATGAAGAGATTAACCAAACTATAAAGGATACCGAAATGCCGCCAAAGAAACCCTTTTTATTAGACTTAGTACCTTTAGAAAAGCCATGAAAGATGAAAAAGCAGTGAGAAAAAAATCCCACTATATTTTTTTACAAACAAAATTTCATCACAACGCAAACCATCATGACTTCAGTGTCCTCACCTCTCGAAGAACTTCAAAGCTCCTGAGGTAGTGCCAGCGAAAGCCACTCTTCCTTCGGCAAGGAGCACCAACTTATCGAACAGCGCTACAAGTTCAGATGACGGCTGGTGTATGGTGCATATCACCGTCTTACCCTGAACCGCGCTAGCTCGAAGTAAGGACATCAGCTTCTGCGCTGATGATGAATCCAACCCTGTTGTTGGCTCGTCGCAGAAGAGTAGACCTGGATTTGTCAGTAGCTGGAGAAATACAACTGTGGTTTTGATACCCACTCAAATAACGTGTATGAGTATGACGAAAAAGGTTAAATTTGTTATAAATTATGTTCTTTAACCAGGTAGGATTAAGTTTATTGCAGTCAAAAAATATCTTTAGAAAATTCAGATTTTACATAGTTCCTTATTAGAGTTTTAACATAGTTTGAATTAAACCATCTAGTCCATTGGTAAAAAATTGCTATTTCCGTATTTTTATGGTTGCGGAGTCTTTTATCTAAGTATCATGTTAGTTTACACCCTCTGACTGCTACGTGAAATGTTATCGCATGTCTCCGTTATAGTATTAGAGTCATATTAATAGAAAAAGCGTTGGTTTAGTGTTTGAAGATTTTGTCAATTGCAAAATTGAGCAACTTAGTATGAATGTCCTTAATGTGTACCTCAGTAGCGAAAGCCAGCCGTTTCCTTTCACCCCCAGAAAGCGTTTTGTTGCCGTACTGTCCTCCTATTCTTGTATATCTAGACTCGTATAGTGAAAGCTGCCGCATGAGTTGGTTGATACGTCTTTTGCGCGCCAATGAGGGAATTCTGCGATCCATGCGTAGATGAGCCTGCGATTAAAAAAGTGCACTGAAAATTTGAAAGAAATATACCCCCCGGGCAAACTTACGAGGTTTATTAGCAAAAAAAAAATGTGTGGAATTTCCGAAGTGGAATATCGCAAAATCGAGCGTAATTGATTTATATTCGTTAACTATATTTTCTTGAAAAAAAAAAGAAAATATGAAACACATATTTGCTGCGTTCCACTTGACGTTCACAACGATCACGCTCACGACCACGTTTTTTCCTGTTCCACTAGCTAGTGAGCGTTACAATCGTACACTCAAGTGGAACGGGCATAGGGAGTGTTTTAGCCACAGAGTACTCACACGTTTTAGCCGTTAATACAAAATCAAATACTTTGAAATGTTGAAAATAAGTTTAACTTTTATAAAATTTCGCCAAATTTTTATCAACATCCTTTTCCACCCAGTTTTGCCAGGTCTTTAAACTGGATTACAGTAGTTTCGTCCATGAAATATGTATAAACGGTAGATTCGGTAGATCGTATGATAATTGGGGCTTTTTCTTTTTTTTCTGAAGGTAATCTATACTTAATCTATACTAATATATAAAGAGGAAAGATTTGATTGTTTGCATTGAATAGGCTCCGAAACTACCGAACCGATTTGAAAAATTCTTTCACTGTTGGGAAGCTACATTATCCCCGGGTGACATAGGCTATATTATATTTTTTTTTTACTATTTTGCCGAAGCGAAGCGAGGGCAATTTCCTAGTAATATTATAAAGAGGAAATATTTGATTGTTTGCATTGAATAGGCTCCGAAACTACTGAACCGATTTGAAAATTTCTTTCACTGTTGGGAAGCTAGACTATCGCCGGGTGACATAGGCTATATTATAGTATCAAAAAATTAGGGACCCTTAATAAAACTCCAATAATGTAACCCAAGGTATAAAAAATAAAGAAACCGAAGCAAAGCGAGGGCGGTTACTCGTAAATAATATAATAATATCTGGCAACACTGCATTTCGACCATTTCGACCCACCCTGTTAAGTGGGTCGTTATGAGCGTAGCGTGAGCGAAATTAATGACGTCATCAATGACGTTTTCGCCGCAACCATGACGACCGTGGTCGCCAAGTGGAACGCAAATTGGGTCATTTTGATCGTTGTGAACGTCTAGTGGAACGCGCCCATCGTTTGCAATGAGTAGTCTCATTCAAAATTCGAAATTCTCACTGCTTCGAAACGGAAAGTACGGAAACCCTACATTGTGTAGAATAACACTATAAATTAAGATAATAATATTTTAAAGATACTAGTGACAATTGATTTCGTGTTTTATAATTATTACCATAATGGTAAGGTGTTCAGTGACAGTGAGATTTTGCACAAACAGTTCATCCTGGTGAAGGTAGCCGCTCTCTCGATGCATGAAGTCTCCCACGGGCTGTCCGTTCATCAGCACCTCTCCGTCCACTACAGTACCCACTGGAATAATATACTAAATATAAATTCTGGAATTTCAATAAAAATAAAATCAATATTCCATATAAAATGTCTTACGTGGATTCCTGTGTGCCAAGGCAGACATCAATGTGGTTTTGCCAGCACCGCTGTAACAATAGTTTTTTTTACAGTATACACTAAAATATTGTTAGTATAATAAACAATAACTGATCGATGTCTATAATGCTGGCCATACACGATCAAATATACTTTTTTATGTAATTTATTATTCCCCCTGATTTTATTTTTCAGGGACCTTGATTGTTATTATACTTCTGTTGGTAAAATAAATAATATAATATAATAAATAAATATTAATACAATAAACATATTTATAAATACGAACATATAATATTCCTGAATAATATATATGTAAATAAGTAAATAAATTATTATTATAACATACTTAATTCATTTTTCTATTTATTTTGCTGTGCCACTGCTCTCATGACACCAATACAGTAGTCAGCGAACTTTGGTCCTGAACGTTCTCCAACCAGAAAATAATTCCAGATCAAATATACTTGTCAAGTTTGCAGCGGACTTGACGCGGCATCCAGTAAACTTGACGGTGTATGGCTACGGTTTGGCTATCTGGCCATATAGCTATCTCATGCAAATTGGATGCCGCATCAAGTCAAACTGAAACTTGACAAGTACACTTGTCTTGATCGTACATTGCCAACTTAAACAAAACAGATCACATAAGGCCATAATAGCAATTTCTAGAAGTTTTAGTTTTATCCGTACGTTTGTTGTTATTGATGAAACAAGGGTGTTTACTGTTTAGTAAGAATGAATGAACTAAAACTTTACGTGACAATATTGATATTAGTCTTACACTTCACATAATATTATCACACTATCTACCTAATTATTTAATTCCAATTTAAACAAAAACACCGGTATATAAAATAACCATGTATTTATAAAGAAGAGAAAATACAATGATGTACTTAGTTCTGGTGTTGAAACTAATGACTGATAGTATTGTTCACAATGACATTTTTTTCCTTCATTATATCATTGATTGACCCTCTAATGATAAAGACTGTGTACAATAAGGCATTTTAGTAGCAGTTTCATCTGAAAGAACTATTTACGCTATCAATTATGTTATTCATAAAATATAATCTTATCGTAAAAACTGAAATTACAGCAAATTACTACATCATATTATAAATATTTACTGAACACAAGTCTTCCAGCATGCCTTAATAGACTTCAAGTGTAAGTTTGAATAAGATTAATGCTAGATTAAGTAGTTTGGAATCTTTATTTGCGGTCAGGTTTAATGCTCAGCCGGTTTATAAGCATGCGATTCAGAATGATACATGAATATCGACCTCTTTCTTTATTGGTCACCACACTGAGAATTCGAAGCGACGCAGGTTAAAAATGAATAAATCTTTATACTTATCACAAATACTCAAACAGCATTGATAGCAATGAATAATAAAACTAGAATGGATTTAAAAATAAAAATAAAATTTATTCTAACATTTTGTGAGTATGTTAGAATTCTTACGTAGTGTGGAACACTTTGATTTGATAAAAGTACTATCGACATAATTACTTACTTTTGTTTGAACTTCACATGATTAAATTACGAGTATTTTATTTAAACTATTTTTAATATACCCCTACACTCATAAAGTTTGTCGTGGTTTTCAAGCTTTTAGTTCCTCCCTATAACAATATATCCTCCCAATATCAAACCTTAAGTTTGAAGAAACTTTGTGATGGTAAGTACTTGACATTTAAGTAATTATATTTTTAGGGAAAATTACAAACTTAGTTTTTTTACTCGTAACCAAGAATAGACTGTTCTAATCCTATTAAATTGGACTGTTGAAAAGGTTTCCCAATTTAGGACGAGGGTCGGATTACAAAGACAATGGCATGTGTTACTAACGAAAAATAATGATTTCTTAACTACCGAAAGAGAAACAAATATAATTTGATAAGATTCCCCATACGATCATTTTGGTCCTATGTAAATTGAAGTTAATATGGTAATGACAGCTTCATCAGGGCCTAACATGTGCATTCTAATAAGTAATCAAAAAATGGAATCCAAAAACAAATAGGTTTTAAGTTATCTTAAATCTTCCTCAAAAAGTTGAACATTCAACCGAAAACTACGAGGTGGTCAATGGACAAATGCAGTTCGGGACTGAGCAGATGAAATCAAATTCCTGTCCCACCGATATCATTCCCGCACTATAGTGTAGGCCGTTGGGGAAGAAAGGTCTTCGAATGGCGCCCACGTCTCGGAAAACGGAGTGTAGGACGCCCCCCGACCAGGTGGACTGACTACCTGAAGAAGACAGCGGGCATCCGCTGGATTCAGAAGGCTCAGGACCGGTCAGAATGGCGCAAGTTAGGGGTGGCCTATGTCCAGCAGTGGACCTTCAAGAATGGATGGATGAGTGTAGGTCATGATTATTTCGTGCGTGTATCTAGGCCTAAGGAATGCCTTAGGTAGATACGTAATCGTATAGCAAGGTAAACCGTAACTTTAGACCGCGATGCATAGCTCTAGACTAGAATGTTGCTCATTTCCACATGGTTGGGCACTGCGTCAGTTTATCCCCGTTTCATTATGACACACGATATTTCACCAATCAATTTCTACTATGGTTCACACCTTAGAAGAAAATTACCGCAGGCAATGCTTAAAACAGGGGGTCTAGATTTTTGAACTTAAGGAACATTGCCGAAAAACGAGTAGTGGAGCCACCTAATGTTTAACTTAGTGGTCACCATAACCCCATGGTATTAGAAACTTTGGTAAGTTGGTACTTACTCACCTAGGTCCCATTAACGCAACCATTGACCCAGGTTTTGCAATGCCGCTAACTGTAAACAAAAAAGAAGAGGTAATTAATATTAATCAGAACCATGAAAATTATTTTTAAATATTAAATAAGAATATTTTGTATATAGAAAGGAATTAATGGTTCTTTGAGATAATATTTTTTTTATAAATACCCGGTTGGCTCTTTAATATTCGTAAGTGCGTTAGCCGGGCACTCGATTGATCACACCTGTAAACAATACTACGCACAACATAACGCATATAACAATTTAATGCATTGAAAATAAATAATTTAAAATTCTTTAATAATTTTCCAATTTATAAGCCTTCTTTTCGACTGCCTTTCATCCGACTTACAAAACCTGATAAGCAAACTTTCATCACAGTATATCGTTCTTGAAGCCTTAAAGGGTGACCTGTCATGTAACTTTCTTTGAATCTCCTGTATTATGAACAATAACCATGACCGAAAAATGTTTCACGATATTCATTCATGGCCTACTATCTTCAATTGCCCTAACGACCTATGCCGGAGTAATCTCTGGATGAAGCGAGTATTGTTTTTAGCTCGCGATTGCTACGCAATGCGTGCATTATGCATCAAGCAAACACATTATACAGATGGCTAAACTGTGAATGCCCTCCTTTTTGGACACAATCAAATGTCCAATATGAACTGATCTTCATTAATGAATCTAAAACCTTTAGTAAAGGTCTAACCACAGGTTAGAAGTTTCTGAGGTATTCGAACGTTTTACAAAAATAATACAATATAATAATCAAGGCTTTTCCATCCATAAGCCTTGGAGATCCACTTTAAAAGACATTTAATTTGCTCCACTATGGCCAGAGAGATTTGTGTCCAACGTATACCTACGATATACTCCACCATTTTAACAAAATCAGAAATAACATACCAAAGCTTCTTTCACATTAAAGAACTCCAGTTATTCCGAAAACAAGGGTAAAAAATGTCACTCACCATTATTGACAAGCCTCTTCAGTTTTCCACCCTTCAGCTTCATATGCACTGACACGTCCCGCCAGACCAGGGTGCTGGGTCTGGCCTGGGGAGTGACGGCCAGCATCTCCTCCACCTCAGGGCAAGGATCTTCATATTTGTACGGAGTCAACCCACTTGTCACATACATGACTTCAGGGGGTTGTAACTCTGGGTCCTAAAAATAAAGTGCTTAAATAAAATTCTGGAAGCCTGCTTGTTGCGCCTTTTTTTAGTGCAATAAAGTGTTTTAATTTCATTTCATAAAATTAAATAAGGTTACGCACACCATACAAGGATGGTATTAATAAGTCCCCAATTAATCGATACAAATGAATTTATTCCAAAGAAATAATGCAGCATATTAGGGTACCATCAACATTTTCGGTTAACCAGTCTCCTTAATAATCAACCACCAGGGCAATATTTATTTGGCTTGACTGCTTGCCTCCAGTGCTGGCTGATGGAATAGTAAATGACATACTTGTTTAGAAAGTTCTTCGGATTGAAAACAAAGCCGCAAGGATGGACAGTTTAACGCTGAAATAACTTCAGTCAGTATCCGCATTGCAACTAGAGATTATCCACGATTGACACAAATAGTGCAGTATGATTGTTATGAGGTATGATTGTGTACAATTACCCAAAAAACTCCTACTTGGTCACTACTCACTAGTCACTATTTAGTCTTTTCACAACGTGAGAGTCTTGGGGTTTAAATTAGTCCAGTAGGCACGCTGGCCGAAATTGATTTAAACTACACGCCTTCGTGGTGATAAAAAGTGATAATTGATTAACAATGCCCAGAACGTGTAACGTGTGACTTGAAAGCGGACGCTCATGCGAAAGGCAAATATTTGAACCGATGCAGATGACTACAAATTCGAGGTCGTAAAGTTTGTGAAGATGGTTTTTTTTTATTGAAATAGCCGGCAAACGAGCTGACGATCCACCTGATGGTAAATGGCAATCGTCACTCATGGACATCAGCAACACCAAAGGCATCACCGATGCTGAGGCCAAGAAAGAGACTAGAAAAAGAAAGAAAGAATTGGCTCTCAATTCCCCAGCCGAAACATGACAAGTCGTTTGGCGGCTGACTCACGCTCAAGGGTGGTAGCTATCCAGGCGAACCCCATGGAGAAATAATAATAGCAATAATGGTATTAATTAACAATTAAAATCAATATTATATTACCAATGTAATCCCTCGAGGGGCTCTACCACCAGCGGGCCGGATTTAGTCGCCTCTTAAGACACTCATTCGGCGTGAGATTGGGGTTAGTATTCTAAGCTGCCCCAATACATCTAAAATGTATGTATGATTATTACTCTTTGACGCCAAAACTACTGAATTGATTTTCATGAAATTTAGCACACGGGTAGACCATAATCAGGATTAAGATATAGGGTACTTATTATTCCAGAAAACCTAGACAAAGCCGCGGGCAGAGCACTGGTTTAAACTGAGAAATCCTAGGGCAGCCACAATCGTCAGGACACTAGGTTCGAGTTACACACTGGTAGCTGCTTCCACGGTATTTAATGAACTGACTTTACATAAAATCTACTACTACCATTGAAGTATTATTACTAGTGTATAGAACCGACACCACGAACACCATGTGTTTTCCATTGGTGCCACGTGGCTTCAATCTTCAATGGATTCGTTCGATTTTGAAAGGAGAACGGGGGCTCAATTTTGAAAATTGAACCTCCCGAGCAGGACACACATTTTGTCCGAGATGTCTATTCTATGACATTATACTTCAATGACTACTACCTACATTATTCTGGTATGCTACCTACATACTAACATACATAAGTTTATGTTATGTGTAACGTATATGTGAGAGAAAGATCTCATTGCAGAAAACCACAATACCGTGCGCTGACCCATGGCAAGATTATTCATTTGTTTGTGTAGCACAAACATCTGTAACAATGTTTTGTATATGCACGTTATATGTTAGTAGTAACCTGCCTTCGCTTTGATTAGGACACCTAAGTCTTAATACGATACCCCTGAAGCTACTATTTGTCAGGACTAATACTATAGCCTATGATTGACTTCCCAACTTTCCTAATGATGTGACTATCTACACCAGTGTTTCCCAACGTGGGGCCCACGCCCCACAGGGGGGCAATTTGATAGTTAAAGGGGGCAATGTAAAAATGGACTCGACATGACTTTAACCCTTTCGCTTTGGGTTATTTAAATGAAATGCTAGATATCGGTGACAAAATTATGCATGGGGGGCATAAAAAATTTGGAAATGTTAAGGTGGGGCAGTGCCTAAAAAAAGTTGGGAAATACTGATCTACACAAAAACAGAATAAATTACTGCTAACAAACACTAACAAACACAACGGGTAATACAATAAAAACTATTCAGCTTTATTTATGGACCATTTTTTTTCGAATGAACAAAAGTTACTGTTGGCCTTAGCGGACCTTACAACTTCACGCGGGCAGACGGGCGAGCTTGGAAACGCTCAGCCGAGAATAGATAGACTAGCTCAGCCTCTTCGTGAAATAGGGTTGTGAACGTCCTAGGACTCTTGAAGGCCCCCTGTGGGACTCGAACCTCGGCTTAGGAGGTCGTTTGGAGGACATCAGGAATAGACACGTGGGAATAGGTACCTACATTACGACAGTTACAACGTGGACGGCCGTGTTAACTTTATAGATGCAAGCAATGATGTTTAAATAAATATAGATACGAGTACGTCATGGCCTTACAAATCAACCAAAAAATCTGTTCCGAAAAGAGCTACAACACACCCACGTTTATCTTTTGTTTCACTACACCAATCACACTACATTATTACAGTTGTATATCATATCTTCTTCACTTCTGACAACAAAAGCGTTCATATCGTCTTGTATTGACAGGGCGACTACGAGTAAACAGAGGTCAATTGACCTCTCTTTCGATCTTCATCTTCGGCGCGCTAGTGACGCGCATATCTACCTCTTTTTTATAATTATCATTGGATGCAAGCAATAGCTCAAACATTATGAGATAATCAGACATACCTTAATATTAATCATGTTAATCATCCACGTTGGATCGTAGATACCAAATTCGATTCGGATTATGTAAATAGGATTTTTTGCGTTCACAATCGCCAACGAATAGATGACAAAACCACTTCTCTCCACTACCACATCGAGTATTAAGAACAACGTTAGAAATAGCCTTATTAATTTAGTTTTAATCACACATTTCAAATATTTCTGTCGTGAAATTTTAGTACATAATTAATCGTAGTATCACAAAACCATAATTTAATACTATTTCTGGAGAAATGGTTACTGAAGAAACGTACACGTGCGTCGTGATTTGACAAGAAACCTAAAAAGCTTTTTAAGCTCGATTTGTTTTTGAGAAGACCACATTTAAAAACAATTTTATATATTGTGAAACATTGAGTAACCTACGTAACCTAACCGGTAAGATACTGGTAACATGTATTTTATATTAAACACTACGTTTAATAATAAAAGTCTATAGAAAACTTCTTTGGTAAGAAACAAGAAACAACAACAAAAACTGAAATACTGAAACTTACATTCGGATCGTCCGCTGAAGAAGTGCCTGTAGACGAACTGGTACTTTTTTCAGAGTCAGTACCGATATTAGAACTCTTACTCATTTTTGTATCACAATAAACGAAAAATAAAATAAAATAAAAAACTATATTACAGTAACTTTGATACCGGCACGATACATTTTATCGAGGCGCGACGGAGTTCGGACGAATCCACCGACGGCAAATTACGACTGCAGCGTATGAATACATTCATTTAGTAAATGAGTGTGATGGGAGCAATAAGGAGGGCCCGAGTTGAAAAGAGACAACTATCGGTTACTGGACTCCTCCATATTTCAAACTTCACGTCGGATAGATAAGAGCTTAAACTCGAAAAACTACTTTTTTACGAATTTTAATGTAATATTATTTTGTTTTTTAAGTATAGACATTTAATAGTGGTGTAACTTTTAATATTCGAGGTTGCTGTACCTATAAATATTTTTTATATATAAAATTAATCCCATTATAAATTAAAATCATAAATATAACTTCGTAGATATTTACAGTAGTGACGAACCTACCTTCAAAATGATTTTATTGAAGTTACCTTCACTAGGTTTTATGCAAAAAGCAATTGGCGTTCTATCCAAGTTACAAAGATAACTAACCAAAATATCACAGTTAATTCAAAGAACATGATGTGTCGTGTATTAGGAGTGTTAGTAATTTAACGGCTAAATACATATTTATTGTATACTTTATGAAGAAACATTGCGTTTTGTACAACAACACACCTACATATTTGGAGCTATGTTGCTAACCACATCAATGAGGCGTTTTATCACGCCAATAAAACAATTGACATTTTACCACCAAGTCCTCAGGTGCAACGGACATGTATTATTTACACTACGTAAAAACATACCACGAATTAAACCCAACAACTTTTATTTTAATCGTAAGCGGTCACGGTCTTATGAGTATGGAATTCACAAACCATATTTTTTTTCGAATAGCCAGTTGATGCCTTAGCCACCAGTTGTATATTAGTTCATTGGCATTTACAGCTTCACGCTGACCGATGGCAGTCGCTTCTTAATGTTGGCCATACATGATCAAGTTTACTTGTCAAGTTTGCAGCGGATATGCAGCATCCAGTAAACTTGACGGTGTATGGCTATCTGGCTAAATAGCTACCTCATGCATAATTGGATGCCGAATCAAGTTCGCTGCAAATTTGACTAGTAAACTTGATCATGTATTGTCAGCTTTTTGAAATGCATGTCAAGCGGATGGCACAATCCTTGCCATCCGCTTGACATGTTGGTCATGGAGATGGCACAATCTCCAAGATTGTAGATAATTGTACGGAACTTGTCGGAGGTGTTCACAGAATAACTAAGAATAGTGTACTTCTATCCGTTCACTATAGCCTCGTCGAGGTTAGCAGATGAATAGGATAAATGCAGTCAAAAAAGACAGAACCAGTACTTAAGTGTGACGGAAGAAGGCCTTCGAATATTTGCAAAATAATATATAATCACTGGACAAAACATTCCAAGCTCTGACAGTACCTACTTTTATAAAAACAACAAGGTATCCTTTCATTTCTTATTGTACCCAGACAGATGTCATTTCTACAGTGCAATCCTGAGAGTGTACGGAAAAATGTCTGACTGTTTTGAAAAGTCTGTAACCACATGAGACAAACATGTTTACACATCGTGTCACAATAGATGTCGCAATTAGTGACAGCCATGTGTACACACTCGGTGTACACTGTACACGTAAAATGTTATACTCTAAACAAAGCATAGTACCTAATAGGTTAATACTACGAGTACCATAGAAATTGCGACATCAGCGCCTGACATGATTTTTTTTTACTGCTGTCTGTAGTGATAAGTGTATGGGATTTTTGTCCGCTGTACACGTTACATAGATTTTGTATGTAGTAAACAGAGTAGTCAGATAGTGTTCTGCCGTCAGTTTTCCATAGCTTCGTACGTTGTTGAGCAGAGTACAACGCGAGCTGGGAAGATTGGCTTGGGATGAACGAATCATTAAGAAAAAGAACTTACTATACGTATAAATTGCTTAGTGGTTTGCGCACATAAAAACCAAAAGCTTACTAAACCTTCTACCGAATATTTGGAATATTTATTTAAAAGTTTATGTTTATAATTTCTAAACATACCCATCCAAATATCTTGTAGTCCTTTTATAGACACTACAAGGCTTTTAATAGCTCATTGCTCTACATGTAATTAGTTTTGAAAATCTGGCAATTATACAAAAGACTGTCTGATATACAGCAGCTGACTGGACATTTGTTATCCTGCGCAATTATATACCAAACAGATACACTCACTAGCGTACACACACAAACACTCGGTGAATAAAACAAAGATGTTTAACTAAATATATAATATCTTTGGAATAAACTGAGTGTATGGTTCATAGTGGTGCATTGAAGTAAATCGCACTCTCAGTGGAAAAAAACATAAGTCGTCTTACGTTGAATTTTAGTTTTAAATATGATTGGAAAGAGGGACATAAGCTGCATATGCTCAATTTTTTTCAAATTTTTATCATTAATATTGACGGTTTTGTGCAAGAAATCGTAATGTAAATTCCTTTCACTGCTTACTGATATTTTAACAGATTTTTTGCTCTCCTGTAAAATTGCAACTTTCATCTTATGCCTTTTTTCCACTGAGCGTACGAAATGCACTTTGATGTCCAATAATTAATTTAACGACAGCAATAAATTGTATGCAGGTGCTCGACATTTGCTCTTTACATTCAATACAATGTATGAACATAGCCGACAGCTTTATTGTCGAATGCAGTCACGGTCTGTGGATGAACGCTGAAGCTTTCTTTATAGTTATTTAGACCCATTTTTTAGACCCAGTTATTTAGACGGCTAGGTAATGCAAGGTAGTGCAAGGTAGTGTAATGCTTAGTTTAGACTACTTACTACACTTTTCACTTCACACTAAGCTTAATACCCAGTGTTTGTGTGTGAATGGAAGCTCTAATCTTTCACAAACAAACATTCGGTTTATGGGTGTATGATGGAAAGTATCGTCGTCTCAATCAAGCAAGAATTTCTGGCTAGAGTATGCTCTAAGCTCTCATAACGAGGACAAGTATGACAAGGAACTGAGTCAAAACTTTTGCTGCTTCTGAACTTAAATCCATGATTTATACAATACACTAATGGATTGTTAACGCCTGTCAACGGGACTCATTCTTAGCAGACTTTTTCTTAGTTTCATATGCAACTTCAAAAGGTTTTCAATTAGGCACACATGTCAGTAGTAATATTATTGTAGGGCCGATGGCTTCAACCCATTAATGGCCCACTACTGGGCACGGGTCTCTCCCCTTGAGGAGGCCTAGAGCATAGGTACTCCACCACGCTGCTCCAGTGCGGAGTGGTGGAGGGTTAGTGGCCAACCCGAGTGTCGGAAGTTTTCAAACTGCCCGAGGGCCTCCGACATGGCTTAACGACTGTATCTTATGATAACAACCGGGCCGATGGCCATAGCGAAACTTCATAGTTTACCAATTTAGCAATCTTATCCTATAAACATTATAAATGTGAGAGTTTATTTGTAAGGATGGCTTAAGATTATATGGCTGTTTGTTATTCCTTCACGCAAAAAATACAGAACGGATTTTAATGAAATTTAGACCATGATGTGGAACAACATATAGGATACCTACTTACTATCCCACAAACCGCATTTAAAGCCGCGGGCACAGCCTGTACTGCACAGCGCCAATAATTTGTGTCTTTAATTAATATAATTGGTACCTCATTAAATAAAGTAAAATAAACAACGCTCCAATTATATCAGCCCGACTTGAAACTCTTGTTTTATGGTCAGCTATAAAAGGAGTATGAAATTCTGCACGGGGTTATATTACTATAGGTTAATAAAAAAAATTCGCACGTGTATTAAAGAGCTCATGTACCCAACATAAAACATGTTCTTAGAAACTACAGAATCATAAAAATTCGAGTTCACTCTAGTCCAAAAGTAAACTTATTACAAAGTTACTCGAACGGAACAAAATTTCTCGAGACGGTCCACAAAGATCTAATTTCATATGTAACTCAATGCAGTTTAAAAGAATATCGTGTGAAAATGTAATTGATGATATAATGTCGGTCTTGTCACTGTATTTACGTGTTTATTATGTGTTTCTAGATATTATTATACTAATTTTACTTCAACAAACAAATGTTTTTTTGGGAGATTATCCAATACCTATTAATATGCTTGTATTTGTTGGTACAAACAGCGTTTGTACTTTAAATTTTAATAGTAGTGTTTTATGGGTATCATAAATTCGTTTACTTGGAAAATAGTTATATTGTGTGGCTTATTTGGGAATAAATTTTACATATTGTTTTTGTAGTAACTCGTAGCGTTACTACGAAATAACGTAGGCTCTAGGTATACGTATAAAACTGTAACGCACACAAACGCCAAGTGAAAATTAGAATCTGAGTACCTAACTGGAATATTTAAATATTTTTATAGAATTTAAAATAAAAAAATATTGCGTATTGTTAAGTCTTCAAATCGCACCCTCAGTGGAAAAAAGGCATAAGATGAAAATTGCAATTTTACAGGAGAGCAAAAAACTGTTAAAATATCAGTAAGTAGTCAAAGGAATTTGCATTACGATTTCTTGCATGAAACCGTCAAGATTAATCAGGGCCGGCCCGTCCATATAGGCGAACTAGGCGACCGCCTAGGGCGCTGGGATTCGGGGGGCGCAAATCGGCGGGACCGATACTAAGAAATTTTTATTTTTATTTTAATCGATGAAAGATTTACACAGACAAAAATATTAAATATAATGTTATATCTTTATAACGTGGATGACATGCAGAATAAAACTACTAAAGCTGCTCCAGAACCCTGTATATACCTAGCTGAAATAGTTTTTTGTCATAGAGAATTTATAATTTAATGCAACAGAGTATATGGAAAATTACAAACTACCGACTATTGCCTATAAGAAAAAGAATAATACCGCATAAAATTAATTACATCTGTGAAAATATCTAATTTTGTACCTAATTACAATTAGCTTACTGTCTTGTGACCGTAATTTTTCTATTATAAATTATGACAATATTCTACAAGAAAGTCTAGTGAAGTTCTCAACTTCATCAAAGAGTCGATAATTTTTGAAACCAAATAGTGTAGTTATATATTTTTATACCATCAGAAAGTAGACATTTCAACGAACAAAAAGCGTACCGACTTTTTTAAAAAAAGCAGATATTTTGACGTGAGAATTTTCGATTGAAAATTAGGGTGCTTTTTCGATATTAATTCAAAATAAGGTGAAAAAAGAAATATTCTAAATCAAAAAAATTACTATGTATTTGGGAAAACAAAGGTACCTAATATGTTTTTATTCGTGAAAAAAAAATTGTACACGATAAAAATAAAAAACCGAAAATTTGGTTATTTGTATTTGTCACATAAATTCTTAAGGTACGTGAAAAAAGTGTAATTACAAAAGTTGTAGATCTTTTTATTGCCTACAACTTTGCCATTTAACTTATTCCATGGGACTTGTAGTGTTGCCGGAAATCGAGTACAATTGCACGTAAAAAAACAAAAAAGAAAATGGTATTACTTATCATCAGTAAGAAAACAAAATATTAACTTAAATCAACTAAAACGAATTTATTTCAATTATTGTGTAATGTTCCCGCCATTTTTGAATGAAATGCAAATAAATTGACTCGAATTGAATTGAAAAAATCATGAGGCGGGCTTACACACTTGGCAAGCCGTAAGCGTGTTAATGGACAAATAAATAAGCCCGATAAGAATGACTATAGTACCTACTCTTTGGTAAATAATAAATTATGTGTATTACATTACTCAGTGAATTCAATTAAACATTAAATCAAACATTTGGAAGAGCTACAGATTTAGAGTCGTTGACTGTTTGTCGTGGTTCGGCAAGTGTCTTATACAAAGTTACTCCATGGCAAGTGTGTAAATCGCATTCTAGAGTTTGAAAAAAGAACGCGTTATCGCGGTTTCGGGACACACATTTTGGTCGAGATGTCTGTTCTATGTCATTATACTTCAATGTTTTCAAAGGCTTCTGGCGTGGTCTATACAGTAAGGATTGAGGAGATTGATTCCATTCTTGCCAAAATTAAGGCAAGAAAAATAAATTTTAGCAACTTTATGATCCGCGAAAATGTTTTTTTTTTAAGTTTTAGCCTTTAATACAGCAAAAAAGGTATACTTAAATATGTAACAGCCAGTAGTATATTAGTTCATTAGTAACAGCGCAAACCCATTTATAGCTAGTTCATTTCATTCATTTTCAGTAGTATTTCAATAATATTATTTTTAATGCCACACATACCTTTGAAGACCTAGAATTTCCCTCTATTTAAAAATGAATATTTATTTAATTATTAATATTTAAGTTAAAACTAGTTTGCACTAGATGAAACGCGTTTGACAAAATATCTTAATTTATTTAATTATTTTATTTAAAAAGTTTTATTTTATTTGAAATGCTCAGAATGAGAATTCCACAGATTTGTTCTAGTTCTAACAAAGGCACGCAGTCATCACAACCTAGCCTTAACTGGTGAAAACACATTCTAGTTAAAAACGGTTAACACATTATTAGGCAAATTATCTTGTTTATGGTAATAAATTTTGATAAAAATTACACACTTTATTTGTTTACTTTATTGTTTTGTTACAAATTTTTTCTTAAGGGGGCGCCGTTTTAGTTTTTCGCCTAGGGCGCCAGAAATGCTCGGGCCGGCACTGAGATTAATGATAAAATTTTGAAAAAATTGAGCATATGCAACTTTTGTCCCTCATTCTAATCATATTAATAACTAAAATTCAACGTAAGACGACTTTTGCTTTTTTCCACTGAGGGTGTGAAATAATGTATTAAAATTGCGTCTTTTTCGTCCTACAGTCGGAGTACATCGAGTAGCTATACAAATATAATAATACAGGACGTACGTACACAACCAATCGATTTATGTATAAGGTTAAACTTTTCTCAGCCAAAAAAAGTTTAGGTACATAAATTATGAAAAGTTGAGATGACTCAACTTATGGTCATTTAGATAAGAAATACTAAAGTGAACTTGAAAAAAGAAACTAAATATTTAATATGTTTTAAGAAGACACGTTATCATAAGTTTTGAATGAAATTATTTTACCGCTAAAATAAATAAAACAAAATAAGTATATTTTATTGGAATGTTTAATACAATTTAAAGAGTATTTAACGCAACAACAACTACATAATTATATAATATAATTTTACATTAGCAGTAAAATTACAGATTAAAAAGAATAAAAAAGTAAAATTTTTAAACGCTTAGTAACAGCTTGTATTTGAAACAAATCCCTGTTGCACATTATTAAATTATAATGATTAAATAATAGAAACATTTCGATTGCAAAATGTAATAAACATTAATTTAAAAAAAAATCTATACAATTTAACACAAACACAATTTCAGAGATTGATTTTATAAGAAGCATAAACAATCGGAATAAACTTAAATTTAAAATAATTGAATCAAACAATAGAGGAACCATTGTAGATTGATTATAATTTTATTGAAATTGATTATTTTATCGAGCGAGGATCAAATTAATAAAAATATATTTATAATAAATAAACCAGTATATTTATATTTATACAGGAAGTTATATACAAGCCAAACCTTCTTTGCAAAAACATATAAAATATATTGTGAGATAGAAATATGTAAATGTACAATTTAGGCCATTATGGGCAAAAAATTACATCGATACAAAATAAATATCGCCGCATCTAATAACATTTTCTTAGCTCTTAAAAAGAAAACTAAAATATTTTGTAGATATGCACATTTGCATTATACGATATTCTTGTTTTGAACAAACATACAACTAAATAATATTCAAAGTTATATAAAACATGTATTTCAGATTCTTGTCTCAACCAAGCCATTATTTCAATAATAACCTTTTTACTTATTCAGTCATAATTATTTAACTTTTCGCAACATATATTTAAGCAACGAATGAAAAATAATGAATATTATACTGAAACATTAAATAAAAAAAAACATTAAATTAATTAATGACATTTTAATTTGAATATAAAAAATATCTGATATAATGACATTTGAAATTCAAAAATATTTAAAAACCTAACGTAGCTAGCCCACACTTTTTGTGGTAACAGTTACCAATGCAACGCAAGAAGTACTTACCTAACTAAGCCAAATTATTAAAAGAAGAATTTACAAATTTGTTAATTGTCTGTATAACAATTAGCTTACCTATACAAAAACTTATTTAATGAAAAAGACTTTGCATTACATCCAAACGAAATAAACGTGTGCTATTTTTATCGTGGCTTGGCTATACCTCTGATGTTCTGCAGTCCATTTTAATCAATAAACCTATTGAAATTGGACAGTCCTTCGTATATGATATTGATAACAGATTAACCCATATTCATAGCAGTTTTGACCGAATTAGTTACTTTCTTTAGTAGGTACACTTTTAACATATAAAATTGCAGACATACAAAATTGTAACTCTTACTTGAAATGTTCTTTTCCTTTCTTTAGACCCATCTTTCGTTCTTAACCACATTTCTGACGGCTGATACACCTTGACTTACAGATTCATTTTCAGATAACACCTTTCACATTGTATTCCACAGTTAACAAAAAATCAAGCGAGCTATTTCCCGCGGCGCGTGCGCAGGACGAGCGCGATGTAGGCGAGCAGCCGGAACCCGATAAACAACAGCACCATGTTCACGATGTCCATTGTGAAGTCATCCTGCAACACCAGTTCAAAATAACAATAACAACAACAAAATCCTCTTTATTGTACAACTAGGAAATCGCCCTTGCTTCGCCTCGGGAAAAATTGTAAAAAAAATATATAATATAGCATATATCACCCGAGGATAGTGTAGCTTTCCAACAGTGAAAGAATTTTTCAAATCGGTTCGGTAGTTTCGGAGCCTATTCAATGCAAACAATGAAATATTTCCTTTTTATAATATTAGTATAGATTATGTCTTAATACATCTGATGACACAGGAATTAGTACAATAGGCGGTCTTATTACTTAAATAGCAATCTCTTCCAGACAACCTATTAAGCTAATAAAGTAAACAATTTTGGAAACAGGGTAGGGTGCACAATTAAGAACAAATGGTGGTCAGCAGCTAGTATTTAAGTATGGAGACTGGAAACAAGAGTAGGGAATGATTTAGAACACTATTAATTTATTAAGAACACTATTAATAATAAGTAAATAATGTCTTTAAATAGCTTTTTTAAAAACATTATTTTTTGAAGATGCAAACGAACTTGCACTGCCACCATCCCCTAATGCTGGACATCTGTAACACTCGAATAGGACTGATTTACAGGTTTCAGCCCACTGTAAATGACACGATGAACTATAATTTCAACTCGCTTTTTCGGGTTTGTGCTAAAACTGATATAAATCAAAATTCTAACCTTGAAAAAAATTTATCAAATATAAAACATTGTGTACAGTTTCAGTACTTCTATAATTAATAGACGAATGAAATTGTATAAAATACTTTTTCGTATGAGTACTTCATCATTAAATTTTATAGTGATTATTTTGTTGCATAGCATAGTACAGTGGTATATGTATACAGATAGCATTAGAGATATAGAAAATTGAGTATGAGTCCTCTGATATTTGAATTCTCATTGCCTTACACCAGCAGCTTGAGAATGATCTTACAGACAAACGTCAGGTGTACGTTACCTTGGAGAATCTGAGTTTCTCCAATACGAAGTGTCTCGATGCGGAGCAGTGCAGTCTTCTGACTGTACCCTTGTTCCCTTACACTTGAAAATGATCTAACGCACTCTACGCCAGGGTACATTACCTCTGAGAAGCTGAGCGTTTCAAGCACGACCTGTCCCGAGGCGGGGCAGGTGAAGTTCTCCCGCGTGCAGGCGATGCTCTCCACGCCCGCCCACTGGTTCACCAGCAGCGCCTCGTTGCCGTACCGGAACCAGGACAGGTACGAGATCCAGCCCAGGTACGGGGGGACGGACCTAGGTGGGTAAATCGTTGGGTTATAAGACGTAATGTTTCATTAATTTGTTCGGTTTAAATAATATTTATTTCTCATAAGACATACAATGAAGCACAATGTCACTTAAAATGAGAAACTTAAAAAAGTGAAGTATGGTTTTGTTCGGTGCAGTTGTAAATTTTGTTATATACCTAAGTGTATGTGTGTGTGTGTGTGTGTGTGTGTGTGCGTGCGTGCGTGCGTGTGTATGTGTGTGTGAGTGTGTGTGTGTGCGTGTGTGTGTGTGTGTGTGTGTTAAATTAACAATCAACAACAATAACATAATTATCTAATAACAACAGTTATTATTAATTAATTATCTTCACCTAAACTTTACTTACGTATGCCGAATCTAGTTAATATTGTAGTTTCAGGCTTTTCTTTGTAGAAATCCATTATGTATTATTAAGTTGGTATTAGTCATGTCTTATAGTATACTACACTACTATCCATGTTATTAAAAAGTAGACTAATACTACCTTACGCATCAACATCATGAATCGTTGGACACGTGGCTTAAGTCACGTGTAACCTTCATCTTTATTGTCGAATCGATGTTGAAATGTATCAGAATGACCTTACCCAGAGTTGAGGAAGAATCCTCCAAACAGCATGAACGGTATGATGATAGGCGGCCCGACTGACGCCGCCATGCTGACGCTGCTGCTAGCGCACGAGATCAGGTATCCTGGACAAGATTACAACCAGTCCCGGATTTGTCAATAGGCCGTATAGGCCGCGGCCTAGGGGCGGCAGCGTCCGAGGGGCGGCAGATTTCAGAAGATGATATATTATAGATGATTTTGCTATTAAAAAGTGCCGTAAAAAAGAAGAATTACAAGAATTCTTGTTTTTTACGCACTTTCTTAGTGACTAATTCAGTGCCTTCCTTACTATGAATGGAAAATTATTATTTTAGAAAGGTACATGGGGCGGCGGAAATAAATTGGCCTACACTGATAAAAAATATAAATCTGGCACTGATTACAACACCATTCATATTATTGTTTTAATGACAAGATTGCTTGGAAATAACTGTACCGATACCGTTAGAAGGTTATCCTGTACAGTTCGGTTTTAATTTAAATGATGGACTGAGGAGTTTCTGAAGCTATTTCTTCTGTGACAAAACACTTTCGAACTATTGTAGAAAAAAAACATGTATGCAAAAAACACTGATCTACTTAATCAGTTTTAAATGATATTAATATCTGTGGATATTATGATGAAATGATAATGAATTTTTTTGTATAATTAAGCCGACAGTACTCAGAAAGGTATTTTTACACGCTTGGCTACCTACCACAGATGGGTTAGTTTTTTGAGCATCGAAGCATAATCCTATTAATATTATAAATAAATGTGTATGTTTGTGAAGATGTTTGTATGTTTGTTCCTAAATCACGCTACAACTATTTAACCGATTTGGCTGAAATTTGGAACAGATAGCATATATCCTGGATTAACACATAGGCTACTTTCATTCCGGAAAAGTTCAGGGTTCCCACGGGATTTGTAAAAAATCGATCTCTACCGCGGGCGAAGTTGCGGGCAAAAGCTAGTTATTGATAAAACGAACTTACCTAACGTTTCCGTATCGTGGCGGCTTAGAATACTAACCCTAATCACGTGCCGGATGGGTGTCTTTAGAGGCGACTAAATCCGCTGGTGGAAGGGCCCATCGGAATTATATTGGTAATATTGATTTTAATTGTTAATTAAGACCATTATTGCTATTATTATTTCACCATGGGGTTCGTCTGGATAGCTATCACCCTTGAACATGAATTAGCCGCCAAACGACTCGTCGTGTTCCGGCTGGGGGCTTGAGAGCCAGTTTTTCTTTTTTTCTTTTTCTTCTCTCTTTCTTGGCCGGCAGCGCATCAGTGATGCCTTTGGTGTGTCCAATTGGCGACGATAGCCACTTACCATCAGGTAGATCGTGAGCTCGTTTGCCGACTATTTCGATAAAAAAATACAAAATTGCAGTGCCGAAGAACCCAATCAACTCCTTTTTGTCGGCATCAAAACATCAAATCGGTAATTCCTGTTGATGTTGTTATACTAATGTCGATGAGCGTCCGTGACCACTTATCAATCATTAGGTGATTCTTCTCATTGTTTCTCGTCACATAAAAATAAAAAAGTAAAACAAAAGAATAATACTAAATATTATAATAAGACTGAATATGTTTTAAGTATCCTGCATTTTAAATTGTAAAACCACCTTTACCAAGAGGTAGGATAATAGCGAAAACAAGATTTGTTGTTGTCAAAATAACCAGTTCCAAAAAAGGCAGACGGTGTTTTTGCTTCGTTATCTATGTTGACGGTCAAACCACCAAACTGCCTCACGAAATAAAACAAACTGTATTTTAATGATGTTCTCGGAACCTTGGTCTCACATTTTTCCGAGGGCCTCGGGTTCATTACGTAACGTAGGTATTTAAGTAGGTATATGGGGATTACAAAACTCGTCCATGTGAGCCTACTGGCCCAACAAGCGAGCGATAATCGATACATCGTTATGTGATATCGCGGTTGCTGTGAATTAGTTCACAGTTCGCACTATTAATCAAATTTACTGTTATTGCTGCCATATTAGAAGGTGTACCTTGTTACGCCCTGATAATACACGTGCCCTAGTTAATGGTTCATTTTAAAAGTCATCAAAATTTCCCGAATTGGCACATCGTTTTTTAAGGGTTAAGTTCCAAACTTAAACTGCGTTTTAAGTTGTGGTAAAAATTAATTTTAATTCAGACAAAGTTGTCGATAAAACAATATAGGTAGGTACGTAATTTATTTTTTACAACATATCTGCTCTATCCTAGGTATCCTATTATTAATCGAACCCGTGACTTTTCGTTAGCCAGTTCATGATAATATCTAAAAGAGTAATGAAATGTCAGGTGTGAATTGTGATTAGTTTGAGAGCAAAAAGTATCAGATAAGAGGTTGCTACACGAGGCTTACACCTCGCGTCGCGATGCTGCAAATTATCATGGGTTAATGGCCGAGATTAATTTATGAATCTTACTTGTAAAAGTAAGATTTATTTAAATAGTTATCATGCATCTACGTCCGTCAATTTTTTGTGCAGTGGAAAAATATTTAAATATGGTGGTGCCAGGGGCGATTAGTTGATTGAGTTGGTCATTTATTCATCTATATATTGCATCGAATAAATTATTCAAACATTTATAACAGTACATATAGAGGAAGTTACTGTAAGTAGGTAAGTTAATCGCAAAATTGAATTAATTTTAAGGATTAGTACTTACTATATAGAATTTTAGTACTTTTAAAACTCATAATATGTATTAAAATGTACAATACATGTTGAAAACCGTATCAGGAATTTACATATAGAGTTACGTAATAAAATAAAAAGTCTGAATAGGATGTGGGGCATGAAATATTTTTAGAAATATTGATAGGTATTAATTCTTTACCTAGATTAACAGAAGATCCTAAAAATATTGTCTCTATAATTACCTATACTTAATCTAACCTAATCAGATAAAAAACTCGCGTGGCTATGCCGCATGCTAGTTATACCTACATATATATACCTACCTATACAGGTAGGGGAAAAGGGGGTAATGGGAGTCACTTAAGCAAGATATAGAATAAAACACACAATTTTTACTTTATCTTTATTTTAATCAACTTTTAAAATATTTTAATCATTACACTATCAGTCTCAAACAGTTTCATTATCTTTGGAATCATATATTAATTGCAATTAAACTTTAAAAAAAAACATCTTTGACCACCATTGTCCATATCTGAGGGTAATTATAGTCACTGTGGGGACAATGAGAGTCAGCCTAGCCTAACAATTGTCACATACGTAACCTTTTGGCGAGTCCCATCCGGTGCAGCTAGCGTGTGCCCATAAGCCACAAGAAGTGCATCTGTACCATAACTCATTGTTGCGACCAAATTCATCACACACTAAGCATTTATTTAAATCGTCGTCTTCATCATCGTCACATATCTGATTAAGATTAATATCTGATTCTGAAGAAGTATTTAGATCTTGAAGTACGCGCCTTTTGGCCTTATTCGCAATATCTTTCTTTGGTTTCTGCTTCTTGCTAGCTTTCGGCATAAGGTTTTTTCCTTTTGCTTTCTTATTTTCTTTTTCAACAAGACTATCTTTGATGGGTGTTGATGTCATAATTTTTGCGTGTTGCTTCGTTCGTCCTTTTCTTATGGGCTTTTCAGGAATCATTTTGACAGGTAATGGAAGCAGATCTTCAATATTGGAATTCAATATTCCAGGAGCAAACGTTGCTGATGATGTCGATGGTATTGAATCGACTCCTATGGATGATATTGATGGCATATGATGTATATCTATAGACGATGTAGATGGCGTTAAATTTGTTGTAACCGATGAATTACACGGGATTGGATGTATTGTTGCAGATGATGTAGATGGTATTGGATCTGTTGGAGCAGACGTAGATGGAATGACGATTGAGGTATCTTCAATAATTACTTCAGATTGGGTTAAGACTTCAGCTGCAGTAAAATCTTCGTCAGAAAAAATATTCGGATTATATGGGAAAATACCTGATGCCCGGAATCCTGATTCACCTTTATTTATAGATGCCACGGTAGAATATGCTCTACTTAAAATAGCCGCCACGTCGTATGGACTTATTTTTTCTGCAAGGCGATTTTTTAAAAATAAATCGCACTCCTTTTTGTAAACAGCTTTAAGAGGACCAAAAAATGTAAGATCTAATGGCTGCATCCTGTGGGATGTATGTGGAGGTAGTGACAGCATGTGTATATTATTTTCTTTACAAAAATCATAAATCACCAAAGAAATATGACTGGCGTGATTGTCAAGTATTAATAAAACAGGCGCCTGTGACGATGGCTTGGTATACATGGCAAAGTGTTGCAGCCACTCAAAAAATAAATTTTCATTTATCCACCCATTATCCGAACATTTGTATATAGCTCCTGCAGGACCGTCTTTCTCAAGCTGTGGAGTCATTCTTTTTCTCGGAAAGATGAACATTGGTGGGACAAAACCACCAGCAGCACTCATGGCACACAAGAGTGTAATATTTTTTCCTCTTTCCCAACTTGTTATGGAGCCAACTCTTTTCATGCCTTTGGGAGCTAATATTTTTCCAGGATCTTGCACTGTGGAAATGCCTGTCTCGTCGCAGTTATAAATATTATTAGGAGTAAATTTATATTTGTCCATTAGATCTCCTAGTAGTGTGTAGAACAGTTGGACTTCTTCTTTATTGAAAGCCGTTATTCTGTTGACACTTGTAGCTTCTGGTTTCCGAACAGAGATGCCATTTCTTTTTAAAAAGCAATCTAGCCAATCGCGTCCAGCCATTTTAGCTTTCTTGTCAAAATTGTGTGAAATTTTAAGCTCTTCTGCATACTGGTATGCTGCTTTCCTTATTTGAATTGTTGTGACTCCATAAAAAATAGAAGATAAGTATTTAATCCGGTCTGACAAAACCTTTTCTACATCTGCTGTGAATACAGGAAGTCGTCCGAGACGTGGTTCCGATGAATTGTTCTTCTTTAACCGCTTTTGGAGGCTTGAAAAAGGTATATTCATAGCTTTAGCAGCACTTCTCATAGAGTGTCCTTGACTCATGAGAGCCTTAGCTTTTGATAGTGTTTCAGATGACCACTGAGCCTTATTTGTGGACCTTTGACGTATTTTCGGCATTTCTGAAATAGTAATTAATGAGAATTAATTTTTGAAGTGAAAACAGTACGGTACAGTAAAAAGAGACAGATGCATAAATTAGAAAATGAGATAGGAAGCATTGTACAGGGGGAGGGGAGAGGAAGGCGAGGGGGAGGGAAGGGGGAAGGTGAAGGGGAGAGGGAGCGAAGGGGAAGGGGAGGGGAGGGGGAGGGGCAGGGGAAGACGGAGCGGGAGGGAGAGGGAATTTAATGGTCTCTGATTTGTTAAACCTACCAAAACTATTAAAAGTTAAAAATAACAACAAAGTACATAAATCACTAATTATAATTAGGCGATACGAAGTTCGCCAAAACAGCTAGTGTTAAATATTTATTTTAATGATGCCAAAGAAAACTTCTCATTCGCGTACATAAGTACCTACACGTTTGTTTAGTACAAAATAGTTTTTAAAACATAGTTAGAACTGATACACGTTATTAAATTAATACCTTTATTTTTGAAGATTTCACTTCTACCACATATGAATTGCACACATTTTAATTTTTAGGTATGTTAAAATGATTGCGGGCAATGGGAGTCAACTCTCATTGCCCGCACTGCAGTGACCCTTATTACCCGATCGTACTAAATGTGTAAAAAAATTAAATAAAACTTTAATTTGGTATTAGAATACCAGAAATATTTTTCAAATCGATAATATAAGCTTAAAGGCACACAATAATCAACTCTAAGTATTTAAATTTTATGTATTGGTGTACTTACCGCTTATTTTGTGCACACGTAAAATTACATCAAAAGCGCGCGAAACTGCGCAACGACCTTCCCGTGCAAACGATGGACGCGTACTGAACGGGCGAGCGGGGGGCCGCGAGATGTAACTTAACGAGTCGTTATGGATGATATTCGTTTGTTTAGCTACTTTCGTCTAGTAACTAGAACGCTGACCACCACTGCCCACTGACTCTCATTGCCCCTTTTTCCCCTAAAACCTATAGGTTTTTTGAGCATAAGTATTAATATCTACTACTCGTACATAAATGGCTGACGCATTGATTTACATTTTAATAACCACGTTGTTAAATATTGTGCAATACAACAATAGATTAATGCCTTAATAAATCAAGCAATTAATAAAAAAGTAACTTTACCATTTAGAATCGATAATAATACATTACATAGTTTCAAAAAACTGTCAGACTGTTAAGTGTGGATCAAGAAAAAACATTTTATTCTTATGCAATTATAGTACGTCGTTTAGTTATTATGCAAACGCACATTTTCTCGCTTGTTTCTTATTGGAATATGGTAACAAGACGATAATAAAGTATAATTTCTGCGTGAAAACAAGTTAAACAATCCGCTACAGGTTTAGCTAATAATCCCTAATAACTCGGCGACTGCGCAACCTAACGGAAAATAAATCTTAGCAAAACAAATAAATTGACATTTGAAATATTAAATTGAAAGGTCAAATGGGTACGTGTACCTATTATAGAGATTACAGGGTCTACTTTCAACTGCGAGTCTGCAACTAGATATACCTACCTGATAAATAATTGGCGGGGCATATTGAAAATTCATAGCTTCCTTCACACGGACGTTAAAATGACACAGCGTAATATTCAGATTCACACATAATATAATATAATCACTGATTGCGTCATTTTCTTGAGTCTCTGTTGCACATGTGAATACACACTATGTACCACTTTTCTCGCTAGTAGTGGTTTCACAAAACGAAATCACAAACATAGCCCCAATCATTCCCGGGGAATTGCAACCGGGTTAAAATCTACCTTTTCTTGTCTTGGTCATGGACTATAATTACTTGTGCCAAGTGTCATCGGTTAGCGCGTGAAAAATCAAGCATCCAAACATCTTCACTAATTTTCACATTTATAATATTAGGAGGAAAACCTTTGGTCCTGTGAGAAATCCCAATTTCACAATAATGATCACAACTTACCAAACGAGGTAGCAACATTAGTGATGAGAGCAGCCAAGCCGGAAGCGATGAAGAACCTCGCAGGGGAGGGGTTGAGCCCGATCATGAAGTAGGCGATGGTGGTGAACACCAGCGGGATGGTAGCAAACACCGGCGCCTCCGCCAGGGTCTTCGACAGGAAGTACACGTCCGCCCTGTACATCCCTGAATGATGCTCCCGGATGAAGATTGGCAGCTCTGAGCAGAATACCTGCGGAAACAAAACAGATGTCGGTACAGATAGCAAAAGAGTTGGAGTTTCATTAAGGAATGCTTGTGGTATCTATTTGCAATGTAAAATCATATCTTACGTATAAAAGTAGCAAAGCAACAACCCATAATTGTCCCACTACTGGACTCGGGGTCTCCTCTCACAATTTGAGGAGTACAGGCCATAGTCTACCACGCTGTCCAAGTGTGGTTTGGTAGACTTCACTTACATGGAGAGTTCTCCATAAAGTTCTCAAAGGTGTACAGGTTTCCTCACGATGTTTTCCTTCACCGTAGCAAGTGATAATTAACTTGTAATACGCATGTATAATATTTGAAAATTAGAGGTGCTTGCCAGGATTTGAACTCTGGCCCTACGTTCGGGAGACCAACGTTCTAACCGCTAGGCTATCACTGCTATAAAGCTGCTATAAAGGTAGCCTTTAAGATTAATTATAAAACAATGATTAAATAAGGCAAAACATTCAGGAACGTTTTTGTAATGTGCTCTGCATACCTAACTCTCTTGGTTACTGTACTTACGTTACGTGGTGATAAAAAAAAAAAAGAAAATGTGTGCAATGCACACGTGGTAGAAGTGAAACTTTTCAAAATTTTGGTTTCAAGATAATGAGATGAAAAAGCAATAAATCGAATCTTAAAGCAATAAATCGAAGCGCCATCTATGAATACAACTTAGCACTTTTTAAAAATCTATCTAGCAATTCCTCGCGCCATCTATAATTACAACTTAGCATTTTTACTGTCTGTATAATCGGTAGGTCCGATCGACAGAATGAAAGAATGAAATTCTTATTTTTTGTTGATAAATTCTTTGAAAATATTTAAAAGAGCATTTGAAAGTATTTAAAAACAGTATAAAAATAAAACTAAAAAAAAGAAATACTGTGAGACGCGAACCTGCGCATCAGGAATTGTGTATCTAAGTCCTGACCATTGAGCTACGGAGAATTTAATTTCCAAGCCGAAATTAGCGGTTATATTATTACCTGTCGTTGCATCCGATTTCAAATCACTAACGATTCTAAAGAAGTTTCACTTCAAAAAGTTGGTATACTCTCGCTGTAGGAATTCTATTGTAGCATAGGAAACGTGATCAACATTTTAATGTCCCAATCCCAAATGTCCTGACTGAGAATAGAACTCTGGAAGCACTGAATCCTTCCCTCTGATCAGAGTAACTTGCAAAGGTAACATGTCGGTTCAGAGACAAACAACTATCTTCTTTTGTAGCTCTTTACAGTAGATTTATTAAAAGTTGTGTCACTCACTTTTCCAGTTCCTCTGGCCTAGTATTATATTTATGAGGTTATTATAACGTTCTACATTCTTATGATTCAGATATTTTATTACCTTTAAATTCGCAGGATAAAGTAAGGTCGAATTAGTGATCTAAATTCTTCTTCTTATCCATATACCTACTAAGTTTTTATTACACACTAATATAAAAAAGTGTGAAGATTAAACTTGTTTCCAACTGCACGGATTGTACATAAAGTAGGTATACAAATACACTTACATTGTATTCTTATCCCAGCTATCATTGCACTACCTGACTGAGCAGGGGAGCTCAGAATCTCATACAGATAGCGTTATTTGCAAGAACAATAACTTTTTAACAATCACATTTAAACCTCATAAAGCATAAATTGAAATAGCTTGTTATACCTTTATTACCTTTATTATTATTTTACCTAGCTCGTTATTGAAATAGTCTTTGTTGGAATTTCATCCTTTAATACTGGATTGAGAAAAGTTTTAGAAAGTAATACCAAATCCGGTCTAAGTAAACCCTTTAAATTAATCTTCAAGCTTCAAACATTCTAAGGTCCATCGTTTACTTATTTTGAGAAAGGATTAGTTAGTTACTGATGCAAAAAAGAGTCGGGGAATTATGAGAACTGGCTATTAGAGAAGTTTTTAGAAGTATCTGGGCAAAACGACAAAAGAAATGATATTAAAGTTGAAGTTATACCTACGCCATAACGGTAGGCGCATTGAGGACAAGGCAGCCAATTGGTACTTACAGCCTAACCGTCGCAACATGATGCAGACTGTGATGCAGATCTCAACGCAAATACAAAAGCGTAAACAACATCTCCCTAGACCAGATAAGGTGACAAGCAACTACCTGGTGCCAGCGTGCCAGCCAAGTTAATAAACGAGTAAATATTATTATGTAGTTCCGATTCTATTTCTTATCTCCTAGAATCTCACATACTACTCACTAAATGTTAAGCAAATTCTTTTTTGGGTCATTTAGAGAATTCTAGTGACGAGATGTGTGCGTTTATTTGTTATTCATTTTATTCATTTATCATTTAGATACTCATTGATAATTGTTCATTCGTCTTCGTCATTCATCTTAAGCAAGTTGATAAGTATTAGGTAAATCTACAGATTATTGTAATGCCAATAGTAAAAAAAACATGAAAAATCGATGTCTGTATATTAGAAGATACTTTTAAAAACTACAAATAACGCAATGAATCCCACAACAATGACTTTTTTATTTTTGTCCGTAACCCTTTGTATTGCGTTTACGAGATAAAGCTCGTCTCAGAAACTTTCGCTTTTATTTTCCCTTTACTTTTGAATGTTGTGTCTTCAACTAAAAACAATATTTTTGGATTCAAGCCAATAAACACTAAATTACACCTTGTCAAGATGCTTCCTGAACGAAATATATCATATTTTTAAAAATAATATGTTCCTCTGATAAACCTTCATTAATTGGTACCATCAGACAACCAGTCATAACATCCTCAGTTACGAAAAACCTTGTTGTAGTTAACAACAACAACAACAACAACTCTTTATTGTACACAATATACAGTAACATCTTATACTATTAATAGATATAATGGTACAACAGGCGGCCTTATCGCTTAAGAAGCGATTTCTTCTTTCTTTCAGGAAACCTTAGGGAAGAGGACACTTTAATAAAGAGACAAAGTAGTGACTACTCATGTTAGCGTGCGTATAACATACACAATTCATTAGTCATGTAGTTATGTCATGTAGTAATGTCATGTACGTACATTGATAACAGCGAAGATGTTCTGGAAGGTCATGTTGGTGAGGAACATGAAGATGGCGCCGTTGATGTTCATAACGCCGTCCTGGTCCAAATGTTGCCCGAAGTATATGACGCCAATCAGTAGGGACACCATCTGGTCAAATATCAAGATTTTATCACACGTACTTCGAAGGACTACCAAAATTATCGCAGAAAAATTTGAGATATACACGGTGAATTTTTCAAGTGCGCGTAGATGGCCAAATTCGAAACTATGAGGAATAGCGAAAAGTAGTCAAAGGAGTCTCATGGCCGATTTTGATTAAAACTAAAAGCATATCCTGTATTATTAAACCATGCGATAGTATCACTAACAATTTAAGGATCGAATTCTGGGAAGTCCTTCAAATCCTCGTAGATTCCATAGATCTAAATATATGTATATCTTTCCTGATATAGAAAGATTTTCCGAATCGATTCGGAATTAGTCTCATTTGGGAGTTCTGAGGTATGAAACATAAAAAAACAACCGGTTAAAAAATGCTATTTTTGAACCATTTACAAAAACAGTTAGTACTACTAAGTGCAACATTTGTCCGTATTGGTGTGGCCTAAAATACTGACCCCGATCCAAATCCATACTTATAAATCAGGGTGTATAAAGTTACTGTTATTAGATATTATCTTTCCGTAAAGTTAGTTTGGCTAGCACCTTCTTGCTTGAGTCAGCAGCCAAACGACTCGTCCGGCTAGAAGCTTGAAAGCCTTTCTTCCTTCTCTCTATACTCTTGACCGGCAACCCATCAATGGTGTTACTATGGTGTATATTCATGTGTCTTATGTAAAAGGCAAAGACTACCATCGATGTCGATCATGATATTCACGATCTAAGACTACTAATAAGGCAAGAAATACAAGTTCCTATTTACGAACATCCCTGTAGCCAACAGAAGGTTCTTGATATAGAAGCAAACTAGCAGATACCTACTACCTACCTATGTAGTTGAAATTATAAGTTTATTTTTTCTAGGTATAAATGAACCAAAATCCGCATAGTCATTAACATTTGAGATGTCAATATACTTCAGCCGTAATCTAAGTTTTTATCTTAATTCAAACATCATGCTATGCATATCTCGTGTTATCTTTATGATACAAAGACTGCGGGTCTAAAATGTAATATCTATATTTAGGCCACACCTTAGAGTTACACTTTTCATACAAACCAGTTTCATACCTGAATAAACATTTAATAACTTAGGTACGAGTTTTCCCTGAGTGGTCAAAACTTGTCAAGAACTATTATTATAATTGTGGTCATTATTCTAATTACTTATATAATTTGTAAAACGTAGATATCAATTTGCGAGCATTCTTTAACTCATATAAAAATACCATTTGTTAATTGTCGATCTGAGAAACAAACAAGTGTAGTTGTGTAGTTGTGTGTTGTGTACATATGTATCAATCAGTAGAATGGAATAAAAACTTGAAAAGTCTGAAACTTTTTATTGATACACTAACGCTCAAAGCTTCCCAGCAAAAACCAAAGTATTCTAAAATATCGCTTCTTTACTAGTCGACCACGACAACATAATTATCCATCTTCATCCATTATCCATTAATCTTTTTTTTCTTTCTTACAAAATAAATATTTAGTTATACCTAACCTACTTACTACATATTTAACACGTAACGTGTTTTTTCTTTTCAAATGTTTATACAGTAAATGCACTTCTTTGAAGTTTGCTGTACTCATTTGTAATTA
The DNA here is from genome assembly GCA_963932265.1 of Thymelicus lineola. Lineage (NCBI taxonomy): Eukaryota > Metazoa > Arthropoda > Insecta > Lepidoptera > Hesperiidae > Thymelicus > Thymelicus lineola. The sequence goes on from OZ010686.1 coordinate 16,239,603, forward strand.
TAATTGCATGCTTTTTAATTATAAGGCCTAGTTTAGTTTTATAAGTTTGCGTTTCATGTAATTTTGTAAATGAGTCTAAATAAATAAATCTTGACACGCAAACTTTAATGTGTGACTACAATGTCTTATTAGGGTTCCGTAGCCAAATAGCAAAAAACGGAACCCTTATGGATTCGTCATGTCTGTCTGTCTTATCTGTCTCTCCGTCCCTATGTCACAGCCACTTTTTTCCGAAACTATAAGAACTATACTGTTGAGACTTGGTAAGTAGACGTTTTCTGTAAACCGAGATTTTCAAGCAAAAATAGAAAAAAAAACAATAAATTTTGAGGGTTCCCCATACTTAGAACTGAAACTCAAAATTTTTTTTTCATCAAACCAAACCCTCCCTATTTCTTCTAAAATAAGAGAATGATAAAACTATAAAAAATACATGATGTACATTACCATGCAAACTTGGTTTGAACGAGATCTACTAAGTAGTTTTTTTTAATACGTCATAAATCGTAAACCGCAATTTACCTTTCATTCAATCAACTCAAATCGATCAAAGTTACAACGAACTACATACAAGAACTTTTATACTATGTTACTTGCTGCTACGGAACCCTTCATGGGCGAGTCCAACTCACACGTGTCCGCTTTATGTGTATAATATTTTGTGTTGTGCAAACGTCCATGTGTGCGTGCGAGTGTTGAAGAGATTTTTTGGTTGTCTTTTTTTTACACAAATAAGTTAATGCTTGACCACAATCCCATCTGATGGTAAGTGAAGATGTGGTCAAATGTCTGTTTGATTAAAAGCGGACTATTTTGTGGAACTGGCTGGAAATTACAATATCTGGCAAAAAGGAATTGCTACAGGGGTATGAAGACTTCAGTAACCGAAGCGAAACGAGAGTGGTTTACTTGTATTTAAATATAGATAAAGAATCGGTCAATATTTCCGAAAGTTCCTTACATAAATGACGGAAACAATACAAGTGTAACGTCACCCTTACACAAAACAACACTCACAATAGTCTGCAGGAAGCGCACTTTGATGAGCATGGGTTCCTTGGTGACGGAGAGCCAGGAACGCCACAGCACGGCGCGAAACTGCGCGCACCACGACGCCTTGTACGGGGAGCGGCGCGCGCGCAACGCCGCCGCCTGCGACCAGGCTGAGTCCGCCCAGCCAGAGGAGATCTTGCGCTGGTTGGGAAAACAAACAGTCATGTCACTAGGATTCCGTGAGTCTTGGGTGCCATGGACAGCACTAAGAACAACATGGACAACATACCACAAACAGTAAACTCATCATTCTTTCATCCTCACTGGAAATCGAACTGAGGACATGAGCTCGTCAATGTATAAGTCGAGCTGAAAATGTAATCTCAAAACAACTTTTCTGTAGCTTTACTGGTTAGGTAACCAGGATTGTATTAAGGACCAAAACAAAACAGCTGATAGTTACTTCAATCAAAAAGTTTAGAACTGTTTTACTGCGTGCATTTACATAGATCTGATTCACACAAGGGGTTCTTTAAGAAGCGGGTCTATTTCTTTTCTTAATCGAAAAGGCCTTGGTGTTGCCTCTGGCTACTGACCATTGGCCAGTAACCACTTACCGTGACCCCTCTGCTCATTTATCAGCTCAGAATCAGAACATACCTCATTGAACATGGCATTCTCCGCCTCAGCAGCGATCTTGCAGCCGAGGTCGGACTTGGCGAAGGCGGTGCAGACGGTGTCGATGGTGTGGCGTGTGGTCTCCTCGCGGCCTGGCACGCCCGCCAGCAGCTGGATGTAGTGGTCCGCCGGGTTGTAGTTGGCTGGACAAGCTGCTCCTAACCTAGAGGACGGTTTCTTTAGGCAGGGATTTTCTACTTAGTGCAGAACAGTGCGATATTAAAAGCGATTAATTCGAACAAAAGTCATCCAAAATATTTGGACTAAAGAAATTCTTACGCAGTCGGAAAAAGAAAGATACTAAAAGATATTAATGACTTTCTACAGTTAAAAGACTCTCAACTTGTCAAGAAAACACAAAATTCAGGTCACAAAACCCTAACTGGTCACGATCATGATACTAAAAAGGACAAGTTCGCTAAACCATAACCTACAGATGAAAGTAATATTATAAATGAAAATCAGCGCGTATGGCAAAGAGCATCCAACAACTTACTCTTTGAAGAATTCAGTGGCCTGGTCGGGTGAGCCGAGGAAAGCGACCCTTCCGTCTGCCATGATGAGCAGTTTGTCAAACATAGCGTACAGCTCTGATGACGGCTGGTGGATCGTGCACACCACTGTCTTGCCCTTCTTAGCCAATCCACTCAATACCTGTGGGGAGATACTTTTGTATGGGTAACAACTTATGAGGCGTTTAAAACTAACTGAGTTTGGCAGTACCCGAAGGTGGTAAAGTATTTTATAATAGCTACTACCTTTTTTCTAGAGTCAACTGTGAAATATTTGAATTGCAATGTCGGAGAAGAAAAACGGAAAAGCAGGTTCCTTGCTTTCTTTGCCACTTTTTTTCTAATACAGGCATTGATCAATTTATTTGCAGTTAAAAGGTTGTTTTTTATTCAGGATCAAACCTCAAAGATGTGACGCAAAAACACATTGATTCTTACCTGAATAACGTTTTGCGCCATGAAGGAATCCAGTCCCGAGGTGGGCTCGTCGCAGAACATGAGCGGAGGGTCGGTGAGGACCTCGCTGGCGAAGGACAGTCGCTTCATCTCACCCCCAGAGATTCCCTTCAGCCGCCCGGGGATCCCAATCACAGTGTTTTGGCATTTTGATAGGGCGAGCTATAACAATTGTTCTATTTTATATGAGTATATGGTTATGACGATCCTGTAGCCTAGTTGGTAGCGACGCTGCCTGCGAAGCGATGGGTCGCGGGTTCAATTCCCAGCAGGGGCAGAAATTTATGAGACAAAAAAATATTTGTACTCGGGTCATGGGTGTTATTGTAATGTGTTATAGTATTATTATGTGCCGTCCATGCCACCCACGACATAGACCAGGTATTATAAAAACTTTATTCTTTATTCTGAGGTAAAAAGTAAAAACCTACTTCGAGAGTATGATAGTGTAAGCGTTTATTTATTTATATTCGCTATCGCAAATGTATAATTTTAAGCGTTTTTGATCATTGAATTATTAAGATAGATATTATGATATTAAATTTTGATCCGCAAGCCTTAGTAATCAAAGTACTTTTATGGTCTTGTCTTAAAACAAAACACAGGTCAAGGTCAGATTCGTCAATTAACTTATTTCATTACTTAAGATACATAAATAAAGTTACAAACTTTTTTTCACAAATTTATTATATTATATTTTTAAAACATTTTTGTTATTGTTTGTAGAGGAGTGTATGTAGAGGAGAACTCCTCTAAGAATGAATATAATTAAAATTGACATTTAATAAAATAATTATTTCAAAGAATTCACGGTTTTTTATTGGGATCTTATTATTGCTTCATATATTGCCACTGTGGAAAGTTTTTAATAGAGTTACTTCAAAAGCTAATAAACTTTTTATGGAACATTCCATGGTACATAAATATAGCCTTTTGTTTTTATACACGGTATCATGAAAGATGTCATTGAGTTCCAGCCGGTGTCTATGTGGGGCAAAACTAGTTTTTGTCATCCGTAAAATGGTTATTTGATTCATTTGAACCTGGTTTTATGAAGCACATTTTAATTTTATAGTTATTAAGCTGTGAGGTGAGGTGTAAACTAGAAGTTGAACATTGTAATTTGTAATATATTAAAATCCAATACATATTTCTCGCCGAATGAATAAATAGAACTGCCTATCAATGATTTTATTAACTCCTCAGTCAAGCGTGGTGAGGTGTGAAGCCTCTGTCATAAGGCTTCCCATTATTCCGGCTCATGGATAGTCCCTTGTCAATCTTGCCTTACTTTTGGGTGAGTGGGCGCACACGGCACCAATCATTTCGTCAAGTGATAAAAACCGGTCTTTCAAATGTATAGATAATAAGAGAACGAAGTGGGCGGAAATAGATGAGTGGCATCATATCGCTCAACTAATAATATAATGGCACATTTGCAAAAAATGCGAAATTGAGTTTATATGGTAGTATACGTGTTTAAAAGTGCCTAATCTACATAGTGGTAAATATGTATTAATGTATATACTAGTAACCAAACCCAAAAAATCTGTAAGAAACGTAAAGGGAACTCAAAAATTAATTTTAATCATTTTTATAAAAATTTTGAAATTCATTTCTGTAAGACATAATAATTATGTATGACAAACGTAGATGTGCCGTTGTATTACTGGGTGAGCAATATGTTTAGTATGTAGTATCTGTGGTTAGAGCAGTTGTCGCAGTAATGGATTAGAAATAACTAATTTTTAGTTATTATGAATTAACAATATTAAATGAGTATTTATTCAACAATCTGAATAATGAAATCAACAAAAGTCAATTATTCAATTAATTGTTACTTGAAAATATTTTACTTCCACATTTAAATATTCCTCAAATACACTATCGCACTTTCAATGTCCCACTTCTTACGTTTCCAATCCAATTATTTCCAACCTAAATACCTGAAACATCGATTTAATCCAGAAAAATCTACTTACCTCAGAAATAACTTCCTGTACTCGCCGCATTCTCTGCGCATACGGTATGTGCCGGTCCATTCGCACCAAAGCCTGTGGGAAACAAGATTTGTGTGAGTACCATTACATATAGCTAGGTATATCAGTTGATGTCAGTACAAAAAGAAACTGACGCGACAGTGGGCCGAGCCGTCAAGGTCCGAGATGAATTAACTCGATGATGTTTTTATTGTTATTGTTAAGTTTTCTTCTGACTTTTATTAGCTAATAAGAATCTAATAATAAGTTTATTTGGGCTACATCTACATTGTAAGAAAAATAAACATGAAAACCAGGCACTGACCTAACTGCATCAGAAGAGTTATTATTAAGACTTTTTTGTTTCAAGGCATGATTCAATTAGGTAGTGACTTTTTCTTTCTTTTTCTTCTTTCTTTCTTGGTCGGCAACGCATCAGTGATGCCGTTGGTGTTGCTGATGTCCTAGGGCGGCGATAGCCACTTACCATCAGGTGGATCGTCAGCTCGTTTGCCGGCTATTTCCATAAAAAAAACTAAATAACTGATCTAGTTATTGGAATGCAAATTCAAATGAAATAATTTGAAATACTCAGATAAAACTTTCATTAATTCAATTAGTACATATCTCTGTAAAGACCGGTATTTAATGAAACGCACCGCAACCCAGACTCAGAGATATGCGAGCTGCCGAGCTGTCATTATGGAACCAGAAACCAATCTTTCCAATTACTGGGAATGTAGTCGACAGCAATCGACTGTCCCTTTCAATTTAATATCAAGACCTAAACAAATATAGCTAAGCACTGAATGAGGTGAATTTACACCTTTTATCGATATTCGCAGAGACTTTCAATTAAGATGCCATTACACACTTTATTTATGGCTGTAATATTCCTCTCGGTTGTATCAGCTGGTTTTATGAGGTGGTTGTTTATTTAATAACCGCTTAGTTAATGATGTAAGGCAGTGGACGTAGTGGTAGATAAAATAAAATATAATAATCATTTTTTATTGGCGCCAATTATTCTTTATTGATACCCCTAAAAATACACAATTATTTGAAAAGAATCTATGTTCGGTAGAATAAAATGATCAACTTGTACCTCTATATAGATTTTCTGTTTTATGGGGCATATCCGTCTTGAGGCTAGGTAGGTAATGTCACAGTATTAATATATATTATTATACTGTGGTAATGTGGAATTTCTGCCCACTAAAATTCCCTCATGAGACTCGTATAAAGAAGTTTTAGAATTTCGTCTGAATGAATGAAAATGAAACTTCTCATCGATTTCTCTATTGACATTATTGACATCAAGTCAATAATGTGTACTAAATACCTATATTTTTATTTATAATGTTTCTCATCGGTAACTGTGACTAAAACCATTTGATCAACAGACAATCTCAAATGCGAATTTGTCACGCTGATGGATAGCTAGGCTTGTGTACATACAGTTTACTTTTTGAAACTTGAGAATCTTGAGATATCCATCCACATAGTAACGGAGAAACCTAGCCAGACTACTTAATAACATAGTCAAGATTGCATTCCGGTTTAGTATTTTATCTTTCGATACGAAGACTTCAGTATCATTAAGATTGTTTTATTTAAATTAAATCAAATTGCATATTGATGTATGTATCAAACTAGTATGCTGCCACCTCATACATCTTCTCAGCTTCTAGAGATCCGTACGTAAACTCTACTGCCTAAAAGCCAAGTTCAAAAAAAGAATAGAGATCTAAATGGGTGCCAAGTTCTGTGTTAATTTCTTTTTATGGAAATATCCGACAAACGAGCAGGCGATCCTCCTGATGGTAAGTGGCTATCTTCGCCCATGAACATCAGCAACACCAAAGGCATCACTGATGCGTTGCCGGCCAAGAAAGAGAGAAGAAAAAGAAAGAAAGAACTGGTTCTCAAGCCCCCAGCCTGGACACGATGAGTCGTTTGGCGGCTAACCCATGCTCAAGGGTGGTAGCTGTCCAAGCGAATCCCCTGGAGAAACAATAATAGGAATAATGGTATTAATTAACAATTAAAATCAATATTACCAATATAATCCCTCCAGGGTCCTTCCACCAGCGGGCCAGATTTAGTCACATTTTACGACATCTACTGGCATGGGATTGGGGTTAGTATTCTAAGCCCCAATACGGTAAAAAGTAAATCCTTAAATTTTAGTCACAAGAATATGTGATTCAAGCTCTACATTTTGTCTTGGCCGGTTTTCATTAGTAAGCTACTAACGAAGAAAAGTAACGCAGGTATTATACATATTGTCAACCTAACAAACTTAACTAAGATAGTTATAGAAATATAGTATAATAATATAGCCTATACGTACGTAAAAACTGGCTAAGTCAAATGTAGAGTTTGAATTACGTGTTCTTGTGACTAAGATTTAAGGATTTTCTACACAAAACTTGGCACCTTTTTAGATCTCTATTCTTTTTTTGAACTTGGCTCTCATTTCACATTTATGTTTTTGATGAGATATTATTTTGTCTAAAATTTATTAGTATTTATTGATTATTAATATACCTATTGTTATTTGTAAAATTACTCTATACATTGGACCCGCTAATTCACTACTTTCACAAATTATCAATAATTTTCAGTTTTCAGATTTTTTCCTTTTTTTACGTCTAATAGTTTACCTTGATTCCGAATACCAAGTTCCAAATATCTGGAAGTAGGTTAGGTTTTTGATCCTATGTCAGTGAGTCAGTTACCAAAATGCGGCTTTTTAAAGGTTAATATATCAATAACTGTTTGAGCTACATTTATGAAATTTTGAATCCTAAATAAGCTAGGAAGCTTTAATAAATGTGCTAAATTTTATGCATGTAGGTTAAATAGTTCTCGAGTTGTGAGGGGGTCAAAAGTAGCTCGAAATGGTTCATGTAATATTACACATGACGCTGTGTTACCAGTTCCCTTTTTTGAACTTTGGCTGGACACGCTACCGCGTGTCTAGATCGTAATTTTGTTTAAATATAAACGACCTCTAGCAGAAAGGACCTGGCACCACTTATCCGTTGAAAACGATAGAGTAATTTATAATTAGGAGGATTTATAATTTGGATTTTTTATTAGGAGGAATAGAAAGAGAAGAAGAAGTGATCGGAGAAGTAAAACACTTCTGTGCAGAAATCTTACATCCCAAAATGTTGTAGTTTTAACGTTACCATCCAAATTCAATGGTACGAAGAGGAATGACAATTCTCTCATCTCACTAGTGGAATAAGTTGGCGAAAAAAATAATGACGAAGAGAAAAAATATTGGGACAAGACAATGTAGTTAGTTACCTGAAAAATAAGATGCTCTCGGACAGTCAACGTGCCAATAAACAGATCCTGCTGTTGAACATACGCTGACAGCGCAGTGAGCGCCTCTGGTGTGGCCGGTAGACCATTCAGGGCTCGTGTGCCGGTGGCCATCACGCCGCTTGGTGTTCTGAAGGTCAGCGCGTTTAGGAGCGTTGTTTTACCAGCACCCGAGGAGCCCATGATCGCCAGCAGCTCGCCGGGGTAAGCTGCGCCGTTAACTGCGAGGGAAATATAAAATAAATTCCTTGTGCCCAGCTAAGTGGGTCTTGCAACCCAAGATCTATCGATTAGCAGTCAGTTTCACTGTCAAATGGCCTCAATTATGCTATGATAAGCAAAGTGTATGTTATAATAATGAGCACTATCATCTGTTGACGTAATTTTGAAATATCTTACTATTTCGCAATAACTGCTTCCTCTGTTGAAACATGGCTCTGGAGGAGGTCTTCCAGAACTGCCAGAAGCGTCTGTTCCTGTTCCTGGTCTCAGTGGCGAAGGCATTGACATCAGCCCAGGTGTACGTCACCTTCTCCGTGCCACCGATAGCGCCGTAGCTCCTGTTGGCCGGAATCGCCAGCGTCACTTCGCCGGCACTCATGCGAGGGCTTCCACTGGGTGTGCTCGCATCCTGATAATAAATATCAATATTAAATTAACGATCAACGTACAAACCTGTGCTTTTCATCGATATGGATGAATAATCTCGCTCAAAGATAACAATATCCCTAGGATAGCCCTTATTCCATGTAGTAATATTATAAAACATTTAATGCCTTCTCTGGCTGGAACCTGGGTCATTCACTCGTCGTGAAACAGGTTAGGGAACATACCAAAACTACGTAACCCTTTTTCTCCAACTTTTTACCCCCCTCCCCCCCCTTCGTGACCATCCGTAGTATATGAGAAGACCCCCCCCCCTCCCCCCTAGTTTTCAGGTGGTAATTGATAAATACGGTTTTCAATACTTTTTTGCAAAAACAGAGATAAAAAATAATAATTTTGCTTATATTTGACGACTTTGTGGCGCAATACAATGGTTGCTAAAATATTGACTACGTGACAAAAACCTAAACCCCCCCCCTCCCCTCTGTGACCAATCGTGGTGTTTTGAAGACCCCCCTCCCCCCCCCCTAAATGAGGCACGTGGTTTTGGTATGTTCCCTTACATTTGAATACAGGGCCATATGACTTTGGTGTCACATGGCTTCTATACTCATTCAATTACGTCAATGTAAGTACCTGGTAAGGATACTTGTATGATATTTGAAACCCTGATTTTATACAGAGATATCATCAACCGGCAACCTCTTAAATAGTTTTGTTTATTGTGTTTGGTGTTGCTTATTTAGTATTATGACCCTCCTTTAGGTGTGAATTGGAAATTTCTGTAATATGGTAATGCTGCACATAACCCACCTACTCAACCTTTTAGAAAAAATTGTACAAAATATGGCAAAAACTACATTGAAATCTAGGTAGGATAGTGCAAAAGCTAATGAAATAAATAATTAATGACTTTATATTTTAAATGTTCAAGATGAAAATGCTATGTGTGACCTAATAAGTGGGGAAATCAGAGTATTGAGTTGAACGCGATACCAGACTCGAGATGTCATTGGATACAAACTTGTATCTGGTTACTGGCATTTAATATTAGCAGTAGCAATATTATAGTCAGATTCTTCTACCTGGTTCAATTTTGTTTGTCACCCAGTAGTATATATATTAGTTCATTGTTGTCACTATGATAATATTTCATAAATGTGATGCCAATAATAATATTTCATAAAGGTATACCTATAAGTAAAATGATGATACAATTCAGTTCGAGAAAGAAGGATAGCAAGATTTTACTGGTTTTTAATATACTAAGTGGTAAATTACGGCTTAAAGATCGGTCATTTTCTTGGTGAGTCAGACGGATAACTAGGTACTTAATACAATATTTATTAAGCTACTTCAAGCTTAAGTAAGATATAAGGTTCAAACATTATTTTTATATAACTAGCAAGTAATCCAGCAGACTGGTCACCTAATGGAATATGCGGCAGTAAGATGTAGACAGAATAGGAAGTGGACTAGCTTCTTGAAGGACTCCCTGACATAAACACGGCGTGAAAACTAATAATGGAAGTTCAGTCGACAATTTACAAGTAGTTGTGGTAATGAAAAATCGTGAAAACTCTATTGCTATACCTATAGTATTAGAAATATACCCAAATGGTCCATAATACGGTCCATATACTGGTTATCGTATTTGTAAGAACGTGGAAACCGCGTTACAAAATGAAATCGCTTTTGTACTTAGTATGAATGTGGATTTCTAACTAACAACAAGTTATAAAATCTTTCGGTTGAAGGATCATCTAACTGAATCTAGACTCCGAATGGTAAATAGAACAGTAGACACATTTGACAAGATCACAAGAAGCTAACAAGCTGAAATGATTCGGAGGTCCTTTGAAATCTTAGACGTAATCGATCCGTCTCTGAGGTCGGCGTAATCAGCCAATTGAGAGTAAACTCCATCCGATACACAACTCGCTAATATAATAAATAGTCAACGTTAAGAAAATTAATTTTCTTTTAATTAAGATCGCTAAAATAATTACCAGCCGATTTTTTGCTAAGTGTGTTATTTAAAAGCTACAATGTTATATCGATTGGTTTAGAGTGAAGAAAGTTAAAAAAGCTCACTCAGAGTTGGTTCATGTAGAAAGGCCACTGTTAATAATATTGGAAGTGGAATAAGATTCCGTCAGATTGTATCTATATTTATAAACCAGGAAACACTAAATACTTAAGCATCGAAGCGTGCACGGTGCGGTATTGATCCATTATAAAATCTACAGATTCTACACGCATCGGTAGTTATAGTATATTAAAAATGTTGTGCAATCTTGTTGGTTAATACACAACAACATAAATATGAAGATTAATGTAACTCTCAGTTGTTCAAGACATGTTCGGCACTCAACGGAAATAGGTGCTTGCTTTGAATTGGGATCAATGAAAGGAACCGTTTAGTGCTTGATACGGCTGACATCGACATCGCTCTGTCGGGATACATCTGAAGATAAGTACAGAAAAAACCTTATCGCTACAGCAACATAATTTAACGTCGTTTTGATGAAAGAAGACTGAGTTGCCCGGCCATTCCAGTGTTACGAATCGTTCGGTCGCAGTCCATTATAGTATCAGTTAATGTGCGCTGTTACTGTGCGTGTAGAATTTCGCAATGTAAAGCACTGCGCCGCAGACCCTAAAGTACGCTAGCTAGTATTATTAGCTCGTTAGTAAAATAGTAACAAAATTTGTTTCATTTTATTTGCTGCTATTTAAGTAGATTCCAAAAATATTATCTACTAGCTGTTGCTCGCAGCTTCACACGCGGAAATTATGCTTATCATATTTACCCCCTATTTCACCCCCTTGCATTTTGATAATACTTCCTTAGTGGATGCCTACGTCATAAGAGGAAAACGTGTGCGAAATTTTAAGTTTATAGCCCTAAGGGTTTGGCTTGTGCGTTGATACATCAATCACTTTTGCCTTATAAATATACAGATAAGTATTTAATTACGACCATATCACCGCTGCTGTTGATTAAAATGTAATGTTTAAAACACTCGCTTCCTTTTTAGCGTATATGGGTAATGGCTTCGGTGTAACGTAGCGTGGGTCCATGATATTATATGACTTGGGTTGTTTTTTGGCTTCAAGCCATTTGTAGCCCACTTCAGAGAACCGGGTCTCTTATAACAGTCATAGCAGTCTTATAACAGTCAGCGCGGTAACCACCGGAATATCAAGACCCTTTTATAGAAATCAGGATAAGATATTTGCACAGATAAACGTATAATTAAATTATACATACGAGGTAAAATTGCCAGAATCGATGCCCTTCTTTTGCTTTTCGTAGTTGGATATAAAAAACCGGATTAAAGGCAGGTATTGACAAATAAGCTATAAGATAAAATAAATTTAAATATAAAGTGATATTCTACCTGCGATTCTACTAAAACAATAATATTATCATCATGTGTCGTTTCTCGCCGAAAATATTCCTGCTAATGAAACTACAAATCACCTATCTAGGTATGTGTACTTTAAAAACTCGTGGGGCGAGCACATTAAAAACAAGTTTTAACTTTTTTGTACTTAGCTAGGCCACTGACTTAATTGATGACATTTAACTTTTCACCTTGTCCCTAACGAATACATATTTACATCTTCGATACAATCAGTTTATTGATTAATGCTGCATAAAAATATAATAAATATTTTACCATAATTATGGTTAATTAATCCAACTATTCCCTAAATTATAATGTAGCGATATTGGGACGGCTTAGAATATTAACCCTCTTACGACACCAATCCCATGCCGGATTTGTGTCGTAAGAGCAGCGCCGGATTTAGATTTTTTATGAGTGTAGGCCAATTAATTTTCGCCGCCCCATGTACTTACCTTGCAAAATCATCTATAATATATCATCCTTCTGAAATCTGCCGCCCCTAGGCCGCGGCCTATACGGCCTATTGACAAATCCAGGACTGCGTAAGAGACAAATAAATCCGGCCCGCTGGTGGTAGGGCCCCTCGGAGGAATTATATTGAGTATTCTTGAGCATGAGTCAGCCGCCAAACGACTCGTGTTCCGGCTGGGAGGCCTGGGAGCTTGAGAGCCAGTTTTTCTTTCTTTCTTTCTTTTTCTTCTCTGTTTCTTGGCTGGCAACGCATCAGTAATGCCTTATGGTGTTGATGATGTCCATGGGCGATGATATCCACTTACCATCAGGTGGATCGTCAGCTCGTTTGCCGGCTATTTTTATAATAAAAAGTAGGTAGGTAGGTTGCCCACCTACCTGATTGCTTAATACCTTATCCACAGAATATATAATGGTAAATGCTGTTGGAATTGCTAGTTAAAGACGGATACCTTATTTAAGGCGGGCTTTATTGCTGTAATTAATTGCGACGCGGGCGACACGATTGCTTATGTACTAAGTTAATTGCTATAATTTCCCTCGCGCGGTACTCAAAATGCTGACAATAGTATACGTATAATATTAAACAATGTATGGTGTTAGCCCGTACACCTGCCATACTGAACTTCTTTTTTAATTTAGTGCCCGCAACTTTGCCCGCGTTTTCTGAGATAATAAATACCTGTGCGCTAAATGTAAATGAGAATTAGTTCAGGTTTTAATTGCATGAAGGAGTAACAGACATCCATACATCGTTACAAACAAAATTTCACATTTATAGTTATATAACTAACATTTATAACTACATATAAAATTTATAACTACTCGTAATACCAGTTGGATATTAGCATTAGGAAATTTAGGAATACACTACCTACTATTTTTATTCATCTATACTATTGTGATATTATAAAGAGGAAAGATTTGATTGTTTGTTTGCATTGAATAGGCTCCGAAACTACCGAACCGATTTGAAAAATTCTTTCACTGTTGGGAAGCTACACTATTCCCAGGTGACATAGGCTATAATTATATATCGCACTGCTAGTACAATAGTGTATTAAGTCAAAAAACTACTTTTTTCAGTATAAGCGAAAAACTGATTACTCATTCCCAATAGAGAACTGTTAGAAATTAAGTACTATGTAACATTTGTTACTGAAACAGAAGGTATTTTATATCAAACAGATGTACTTTAAACCCACAGAAAAGAAATTATTCTAAATTTTTGAGTTAAAACGGTATTCTACGACGTGTGGTTCGTAAAAATTTGTATTATTTGTAGTTAAGTACTTATTGTCGAAATAATTTGTGTTACAACAGGTTTTAGGTGATTGACTACCTATAAATTTTAAGATATTTTTTGAGTTACTACAAACGATTTCAATTTCAAAATTACAGTACAACACTTTTATTTTATGACTGATGAATTTTTACGATTGTTTTAAAGCTCTATAAGGGAATACCGACGGCTCAATGAACATATCTCAGAGTGAAGGCGACGCGATTTGCAGAAACACGATGCAAATCGTGTAAAGAATCACCAGGGATCTGTCTATTGGGCAAAGTCAGCTTACGAGGTTGTAGACCGAGTCCGGCACTATAGTTTCGTCGAAACCCGAAGTTCTGAGAGAAACTGAGAGACACTAGATACGGTTGTATACCTCCTCTCAAGTTCCACCTCCTCACGAGGAGAGCAACAATCGAGCTCAACTGACCCGACACTATTACGAGGATATCCTGGACGTCAGTCTGTATGAGATTAGAGAGGCTCTCAAACAGCTTAAAAACAACAAGGCACCGGGAGATGACGGAATCACCGAGCTACTGAGATCTGGATGGAAGCCCCTTCTAGTTGCGCTCCAAAAACTGTTCGATTCCGTCATCAATACTGGAACTATCCCAGAAGCGTGGCGCAGAAGTGTGGTGACGCTGTTCTTTAAGATTGGTGATAAAGCCCTTTTGAAAAACTACAGGCACATTGCACTTCTGAGCCACGTTTATAAGCTGTCTTCGAGGGTGCTCACAAATCACATTGCACGCAGGAACTTGGTACAATGCTCGGGGACTTGAACAGCGCCTCACAACGGGTGGGTCTTAAGATGAACATGGACAAGACGAAAATCATGTCGAATATCCATGTCACACTCGTACGGTTGTTGTTGACGACGCTGCTCTCCAAGTTGTAGACGAATACATTTACCTGAGACAAATTATCCAAATGGGTAAGTCCAACTTCGAGAAAGAATTCACTCGTAGAATCCAACTCGAATAGGCTGCGTTCGGGAAACTGTGTCATATTATCTTGTCATCCAAAACACTATATCAGTGTCTGAAGTCGAAGGTGTTTGAGCAGTGTGTGTTACCAGTGATGACACATACGGCTCCGAGACAAGGTGTTTTACTATTGGCCTAATCCACAAACTCGAATTCGCACAGCGGGCTATAGATAGGGCAGTACTCGGTATTTATCTACGTGATCGAGTCAGAAGTAATGAAATCCGTAGACGAACAAGGGTAACTGACATAGATCATCGAATAAGTCGGCTGAAGTGGCAATGGGCGGGCCACATAGTTCAAAGGACCGATAACCGTTGGGGAAGAAAGATCCTCGAATGGACCAAGTGTCGGAAAAAGGAGCGCAGGACGCCCCCTGACGACTTGAAGAAGACAGTGGGAATCCGCTGGATTAAGAAGGCTCAGGACCTGTCAGAATGGCGCAAGTTAGGGGAGGCCTATGCCCAGCAGTGGACCTCTAAGTGCTGATGGATGTATGGATGGAATTGCATATCACCTAGAATGTAATAACTCAAAATTATTAAAATACAAATAGATAGTGGGCTATCTTTGTTTTTTTTTCAATTTATTCGCATTCATTGCTTCAATCAGTATGATTTACGAATAATGATTCATTCATATTTTCACAGATTCTCACAAAAAACGAAAATAAACAAGTTCATCAACAAGACCGTATTAAAACTAAAAATACAAACTTAGTCAATAATAATGCATTAATGCTAAATATTTTTTTTATTTGTCAGTACGTGAATCAATAATAATGTAGCAAGTCAAAATACATCAAACTTATTTCATTCTTCCAATCAACTATATCGTATGAACTCGAATTTTATTAACTGTTTAAAAAATACATATCTGTGTCAAAAATACTGTAGTAATTCGAAATAATGCGGTCTAAAATATACTGCGGCACGTCCTGATTTGACGAATTTCGATCGCAACTAAAAATAAATGACGCAATGTTGGAGGTAGGTGTATCTATGTCCGTCAATCGTCGACAATGATTCATAGCGCCATATTTTGTACAGTTTTTACACTATGAATATGCCGTTTAAATTGACGTGTAGAGAATTAAATTCTACGCTAGAATATTATATTAACTCGTTTTGATTAGATTTTGAGTTGCAACGGTATTGTACTAGCAGTGCGATATATTTTTTACTATTTTTCCCGAAGCGAAGCGAGAGCGATTTCCTAGTTGTATTATAAAAATATGATCCTTGAGGTACGTGGGGAACTTAGTAAAAATATTCCTTAATTAGATACAAAAACAACAATGTAATTTCCAGTTTATTTGGCATTAAGTACCTACGAATGGGCTTACGCTTCGGAACTTTTAGTTTTTACTTGGCTAACTTGGCTAACTTAGCCGCTTATTAAGTTTTTCTGCAATTTTAACCGCATGTGGTAGTTAGC